>NW_004624840.1:1882238-1946829 GCF_000247695.1 Heterocephalus glaber
CATCTGAGGATTTTATGTGGCTATGGTGTCCCTGGGCCTACTCTAGAAAGTTGTATAACAAATTTCTTCTACATGAGGGTCAACTTGATACCAGCAATGTTGAACTATTGAAATCTTGATTTCAGGATCTGCAAAGAGGTGAACCTGAAGAAGATAGCTTGTATAGGACAGTCCCCTTCAGAGCACCACTTGTTTACCCTTCATGATTGTGCAGCCAGCTAGGAGCAGCAGCATTTATCAGGAAGAGTTATCTGGTCATGTGTTGCCAGCAAATTGTTAACTGCTTCCAGATGTGGTGGAGAATGTTTGTAATCCCAGCATCAGGAGACTGAGGATATGCATTTCAAGTCAGCCTCAGCTACACACTGTGTTCAAGGCCAGCCTGAATTGCACACCAAGATCCTGTGCACAGGGCTGGTATGGCTTCTGCACCTCCATCACAGGGGCCCTCTGATGTCCAAGAGGAGGCAGCACAGCTCCTTTTCCTCCCCTCACTCCCAGATCCTGATGTCATCACAGAAATCAGCATCCTGGTTCAATTATCACTGCATAACGAACCATCTCAGAATATAAAGACTTCAAATATCTTCAATATTAGCGACCATGAGTCTGGTTGCATCGTGGCTTCTTCAGCTGACGCTGCCTGCATCATTCTTGGACCAACATTCCATTAATGGACATTCTCAGTAGTATGCCTTGAAAGAACATCTACAAGACACTGATCGATACCATCGCTGTGCATGATGAGAGGCACAAATCTTTCTTGCTGAGATCAGTAATATGGAAAAGATTTCTCTTCTCACAAGTTTTCTTCAATAGCACAGTAGAAGTTGTAACTGTGCCTCAGAGTCAAGCCCAGCAGCCACTGGAGGCCAAGGCCTGAACACCTGTGTGTGGTGGCAGGAGTGCCATGGAATCTCTCTGCAGCTGGTGTGTTCATCTCTGGGCCGGTACCTTCCAGTGCATGGCTGGCATTCGTTGCCCCCTCTAAGCCATGACTCCAGTCCCTGAAGGTCAAGAACAAAAAGCTGGAGGAGGGTGTAGAGTCCAGTGGCCCCAGTGGCAGTAAAGAAGTCACTGAGACTGAGGGTGCTGGATAAGCTCAAGCACTACTACCACAGCTTCCGTGTGCTGTGGGAAAGTTAAGGTTTTGGTAACTTGGTAATTACAGTAATACATTGGTTCATAGACTTAATTCATTCCACAATTTTGGTTTCAAACCAAATTGGCTGTAAACCAAATCAAATTCAGTGGTTAAGTTCAATGTTGACCTTAAGTTTACATGTCTCTACATAATTAATTACTTTCTTCTATGTAGTGCTTTCAGTCAAGTTGGAGGAGATACCATTTATCAGTTAGAAAAATCTAGAGCAGTTTGCTGTTCAATAGGGACTTATCAAGGATATTTTCCTTAAATGGTTTAACTCCTTGAATATGGAGAGTCTTTTATTTTATTATTATTTTTTGGTACCAGGGATCAAACTCGGGTCCTTGGGCTTGTGCAGCACGCAGCGAAACCACTGAGCTAAATCCCTGGCTGGAGGGGCTTTTATTAACTTGAAAAACATGTATAAATATCTTTCTAGAAACTATATCTTTAAAAAGTATACTATGATGATTGTTGTAGTATACATCTGTAATTCCAGCACTCAGAGAGCTGAAGCAAGTGGGTCATGAGTTTGAGGCCAGCCTGGGAAACAGTGAATTTCAGGCTGTCCGGGAATACACAGTGAGAGCCGTCTCACAAAACTAAAAGGAGAAATAATTACATCCCAGGACTTCCTTAGCCTGGTTTTCCTACAATTGAGTGATACGCCATATTAACGGAACAAAGGACATCTGAATAGATGCAGAAAAATCATATGACAAATTCTAACACTCATTCATGATAAAAAAAAAACCCTAGAGAAAATTGGAATAGATAATCTTTATCTCAATTTAATAAAAGCCATCTATGAAAAATCAACAGCCAATATTATACTAAATGGTCAAAAACTGTCTTCACTCCAAAATCAAGAAGAAAAGTGTGTCCGCTATCACTTCTAATCAATATAGTTCTGGAAACATTACCCAGAGCAATTAGACAAGAGAAAGAAATAAAAGTAATAAAGATAGGAAAGGAGAAGCTAAATTATCATTATTTGCACATGACTGAATATTCTACATTGAAGACCTCCAAAATTCCACCAAAAGACTTCCAGATTTAATAATCAAATTCAATAGCATGGTGAGATACAGAGTCAACTCTCAAAACTCAATTTCATTCCTTTACAAAAATAACAAACACTGAGAGAGAATTAGGGGAATCACAATATCATCAAAATGATAAGATACACCATCCCCCCACACACACACACCACTAACAATTTACAAATACGATTATAAAGTTTAAATAAATTTAGGATGTTGTAGGTCACAGTAATTCTTACCTCTCCCATAGACTGTTTAAAATTAAATCTTGCCTCAGCTGTTGCTGGCTCTTTCATAAGTGTTCATTCATCAAGGTCCATCCTACTTCTGAGTAGAAGTTAAACTATTATTTCCCAGTTTTGCTACTAGGATAGTTCTCTCTTCCCTGCTTTATTTAGGGAAAACCTGGTGAAGAAACTAGTTCTACTTTCCACGTAAAGAAAACTTTCCAGCTCTTTTTCCTCATGACTCCTTCAAATTAAAACCATTAGTTATTTTAGGAACTTTTTCATGGGCTCACATAGCAGTTGCCCTCTTAACATTTGTGGAATTAGTGTGTATATAAGCCATTCTTCCTATAATCAAACAGTCTTCATATCACCTTTCAACCTCGATTCAGCAAGGACTTAACAGCACATGGAGATCAATTTACATTGTGTGATATACGGACTGTAAATAAGTTGCCACATTTTCTGAGCTTTGCAGCTTGATAAACTCTGAAGACTAGAAAAAGAAAAATTAGAAGGTTTTATAACACAATTTTGTACAATCTCTTCAGAATTTTTGTCCTGAAAATTGTGTTAATGTCTTTAATGACATGTTGGAATTTTCCTAGGGTGATGAATCTATACATTTGCATTATAACAAATGAATTTACAAAATACATTAAAATATTTTTATTGGAGAAAATAAGTGGAGTTGTTGCTATGTTCCATTTTCTAATAATAATACATTAATACCATGACTACAATGCCCACCAGCCACCTGTGGACCCACGCTGGTGCCTGCAGCAACAGAGCCCCTCCTTACCCCACCTCTGGCCTCCTGGCTGTGCAGCTACCTGGTTCCACACTACAGAGGCACAGGGGGACATAAAGGCCATTGTCCTGAGCTGCAGAAGTGAACAAGAGAGAGTGGGCCACTCTCAGGCTCCCTGATGAAAACTGAAGCCCACTGGAAAAGTGAAGAGAATTTCTCCAATAAAGGTACAGTATTTGGTAAATTGGAGGGATCATCACCTCTCATCAGAACCTGGACTATCTTTGGGGAAAAGACAGCTGGAACCTGCAGTAGAACCTTCCACAGTTCAACCCTGCAGGAGGACAGGGGGCTCAACTTGGGACTTGCAGCCAGAAATCTGCCTGAATCTCATGGGTCTGTGACTGGCTTACTGAGACTCATTGATCATTAGCTGCACACTGCTGCCCACGTTGTCTATTGTGACAGCAGAGACATACCCTGAAGGAGCCCCTTCATTTTTATCTTTTTTTCGTTATCTTCAAAATTACCACTATTTTCTTTGCTCTTATTTTTAATTTTTTCTTTTTCTACTCTTTTAAAACTTTTGTTTTTCTTTTTTCTTTCTTTTCTCTTTTCTTTCTCTCTCTGTCTCTCCCTCACTCCATTGGTGTCCCACATTGTTCTTCATCACCCTTTCTGTTCCTGTTCTGGCCCTAATTTATATTTCTTCTTTATTTTTCCTTTTTTATTTTTCCCTCTCTCACCTGTGTCCTCTGGCCTCACTGTTAACCTTCCCCTATCCTTCTCCATACATATCCCTACCTCCCCAAATCCTTCTAACTCCCCATTCCAAAGGGTAAAGTTGCTATGATGAAGAATTTATTCACTATAAACATATAGTGGGTTGATCCTTGATTTTGATTTAATTCACACAGTTAAAGGTGATAGATTAATAACTAACACAAATTATCATTTTCAAAGAGGCACTTGATGTTATTGTGTTGCTGATTGTACCACTTGGGCTAAGGCCTTGTTATTGATTCAATCACTGGTGCTTCCTGTTATAATGAAAATGAGATAGCCTCAGAGTCATTAGAGACTTAAAACCTAAAGACTGGCTATAGCTAGAAGACACCTCTGAGAAGCAATCATTCCATAAGGGTTCTAAATAAAAGCAACAAAGATACTTACACTAAGCAACTTCAAAGAATCAACCCAGGAATTAAACCAAGGACAGTACCAAAAACAAAAATGAGAAGACATTTAAGTAATGTGACTTGCACCCCACAAAAGGCAAATTCTGGGGGAAATGAGGTGGAAAAAGTCTGATGATCAACCAACCTGGACACCCTGAACTGATATCACAGGAAGTAACAAAACAGATGAATGAGGCTCTAGAAAAATTCAAAACAGAAATAATTTCCCAGATAACTACAGAGATTTTGAGCAGAGTGAAAGACATGATGAGAGGCTCTAGAACAGAAACAAATAAAAAAAAATAGATGAGCTCAGAAATATGCTGGAAGCCATGAATGCCCAGCATAAGAAAGAAATGGAATCCATGAAACAGATTCCAATAGATATTCAGGAGCTTAAAACCTCCACTGAAAGCACACAGAACTGATTAAGGGAATCTGAAGATAGAATATCAGATATAGAAGACAGGATTGCGGTGAAGGACCATGAAAACAGAGATTTCTTAAAAATAGCAAAGGACCACAGAAATCAGTCCAGCATCTGCTAGACGATGCAAAGAAGAACAACGTAAGACTGATAGGAGTCCACAAAAAAACAGGAGAAAGTGCAATTGACATAAGAATTCTGGTCACAGAAGTAATAATAGACAACTTCCCAGACAGAGGTGGAGAATTGGACATTCAGATAAGTGAGCCATATAGAACTCCAACTAGCCACGATCAAAAAAAATCTAAACCTAGACATATAATAGTCAAGACTCCAGAAACCCAACAGAAGAACAAAATCCTACAGGCAGTTAGAGAAAAGAAACAAATCACCTACAAAGGAAAGCCCATCAGAATCATGGCCGACTACTCAATACAAACCCCAAAATCAAGGAAAGCCTGGAGTGAAGTATTTCAAGCCCTAAAAGAAAATAAGTTCCAAGCTAGACTGTTATATCCTGTGAAATTATCTTTAAAAATTGATGGGGAAATTAGATACTTCCATGACAAAGAACATCTGAGAAATTTCATGAACACCAAACCAGCATACCAAACAATTCTAAGCAAAATCCTAGAAAAAGACAATGAAGGTCACAACTCCATGAGACCCAACAGAAGGAAGCCACCAGTCAAGGTAAGACACTAAAGGGAAAAGTGGGAAAATATGAAATAAAAGAGCCAACAACAGTAAAACATCATGACAAGGATGAGTCAATATCTATCAATTATCACTATCAATATTAATGGCCTCAATTCACCAATCAAAAGAAATAGACAGAATGGATTAAGAAGCAAAATCCAGCAATATTCTGTATACAAGAAACACACCTAAATTCAAAAGGGAATTCATAGACTGAAAGTCAAAGGACGGAAAACAGTTCTCCACATGACAGGAACCCAGAAAAAAACAGGTGTAGCAATCTTATTTGTAGACAAAGTAGATTTCAAACCAAAACTAATTAAGAGAGACAAAGAAAGTCACTACATCCTTGTAAGGGAACAATTCAAGAGAAAGAGATGACAATTCTAAATATATATGCACCAAATACTACTACACCTGGCTATATAAAACAAATATTAATGGATATGAAAAAACAAATAAGCACTACTACAATTGCAGTGGGGGACCTCAATAACCCACTGTTACAAATAGACAGATCATCTAGATAGAAAATCAAAAATTAAATGCTAGAACTGAACTAAACTTTTGAACAAATGGACTTAATAGATGTCTACAGAATATTTCACCCCAGAAAATTAGAATATATATTCTTTACAGCTGCACACAAGTCATTCTCCAAAATAGGCCATGTACTAGGTCAAAGAACTTGTTTAAATAAATGCAAAGTAATTGAAGTTATCCCCTCTATATTATCAGACCATACTGCAATTAAATTGGAGATCAATAACATAAGAAACTGCAAGAACTGCACAAATACATGGAAATTGAATAGCACTCTCCTGAACAACCAATGTGTCACAGAGGAAATTAAAAAAGAATTTAGACAGTTTCTACAATTAAATGATAATACCAATACAACATAAAGGAATCAATGGTACACAATGAAAGAAGTTCTATGAGGGAAATTCATAGAATGAATGCTTACACTAGGAAAACAGAATGAGCTCAAATAAACAACGCAATGTTGAACCTTAAGCACCTAGAAAAAGAAGAGAAATGCAAGCTCATACAAGGGAGGAAATTATAAATATCAGAGCAGAAATCAATGCAATGGAGACTAAGAGAATGATACAAAAATGAATGAATCAAAGAATTGGTGCTTCAAAAGAATAAATAAAATCAACAAACCCTTAGCCAAACTTATCAATAAAAGGAAAGTCTCAAATCCATGCAATTAGGAAGAAAAAAGGATGAAATCACAACAGATCCAGCAAAATTCCAGAGGATCATCAGTACTTATTTCGAGAACCTGTATTCCAATAAAATGGAAAACACAGAAGAAATGGTCAGATTCCTAGATACATATAAATTACCAAATTTGAACAAAGAAGACATAAAAATTCTAAACACCCCAATTTTAACCAGTGAAATTGAAAATGTAATTAAAAATTTACCAACAAAGAAAAGCCCAGGTCCTGATGGCTTCACTGCTAAATTCTACAAGAAATTTAGGGAAGAGATAATGCCACTACTTCTCAAACTCTTTAATGAAATTGAAAGGGAAGCAATACTCCCAAATTCATTCCTGAAAACAAGCATTACTTTGATTCCAAAAGCAGAGAAAGACCCAACTGAAAAAGAAAACTAAAGGCCAATCTCCCTAATGAACCTAGATACAAAAATCCTCAATAATATACTGGCAGGGCCAGGGATTTAGCTCAGTGGCACTGCACCTGCCTTGCAAGCATAAGATCCTGAATTCAATCCCTGGTACTAAAAAAAAAAAAAAGAAAAAGATACTGGCTAACAGAATACAGAAGGTCATCAAGAAGATCATATACCCTGACCAAGTGGGATTCATCCCAGGGATACAAGGATGGTTCACCTATGTAAATCAATAAATATAATACACTATATGAATAGAGCCAAGGACAAAAACCATATACTCATCTCAATGGATGCAGAAAAGCATGGGACAAAATACAACACTCAATCATGATAAAAACCCTACAGAAAATTGGAATCTCAACCTGATAAAGGCTATCTATGAAAAACCAACAGCCAAATTCATATTAAATGGTCAAAAACTAAAACCTTTCATGCTAAAATCAGGAATAAGACAAGGATGTCTACTATCACCACTCCGTTCAATATAGTTCTTGACACGTTAGCCACAGAAATTAGACAAGAGAAAGTAATAAAAGGAATAAAGTTAGGAAAGGAAAAAGTTAAACTGCCATTATTTGCTGACATGATACCCTACATAAGACCCAAAAAAACTCTGCTAAGAGACTTGTAGACTTAATTGACAGATTCAGTAGAGTAGCTGGATACAAAGTCAACACTCAAAAACTAATAGCCTTCTCATACAGAAATAACAGACTCAGTGAGAGAAATTGGGAAAATAATTTCTTTCACAATAGGATCCAAAAAATTGAAATACCTAAGAATTAATCTAATGAAAAGAATCAAAGACCTCTTCCTTGAAAACTATACCACTCTGAAAAAAGAGATTGAAGAAGGTATAAAAAAATGGAAAGACATCCCTTGTCCTGGTTAGTAAGAACCAATACAGTAAAAATGGCCATACTTCCAAAAATTCCATATAAATTCAATGCATGCCTGATTGAAATCCTAACAGTATATTTCAAAGAACTAGAGAAAACAATCAAAAAATTCATTTGGAACAAGAAGAGATCTAGAATACCAAAAGTAATTCTAGGAAACAAAGACAAGGGAGGGGGTATCACAGTCCTTATCCTGAAACTATACTACAAAGCCAGTGGGATAAAAACACCATGGTACTGGGAAAGAAACAGACCCAAGGATCAGTGGAATACATTAGAAGATGCAGAAACAACTCCAGACATACTCAGCCACCTCATCTCTGACAAAGGAGGCAACCATCCTCACTGGAGGAAAGATAGCCTCTTTAATAAATTGTGTTGAAAAAACTGGATTTCAACTTGTCAAAGATTAAAACTAGACCCCTATCTTTCACCATGCATTAAACTAAAATCCAAGTGGATTAAAGATCTAAATATTAAAACAGAAACACTAAACTTACTGGAAGATAAGTTAGGTAGAACTCTTGAAGGCATTGGCATAGGAAAAGACTTTATGAATAAATCCTCAGGAGCACTGGAATTAGCACAAAGCATCAATAACTTGGATATCTTCTTATTAAAAAGCTTCTGCGCTGCAAGACAAACCACCAACACAGCTAAGAGACAGCCTACAATGTTGGAAAAAAATTTTACCAGCTGTTCCTCAGACAAAGGTCTACTATATAGAATATATAAAGAACTCAAAAAAATAAAATAAAATACAGCAAACAACCCGAATATAAAGACCCAATTTTAAAAAAAATGGGCATCTGAAATGAACAGACATTTCTGACAAAGAAGGAAAAACAGCAAATAAACATATGAAAAAATGTTCGACATCACTGGTCCTTTGAGAGATGCAGATGAAAACAACACTGAGATTCCACCTCACTCCAGAAAGAATGGCTGCTATCAAGAAATCGACCAATAACAAATGTTGGTGGGGTTGTGGGGAGAAAGGGACTCTTCTCCTTTGTTGGTGGGAGTGCAGACTTGTGAAACTACTATGGAAATCAATATGAAGATTCCTCAAAAAAACTAGGATTAGATGTCCCATTTGACCCAGCCATTCCCCTATTGGGTGTTTTCCCAAAAGAATTAAAAGAATCATACCACAGTGATATATGTGCACCAATGTTTATAGCAGCACAGTTTGTAACAGCTAAAACTTGGAAACAGCCCAAGTGCCCATCAACTGGAGACTGGGTAAAGAAGATGTGGTGTTGTTTTTTTTTTGTTTTGTTTTGTTTTTAATAAAATGGAGTACTACTGAGCCATAAAGACTGAGAAACTAGAGACATTTATAGCTAAATAGATGCACATTGAAGCCATACTAGGAAGTGAAATAGATAGGATACACATGTGTAAATACCCAATAGTTTCTTTAGTGTGAGAAACTGAAAGTGTAAATAAGGATCAAAATGTATAACAGATAATGTGATTTTGGAAGAAAAGGTTCAAAGGGGAAGGGAAAGTGGGAAGGGTAGGGGAAAGAAAAAAAGGGAAAGGAATAAATATGAGTAAAGGATAAAATGGAAACAAAGTCTTTGTAAATAGGGAGGGGTGGAGGGGTTGAAGGGAGGGCAGGGGAATGGGGAAAAAATAAATACCAAGATATGTCTTGTAAAGATACACATTCTCAATGATAAATGTCATCATATTGTATACCAATAAACAACAAATAAAAAAAAAGAAAATCAGAAATAAGGTCTTTGATGTGTCATCTCACATCTTCATTTCAGATAGAGCATGGCATCACCAAGAAAATTGCCAAGGGGAGAAGGAAAGAAAGTAAATTCTCATGACAATGCTCTGTGATCCATTTTCTCCCTTCCAGAGTAGAGTGCAATCTTTTTCCAGGGGAATCTAACCTCTCTCCCTCAACTTTCCCCCACTAACTCATTCTTATAGTGCATTACTGCATGTTAGTGTGATTCAGAAACAGCTAAGATACCTTTTGCGATTGCTTTAATCACCTTGTGCTGATGTTGCGTTCCGACTCCGAGGTAGAGTGGTCCAATAATTCCAACTGGCCGGGTCCATGCATATTCCCTGAGGCTCAAGGTTTGGAAGCAACCATGCCTGAACTAGGGAATGCTAAACCCTGGAATCAGGGCATTTCCAGACAGTGCTGGGTCTCAGGTATGTAACACTCCAACAGTCTTTTAAAATAGGTGCTACTAGTAGTTCTATTTGAGAGATGTGAGAACAACAGAAAGGAAAGTTAAATAACTTGCAAAGTTATAGAGAGGAGAATATCATGTGTCATAGGTCTCAGAGATGCAAGAGTCAGGTATTAAACCCAGTTCTCAAGTTAGTTCTCATGTGTTAGCCTCTGATTCATCTTTCCTTAGTTGCAACTTAGAGAATCTGAGTAAGTCCCTCAAGGTAACCTAAGTAATGTTTGACAACAGTTGTAATTTCAGTCCAAATTTTCAAGGTCGAATTCTAGCCTAATTATTTATTTAATTTCAATAAATCTTTTAATGGTTCTTATAATAATTTCCATCAGCAACTATGGCACTCTATGACATAGTCATTAGCTCAGCATCTTTAAATACTTTTGTGTAGAAGGATCTTATGATACCTTTCTAAGAAAGTAGCATTTCAATAGATGGCAGGTTGAGGAATTCATTTGGGAACATTTTCTCAATCTAGAACTTTTGCAGAAAGATAAATGTTTCTGGTTGGGGACAAAGTGGGTTAACTTTTTTTTTTCCGTAGCTGGTGTAATTCCGGATTGACTTTTCCTTACTGGTAGATAACATAGGTGAATGAGGTAGACTGGAAGATATACTAGGTTTTATGTCTAGGTTAAAGCAGAAGATGAATGTGTGAAGCAAGGTAGGCATTTCTTATTTATTTCCAAAGGAAAACATGAATCTCAGCTCCAGAGAAAAATCTAGCATCTGTGGTATTTTGTCACGGTTGAGATACTTTCACTAGGAAAATATTGTATTTAGATGTCCAGTATGTATTAGGCATTATGGTAAGCACTGCTGTTGCAAAATCCAGGACATGAATTTTACTCATAAGGAGGATTTCAAGAGGGAAAATATCATCAATTTGGAGTGAAACTATGATGCCTTTGATAGAGAATGAGATGAAACTGAACACTTCGTAGTGACCCTTTACCTACTAGCTTTTTTTTTTTTTTTTTGGTCTCTTTTCTTGATTCTTTCTCTTCTCCCCAACATCCTATTTCAGGACTTAATCTTTGGTTAAGCTATATTTTTAAGAACTACTTCTATAACTCTACTTTCTAATTTTATCTCCATCACAGGACATTCTTCCGTACTTCAGCTTCATACCTTTGTTTTCAAACCAATAATCTTACCTCTATTTCCCAAATGGTCTCCATCCACAGTATCTCTGTTCATGTGATAAAAAAACACACACTCCATTTACAAAAGGAAGGTGATCAGGGGAAGAAGGGAAGGAAAAGAAAAAGTGGTAATGGGAGAGAAAATGATCAAAGTATGTTACATGTATCTGAATATGCAAATGAAACCCACTATTTTGTATAACTAATATGCAATAATAATAATAACAAACTCCATTTTCTAGTTTTGTAATTAAAAATAATCACTTTATCTCTCTAAGCCCTCTACTGACTTTCATACCTAACTTTTCTTTTACAGCTGACACTCTAATGTATAAATTACATGTTTATTGTTATTATAAGTAAGCTATATAATTTTTTTATTTTCATCCATACCATGTTTCTGCTAGGTTGGAGTTACAATAAATCCACCCAAAAATAGATACTTTGTGATATAAAATATTAAACATCTGCCCAATTTACATTTTTAGTAAGGGGCCTAGCTGAAAGTTATGCAGTCTGATTTGAGACCCAGTTATTTTAAACATTACTCTGCACTGTTTCTAGGGGGCGACATGGAGCTTACTACACCACAACCGGTGCTGTGCATGGTTATTGTAGAGACGTTAAAACACCTAAAGAGAGATATCAGCATGAGGGTTAGGAATTAGCAACCAGTCTTTCTAAAGGATGAGGACTTTTGTCTTAAGAGACGCAATGACATTAAAGCAAAAACAATGATCAAAATGTCATGAGACAAGGACAGGATATAGACAACATAAAGTGTGACCTGAAGTGAGAGCTGTATTAAGTTGGATTATTTCTTGAGCAAATAATATTAAGTCATAGATAGCCATATATCCTGCCCATGTAAAACACAAAATGAAACTACAGAAGAATTTGAAGCAGAGTTGGTATTACAAGTTAAATTTCCCTGAGCTAGCCTTGAGAGAATTAGCCACATAGAAGCATTAGCGAATAGACAAGTGGAAAGAGGGAAAGAGAACAATGAAGTGTGGAGCATGAAATCTCATGGAGAAGGAGGATTTTGACCAGTCTCCCAGAAAGCTCAGATAGATAAAACACCACACCCCAGGCTTTCTGCACCTGAGGCAAGGAAGTTGAACTATTTATACCCCTACCTGTCAGTCATAGGAGAAGGATGGCTGCCTGGGAGGTGCACATGAGAACATGTAATCATTAAATCTGTAATGAAATGTGTCATCGGGGTGGAGTTCCCACAGTTTCCTTAGAGCCATAGTCTTACAAGAGTCTAATTGACATCCAGTTTCATTTATGTTTATCTATGGAACAACATACCATTTTATTTTATAGTTGTTTAGGGATCGCTTCTACCATAATTTCATTGATACTTCCATATGTTGAGTGCATGAATACAATCATTACATTAACTGATCTTTCAAAATTACCAAAGTGTAAAGTTTTAAAATTCTGTTCAACGAATATCTACTGAAAATATATTTATGTATCACACTTTCAGCTAAAATTGAGGATTTCACAACCATTTACATATTAGGGGAGTGGTAGGAAAGATAATAGTCAAAACGAAGTGTTAACAGTGGAGTAAACAGTTTTCTGAGTGGTTATTTTTGTAAGAATTGTCTTCTTGATCCTACAGTGAGTGACTGCATGAAATGGGTACTATTTTCCTCCATTTTGCAAAGAATGAGTGTGAGTTTCAGAATGAGATTTAGTAATTATCCCTGATGTTCCCAAGCTGGTCTTACTGCCTAGGCCTGCCCAGGCTTGTAGCTTATGGGCCTGCTGCTAAGACCTCATTACCTACCTCAGTCTCGAAAACATAGAGCCACAGGCTGCATCAAATGGGGCCAGTAAAAGGATTTGTCTATTCCTTGTACTCACCATGAATGAATCCAAAAAAAACAAGAAGTAAAAATTGTGTTTCAAGTAAATGACACAAAGCAAATGGAATACATTAATTTATTCCCTAAAATGTTCTAGGAAAGCTTTATTAAACTAAAGGTGCATTGCTAAAATGCACGAACTGTGTAAGCATTAACATGCGAGGAGCTGAGTGTGGTGGCACACACCTATAATCTCAGCACTGGAGAGGCTGAGGCAGGAGAATTGACATCAGTTTGTGGCCAGCCTGGGATACATAGAGAATTCAGGAGAACTTTGTCTGAAAAAACAGAAAGAGAAAAAAGGAAAGAAAGAATGAAAGAAAGAAAGAAAGAAGGAAGGAAGGAAAGAAGGAAAGAAAGAAAGAAAGAAAGAAAGAAAGAAAGAAAGAAAGAAAGAAAGAAGGAAAGAAAGGAAAAAGACCAAGTTAGGTTAATCCTTAGGCCAGGGAAAACACCTCTGTATGAGGAAAATATTGCCTTTGTAGGCCATAATTTTACTATGCCAAAAGTAAACAAACTGTCTATATCAAAATAATAGAAGCAGGTCTGGGGATTTAGCTCAGTGGTTCCACCACCTGCCACGCAAGCACAAGGTCCTGAGTTCGATCCCCAGTACCAAAAAAAAAAAAAGATTTAGTTTGTCCAAAATAATAGAAGCATGTTGATCGGTAAGCTTCAATAACATTTCAATGAAAATCAGCTGGATGACCTTAAAATGGAGATTTCCTTTTATTGCCTATGAATTGGAGAGACATAATATGATAGTAGGAAGACTATTGTAAAAGAGTAATATTTTTGGAAACACATAAACACATATTAATGATTACTTCTCAGTACAATGTGGTAATATCTGTCCTGCCAAATCAAAAGATTAGTGTGAAATGGAGAGGTAAAAGTATATGAGATAAAGTAAAATTGTAAAGTACAAGACCTAATGAAAGTAAGGTAATTTGAGATTTCTGGCTCAGGAAATCCATACCCTTTAGAAATTCCAGGCTGCGTGCTTGTACAATATGTGTTTGTAGATATATATGTGTATGTGTGGACATGTTTTCTTCTCTTACTCATAGTTGCAGGCAGAATAATGTACCCGCCCCCACAAAGATTTCTTTATTCTAATTTCTAGGACTTTTAAATATGTTGTTACATGATGGGTAAGTACAATGTATCGCCACCGGAAAACCTCAGAGCCTTTAGGAGCATGACCCTGAAACTCCCTTTGCATCTGCAAGGCTCTTGCAAAATCCAAGGGGACATTGTAAGTGTATAGGGACCAGATTGTCTGTGGGGTTAGTAGGAACTGTGTGAACTAGTGTTATCTGTAGAAACTGCCTTCTTGCATCTATGCCAAAATGATTGTTTCTTGGAGTGCTGATTATACAATGAATATGAGCTAATGATGCCTCTGCTATGTAGTTTAATCTATTAAACTTCCTCCCTGTGATAGGTGGATGTAGAATAGAGCCCTGTGGAGTGCT
Organism: Heterocephalus glaber; assembly: GCF_000247695.1. The sequence continues at coordinate 1,896,985 of NW_004624840.1, forward strand.
GTGCCCTAGGACAGCAACCACTGGACACTTCAAGTTTTCTTTGGCAATTTTCCTTTCCAGCATGCACCCACCAGACCCTGACTATTTTCCTATCTAACCCATGCTTCCAGGACTTTCAGCAATGTATTTGTCCAGCTTGTTCATTTGGCATTCTGAGAACCTTCTGGAGTCTCTGCTGTCTGCACCTGGATCCTACTTTTTCTGCTAGTAGGTCCCAATTAACTTTATTCTCTCCTGTGGATGTTTCAATAAGCCTTATACCACACAAGCCATCTCTAGGTATTTTCTCCTTCAGCCCTTTGGTGACCTACTCTCTGCCATAGCATACCTGGGCTGTGAATGAGACATATGGCTACAGATGGAATTAAGATTGTTGCTCAACAGATTTGGAAATGGAGATAATATGCTGATGATCAGAGGAGGTTGCAAATAATCACAGAAATCTTGTAAATTTGGAAACAGGAAACAGAAAAATAAGTAGCACAGTGACTCCACATGTGAAAGATTGAACTGGTCATGGATGAATTTTAAAATGGAGAGGGGTTGTGAGCCAATGACCTCAGTTATCCTCTATAAATGGACAAGCCCAAAACTGATTTTTAAAGATCCAGAAGGAAAACACCATTTCCAACATCTTCTTAGCTCAGAAAGTCTCATTTTGAATACATGACTTTCATAATTTCTTGAAGTGAGCTTTCATTGTTTAAATTGACCAAGTTTTTGTTATTTGCTATAGCATCAATAGGAAAATAATACACAAATAAATAAAATTACCCTGCTATATTGCATTAAAGAATATAGTTATATTCATATAGTTCATATACATATAGTTTATGTATAGAAAATAAAATTTTAACATATGTCACTATGTAAAAGCACATGAAATATTTTACAAGGATTCCTCCAACCTAAAGAAATCAAAACAGAGAATAATAATGTCAGCAGAGACAATTGGGAACATTGAACTAAAACATAAATAAGTGAGTCATTATGGGAGGAATTTATCAAGCTCTGAAATGTAAGTTTCTGGATATTTTATCATTATTATTATTATAGTGGAGAGGGAATAACTGTCTGGAAAGGAAAAGATACCTATTACTGGTTAATAAATGCTGATTTTCTTTTTCCTTTAAGGCCCTATAGATTGTTTTAAAAAATATTTTAGTTGTGAGATAAAGATAAATACACATATATTCTTAGATATTGTAATAGATGCACAATCCCAGTTATTGGAGAGAAAAGAGAATTTACAGCATATAAAAAGACAAATAGTCAATGTTCAAAAACTGCATCTATTATATTTGGCTCTTTTGAACCCAATAAAATATCTGGCTGTGATGTTTTGTTGTTGTTAACATAATGCTCAGAGAGAATTAACACTTCCAAGCAGAATGGTTTTGTCATAAAAGGAGCAGTGGGTGAGCGGGAGGGAGGAAGGAGAGATCCTGGAAGAGACAATGGGTCCTGGCACCATCTGGCAGCATGCTAATACTTGCTTCTATAGCAGCAGCAGGTTTAAGTCAAGAAAATCAGGCATTTTGATGATTCACTCTCATATCATCTGTTGTCGTTTGTATTTTACTTTTGCTCATTATCTTTATTAGGTAAAGGGATTGAAAATCATGTTGTTTATTCAAAGCAATTATTGAGGAAAAAACACAAAATGTCCACATAATAATTTAGAAACCAATAAATGACAAAGGCAAAAGAAAAGATGTTCAAAGAACTCATTTTTATTTTGGTATATTTTGGAATTAGGATTTTGGAAATTAAGATTTTGAACATGAGAGTTCCCACATAAAATAATGATTGTTTTAATAATTGACTGCCTTTTTCTCTATGTATTTTAAATTATACTTAGTTTTCAACTCAAATTTGTATGCTATATTACCATCTCACCTATCCTCTGTGATCAACATTCTTGCATAATTTCACATTTACATTCTAGACAGGAATACACCTTTTTGGGCATCTTTCTGTATCTATCTGAAGCTTGCATTTCTAAGATCATCATGATTTCAAATCTAGGTTTCCTTTAAGTGGCTGTTTAAAATTTACTCCCTCTCTAAAATTGCACTGATATGAAAGATGAGTAATTGAAAATTATGGGTGGTAGAGAAAAGAGAAAGGTAGAGAGTGAAATACACACATAGATTGAATGAGAAAGTAAAAATGGAATGGTCAATAAGCAGCAAAGTAAATGGGTGATATAATGTAGCATTTTAAAGTTAGCAATAAAGTCAAATAAATGAAGGGAAAGTACACACACCCTTTAGCAAACTAAAGACGCCTCACCTATGAAACTATTATGGTGTTATCTTTAATAGATCATAATGTTCATGCACTAAAAATATTTTCTCAATTACCTCATTTGATTCAAATACCAGGTTAGGTGACACTCCCCACTTTTTGACTCTTATTTACTTGATAAAGGCTACCCCTGCACTTTCTTTCACTAATCTTTGAGACATAAATGTTTCCCAATACTTCCATGAGAATGGCTGCTCTGAATTGTAAACTACCTCTATGGTATAGGGTAGACAGTAAAAAGGCAATCATTGAATGAATAAGTTGTAAACTAAAAGCATTCTTCTCTTTAGACATTAGTAAACGTCCTTAATAAGGAAGAAAAACTGGGACAAGTGGACTTTGAAAACACCAGAATTATAGATTTATAGCATCATGAAAGAGCTTAGCAATTTTCATTGACCCATAGGGATGTACAACACCTAAAAATACTGGGAGTATAATTTGAAATATACAAAGTATGAAGACTTTGTGGCCATTTTTTCTCCTCTTGAAAAGTTGAGCAAGTTATATGTTACCAGAGTGTGCACACTTTTACAGAGGGTAGCCAAAACAAATCTATATATGTTTCAATATTTTGCTGTAGAATCAATACAATATTATTTGTACTGAAGAATCGAGTAACTTTCCAAATTTTCATACTCAAAGAAACACATCTGTAAAAGAAAAATGTAAAGTGTTGTACTAGGTAAGGATCTCTGATCTGAAAATATGAAATCTAAAATGCTGCAAAATCTATTTTGGATTTGAGACATGCCAATATTCCAAAACCAAAAAATTCCAAAATCTGAAATACTTCTGGTACCAAGCATTTCTGATGAAAGTTACTCAACCTCTTTAAACAGACAAAGTAATACAGTTGGTGGTGCATTCTTGGAACAGATATTTAGGAGAATTATCAAGTTGAGCTAATTAGTTTTCAAATATTTTCTGGTCAGTTCCAAATGAATTTTTTAAAAAGTAGATGAAATAGTTAATGATAAAGTAGGTACTGAGCTGTATGAACTAATGAGATATATGTTTGCCAAAATTTTTTCCTTATACTATACATTATAGTTAGAACTGAGAATCTGTTCATCCAATGCATTGTGATATCATTTTATTATAAACTATCTGATCCCTAAGGCAAGAAAAGAAATAAGGACAAATAAATGATACTTTTGTCTATAATGCTATTTTCATGTAGTTATTTGTATGTGTACACACACAAGTATACAGACATATATACAAACATATACATAGTTTTATACATGTGGAAACAAAATAAAGATGAATAACAGATAAAGTCTTCCTATGTATAAAAACTGCATCTCTTCACTCTAGGTGTGAGGTAGTAGCCTCTCAGGAGCAAAATATAGATATTTAAAGAATAACTGTCCAATGTATTATCAATAATTCTTTAGAGAAACTAAATCAATGGGAAACAGTATAATCACGTTTGGTGATTTATTAGATAGTCTCACAGGGTCAGAGGCAGGAAAATACGCAGGATCCATCTCTGGGATCAGGGGTAGAAGGATCTACAATGGTAATCTGTGTACTGCAGAGCTGGGGGATACAGCATTTTCTCAGCCCAAGATGAGGGAAACTCTAGAATAGGAGGGATCAAAGAGGTAGCAGAATCCAAGCTGGAAGGGCCAGAAGCTCCCTGGAGAGACACGGGTGCAAGTCTATAAAGAAGAGTGAAGAAACTGGACACTGGGGTGAGCAAAGGCAAAAGCAGCCAAAACTATGCCCACACAAAGAGACAGAAACTCTTCAAAAATGGGCACTTTTCCTTCCTGTTTCCCTTTGTTACTCCATCCAAGCCTATTGGTTTGTGCCATCCACTCCTTTCAGTTCAATGGCCTTCATGTCAGCCATCAACACACATACACAGAATCGGGCCTTATTAATCTGCTAAGTATTTCTTGCTCTAGTAAAGATGACATATCACATTTAATGGTCACTCACAATTACTATGATATTCCATTTTAGCTTTCTTTGTATTCTTTTATTTTACATATTGGTGACATTACAATAGTATTGCTTTTAAAAATGACATGATTTCATTTGGTATGAGCAATTAAGATGCTATACAAAGGCCAAAATGTGAATTGGTAACTTGTAAAAATGCAATCAAACATTCTAACAGTTCTCCAAACTAGGGAATATAACTCCTTGGCCTAGTAAAAGGAGCTACAACATAGCTGCTAAAACCTGTGTCTTATGTACCTTGTGTTTTCTCAGGCTGTATCATGTCTTGGACTCTAACTGGTGGGCAACATTCTATCTATCTGAAGGTTCTTGGAGTTGTAGTCCTGAGCTGAATCCACTAATCTACCTCATGATGTTCTTCTTTATTTCACTGGCTTGGGGTTTCCACCAATCTTATTCTGGGGTTCCCCAAAGTAATATAATTTTGTTTCAGCATTACTTTTTTCTGAGGTAGTTTGAATCTAATATATTTAATATATTACAAACTCACTTAATGTATTTTCTTATTTCTTCCTTGCAGCAAATTTGGAATATATAGAGATATAGACATAGACATAGATGCATTTTATTTCACTGAAATATTAGCTAACTGGTTAATTTTTCACATACATAAACAATAGTAATATGTGAAATCATACCACTAGAATAGTGATGACATTATGATTTTGTGTTACTTTTAGTCATTTTAAGCATAGAGCAGGAACTGTCCCCTGAGATATGGCCCATCAATCACTTTGGACTTAAAGCTTTTACTTCTGGCCCTTTGTATTCTTCTTTCTTTCTTTTTACAGTTTATAGGAAGTATAAAAGAGTGAGTTGTGACAGCACCCTTATCCTATGAGTCTCCACTGCTATCATGCAGGCCAGTGAACTCACCAGTTTAGCAGGCTCTATCTATGCCATAGATAAAATACTCCTCTAAAAGAAGCCATACATGGGGCTGGGGATTTAGTTCAGTGGTGTCTGGCAAGCACAAGGTCCTGAGTTTGATTTCCAGTACCACAAAAAATTTTTGAAAATTAAAAAAAATAGAAGCCATGCCTAACACATCTTTTGGTTCTTAAAATCTTAGATTTTCAGTGCCAATGGGCCCTGATAAATAATGTTCTTGTGGACTGACCTGTGGGGGATGTTATGCTCTCCTAGATTGGTTTTAAGATATGCCAGATGAAGGAAGACTTCCTGTAGAATTGGGACAGTTGTGTGAAATATAGGTATCCTGTCTATATTGAAAGAGAACACATTCTAGGAATACAGTTCTTATTGTTTAAAGAATTCAAAAGATGAAGTGATTGGAGTATGCATTATTCTGAGTATAGGAGAAATTCTAAATAGTTAGTAGAGTATCACCAGAAGACAAACTATTGTTGACATTTCCTTTCTATTCCAGGCAAGATTTTGCATTTGAAGCTCAGGGACAATTTTTTATGAGGTCATTCATATATTCTTTAATTGTAGTATTCTTTCGTATATACAAATGGAGCCTTTGTTTCCTTCTTATAATTTTTTAAATATTAGTGCCTTTATAGTACATAATGTTTCTAGCCATTGTGGAGAGGTGGAACATGTACGTACTCCATCTTGATTCCACTTTTCATCCCCTTTCGATGCCCTCCCTCCCCATTCCATCCATCTCTTAGTCCTTTTTTTTCATTTGCACGTATTTGCAATACATACTGTTTATATTCCTTAGATGCAGTGAGTAGAGGTACATAACACACCTTAATTATCTTCTTCTTCGCAAGTCAATAGTTCTAGTGACATAAAAGATCCTCATGCATCATGACATAAGTAATGATATAACAAAAAGTAAATGTGCTACATAGGTAAGATCTATTCTGTTTCAATAGAAGGAAGTTTCAAAGAACAATCTATTTGTGATTAATAATTGCTGTGTTATCTTTCCTTATACTGAGTAATGTCAAATTAACCAAGAATTGTGCAGGTGCCAATGGAGAATAAGAAGAAAGGTTTCTTTAGCCCCAAAATAACAAAAATTGGTATTCGGGCTAAATAATTGTTTAGACTAAAACAAATATCTCCTTTCTACCTAGTATTACAATCTTCATTGGCAAATCCCTACTCATCACAGGAATTCTTAAATCTTAAATATTGCTTTTATTCTAATTATTTATATAAACTGAGGCCACACCCACACATCCACATCCACACATCCCACAATAATTGCCCAAGACCTCACAGGCCCTATAGTTGGAATTGTGCCAGAATATTTGTTATCTTATAGAGACTCCTTTGTCCTACCACTCACACATCTGCTCCTCCACTGATGCTACTTCTTTAACTACTCACTCTTCAATACAACAAATGATACCACTTAAATGGAAAAATATTTATAAAGTCCATTTATATTATATTGGATTCACAACACACTCAGAGATCTTTGTTTTTATATGACCAATATTTTGAAGATGATTTAATGTGATTTAATAAATGTACTTCATACAATCCTGCACTGGTTTTCCATTTTATGTTTTTTAAAGTGTGCTAAAAGAAAAAAAAAAAGAAAAGATACCTAAGTAGTATTCATACCATTTTATGATTTCTTGAAAATTATCATTCAGACACGAAAAGCTACAGATATAAAGTCACACTTTGATTGATCTGCATTCTAAATCAATGAGGAGATAAGTAGGAGAAAACAAATGAAGATAAATATATCACCTGTATTAGTGATGACTTCTAAGTTAAAGGTTATTAATTCTAACCTCAGAATTAGAAAATGTTATTGATCCAGTCTCAGAGAGATAATCACAGACAATTTTCCAAGATGGCAGAGTGCCATGTAAAACATAACATAGTATATTTGTTTCCTAAAGGGCAACTGTCCAAAGCAGAAAAAAACACAAACAAAGCTGCACATGCTCAGCACTCTAACACCATTTTCCAATCACGAAGTTCTTTTTTCCCCTTGAGAAAGGCCAATGAACATCATGAGGGGTGAGTAGTATTGCTACCTGATGTTCCTCTGTGTGGTTTCATAGTTTTTATACACAGAACATAGAAGTATTTTGTGAGAAGCACTAGTAGTTAACTAAGTTAGACATTAAGTTGAAAAAAGCATTCACATCTTTTTATATTTACCACAGGAAAAAGCTACATTCTATATTTTTAGGCATCATTTTGCTTCATAATTTTCATTTGTGCAAGAGTAATAGATTCACAACTATATGAATGAAGTTGTTAGTAAGATCATACATGTTAAATATTTTCTGAAATTAATGCAAGGAGAATTTTACAAGGATAACTGAAACTCTCGATCAGATGGTTTTGAAGAAGAAGAAAAAAGAAATATTGCTATAACTCTCATATTCCAAAGAGTATATGGCCATAAAATAAACAGTAAAATAAATCGTGAAAAAGAGAGAGGGAAGAAGAAAAAGAAAAGAATGTTTAATTTGTATACCAGTTGCCATTTAAAATGTGCTCCCATTGACTGACTTGGCAAGAATAATTCTACAAATCCTATATCAAGCTTATGTTTCTATTCTGTGGAACTACATGAATAAGTAATCAATGAACTACAGGAAACATTACAAAAAAACCTTGGAAATATGTAAGTGGTTGGTAATATACAGTTAAATCCTCTACTAGCCCTAAAATATAGGCAAAAATTTGTCCTCTACTATCAAATCTGCAAAGATACAAGAAAGGAATTAGTCAAATTGTGCTTTACTTTCCACCTTTGTGTACATTCTATCAACAGGTCTCTGGTGAAAAAAGAATCATCAAGATTGCCATTGTGGTTCAACAAAGAATAATTACATAAAAATACATTAAATAGCTTTGTTCTCTTGAGAATGCTTTTCTTTTCAAGGCAAGGTATTTTTTCATCGCAGATGGAGAATTTTAGTGATTGTCTTTGAAAGCTTTGCAATCTTAATAGTACCATTGAAATAAATCACTGTACATCTGGGTATGATCTGTTGATTGTTTTCTAATAAACCTAAATCACATATTCAAATGGTTGCATTATGAGATGTAAGTCTAAAAGAATAGATAGCACAATGCTGTCATCAAATGCAACACAACATGACTGAGCATGAATTATGAATAATGAGGTCATTCTTCATTTTATACCTGTTCTCCTTATTTTGAATGAAAAACATAAGACAATTTATCACGTGTAAAAGAGTAAACAAAGTAGCTGACAATTTCTACATTGGAAAATTGAAAAATATACCATCAACTAATGTAATTTGCTGTGGATATTATCATGATATCACAAATAATGATAATTTATTCAGATAAAATCTCTAATGGAGAATATATATAGACAGATTGTGAAAATAACTCGTTCTTTTTTAAGAAGCCACAGGAAAAAACATTACTATAGTTTTACTCTATTGTAGATTGTTTATATTTCTAATGCTTGGTCACTAAATTGATAATAGAAAATAAATTGAATTCTATTCATTAGGTTATTTTTATAATCAAGTATAAATTAACACAGGTTAATATTATCATAACAAGAATATTGCCTGTAAATTTTTCTAAACATTCCAATGTGATATTCTTTGACAGTAAATTATTGTGTTTTGACTGAATACAGAGAATTGAGATATCAAATATAAAAACTGGTTTTCCTGTTTTGAAAATGCAATTAGAAACATAGACACATAGCCAGTTTTTTGGCTTTCTTACACTATTAGCTGAAACAAATACTACTAATTTTATGGGATGTAGGAAAATTATATTGTTATATAAAAGAAAATTATACTGTTTAGTGTACTTTAAGTACATTGAAAATTTTATATGGATGATTTTTATGAGCTCTTGTTATTTTATAGTCTTAGGCTTAAGTCTTCAATCCCATTTTATCACAAAAAAATAGAATTAATTTGTAAGAAGAGATGTATAGTCTTTACCAATTTTTTTATACCAGGTTACTTACAAAGTACTGTATTGTTTTAACATAAAACTTACGGAGAATATTTTCCTTATATTTCATTTCCATTCATATCTTTAAGACTTCACCCCTACTTTTGAGCAACTTTTGTAGCTTTAAGAGGATAGGGGAAGTAAAAGACCAGAGTGACATTCTACCTAACCTCCTTTCTTATTCTTTCTGGTCCTTATGAAGGAAAGGATAGTGAATTGGTTGGAAAGTTAACAAGCCACCCCATTGGTATTGTTTATCGGTTTAGTAATCAAGGCAGCACCTTCAAGGGGATGGAAGATCATGAGGGAGGCAGCTGGGCCACACCTAATTCCCCATCCCCCTGGCTTACATCCTTTTGTTCCTGGCTCCTGGCTTTCTTGCCACCTCATGGTCATCACTTTAGAAAGGCCCTTCCTAAGCATGCTGGGTGGGTGTTTTGTTTGTTTGCAATCAAGTTGAGATACAGTCAAACATTGTGTTATTTTTTTTCTCTTAGTCTTTAGCATTTACATGAAATATATTTTGTTTCATGTCAAAGAAAAATTGCACAGAACAAAAAGGCAAGGCAAAATTAATTTGTGACTATTAGAAAAAAGAAGAAAGGATGAACTCAACTTAATTGAAACAAAAAATGAGAGAGTTTTTAAGTGCTCAGTTAAACCTGTAACTAAAGTACTGGAAACATTTAGAGTGAGAGGACCATCTGTGCTTATAAATTGGAGATAGACCCCTACTTCCCCCCAGTGGCTGACAAATAGAGGTATTATCTTTCTTGATGACTACATTTCAAAGTGGCGGCTTCTGTCTTTCTAAGAATGATACTGCTGAGTTTGAAAAATATCAGAGTCTGGTAGAAAATGGGATCTCCTGGTGTAGAAAGAATTTCCAATTGCAAATTTCTTCAAAATAAATGTTCTAAATAGAAGGAGATAAGGAACCAAAATCTATTTAATTCTTAATCATACTGTGTGGAAGTAAGAGTAGAAGTTACGACAGCCATCTTGGACCATGAATGAAGAAGTAGTCTGAGGACAGTTGAAAATGTGAAAAAGAAAGTTTGGCCCTGAATTATTCTTGGAGTATTTATCTAGCAATATCTAAAAACATTCTCCTCTCAGGGTTTGTCATTAATATGAAACAATAAATTTCACTTTGCTTTTAAATTTGGCTAATTTTGAGGGGTCATCTGTAAACAAAAGATACCTAAGTAATAGCTGTTGTTGATAGGCACAATCTCATGTGTAATCCTGTGATACTGCCTCATGTCTTTAACAAAATACAACTTTATTACCTCTGGCAGGGGATAAAAAAAGTACTGGTCTGATTTCTGCTCTGTCAATCACAACTGATGTCAACAATAATATGTAAAAATGAAAACAGCTTAGCTTAAATCAAAAGATATTCAAAGAAGCATGTCTCCTTTTTATGGGTTACTGTAATCTCATCCCCCAGAGCTACTGCTTTACATGTTTATAGAAAACCCTAACAGTTTCCTCTCTAGATTCAAGATCATGCTTAGAAGTTTACTGATGGACAATAAATCAGCCCATTAAGATTCATTTCTAGACTATATAACAACTTATCCTTTCTTCCCACAAAATATGGTTATATCCATTTAAGGACGAATTTTTATTTTTGAATTTTTTTCATAAATGCAACAACTAACAGAGTACATTAACTTTGGCCCAAGTTAACTTGCAGGGTTGGCCTAGGGTAATCACTGTTTTTCTGTTTACAAATGTAAAACAGTTAAAAAAATCTAACACATATTTAATGAACAGAATAACATCTTTAAAATATGTGATTAAATTTACTCTATGGGGAAACTATAATTTCACTGATTACAATGCAAAATAAGTGTTTGCATGAATAGCACAAATATCAATGGCATCAAATGGACAAATTTTTTATGTCACAGACAACAAAGGCAAAGGAAATGTTTTAATCTTGGGAAATAGTGAGAGGTAAATTAGCAATGTGAAACTCAGAGGGAAATCAGGATCTGGGACAAATAGGAACAATGCTACAATCAAATCAAACTGCTCTTAAAAGAAAGGGAATTTTTTAGCTGTTACTGAATCTAATCAGTGAGTAGCTATTATTTTTAATAGAGTATGAGCAATTGTATCTATTCTGTAATGTAATTAGTGCTTGTCACATGGTTTATTCTCACCCTGAGAGGCACAGTAACTAACAGAATACACTGAAGTGTCTGTCCTTATGGAATTATCTCAGTGGAATGATATAGAAAACAAACAAATTAATGCATGTCAAGTTATGATGAACCATATTCAGAAAAATAAGAAAAGAATAGAGAAAATAAAGAGTGTTACTTTATTGTGGATTCGGTAGTCAGCAAATATATGAAATAAACTGAATTTCACCAAAAATCCAAATATATGAATATGTAAGTCATAAAATCCAAAGAAGCAAGTGCTATAAGAAACATATACCTTAGAAGAAGGCTGATGTGATCACTGAAGATTGCTCATGGGAAAGAATGTTAGGAAACCAAGTAGCTGTAGGACCCACAACCCAGTTCATCAGGTGATCTTGTTCTCTCCTCTATTATTCACCTTCTCCTCTTCTAGTCATGCAAGGCTGACCCACAGATGGAACTGAAGATTATTGTTGTGAGGGCAGAGACACTGTAGCATCTTTGGACACAAAATCTACTGGGTGATTAGCAGGCAAAGTGCAGCCTACTATTATTTATTGCACAACAGAAATGAAAAGTAGATCCTGACTTGTTTTCCCCATATTCCAAAATGATGAGTATGTATGGTATTCTTCAGATGGTTTTCCTGTCTTTTACTGCAAAAAAAATACCACTTTTTCAGTATCTCCAATATTGTGGATTCCTTCATTTTGTTCAAGGCTAAGAAAGTGCAATATATAAATAGCCAGTGGTTTTCTTTCTTTTCTTTTCTTTTTTTGCCAGTGGTTTTCTAACTCTTGTAGGACTCAATCTATTGTTCTGTTGTGTTGATTACTTTTCTCCAAAACATTGAAGATTTGTATCTAGATATCTGAACTGAAGAGGAGATGCTTAAGAAACAACTCTGATATATTCAGGAGGTTAGGAACAGAATTGAAGTGTAGAGTATCTATTAGTATATATTTACATAAAATTTCTGTAAGAAAATATGTGAAATGATTGATGAAAGTTACACCTATGTAGTCCTGCAGAGGCAAAATAAGTTACTTTAATTTTATACCCACTGCAAATTTTTGCAATTTTAAATAGCTTTCCTATGTATTAATTTTAAAACAATAATAAGAAATAGTTCAAATTTTTAAAGTGTCAATTAAATACATTATAATATGTCCAAATGAAATTTAAACAAATCTAAACAATTAGTAGAAAATGCAACAAATCTAAACAGTTGTTATAAAATGTGTATTTTAAATCATATTGTATTGTGTCAATACATATATAAATTTAAGTGATACATTATAGTATTAATTCTAAGCAATTTAAATAGAAAACTTTAACAAAAAAACAGATGTTGCTGATGGTGTGTAACTAGTGTTTGCTAGATAATTCTGCAATGCACATAAAATAAAATTAGTCAAGGTGGATCAAATGACATTTTAATGATTTTATGAGAAATGAAAAACTATCCTTTTTACTTTTCTTTATAGACTTATGTATCTAAAACTACTATATTATCATATATTCTGAGTTGTACTATTTGAATAGAAGTATTTGAATCAAGAACTTAAAATTAAAACAACAACAACCAGACAAGTTGGTAAATATATAAACATGTTTTAAAGTTCTTATGAGGAAAATTTTCTCTTTTGTTGAAAGTTCTATCTTCTCTCACCTCTAAAGTGCTTTATTCTTCACATTGTTCATATATTTCTTCTTGTACATTATTTGCCACTTTTGAGTGCCACACCAACAAAAAATGCCTCTCATTCTAAAATATCCTCCTTTAACCGCATGTTACCTTACAACAGCTATCAAAATTTTCTGTCTACTTCCAAGAAAGTATTGTTCAACTGGTTGCTTGTATTGTTAAAATATAACTCTCCTTTCCATAATTCTCTCCTTCCCTGAATTGAAGATTATAAACGTCTTTCAAACAATTTGATACTTTATTTCTCTCCTCACACTCAAAGTTTCCTGTCATGGTTTCATGATAAACAGTCATTTTATTTTTATTCTGCCTAAATTGTTCTCCCCATTTGTAATGGTTATCTCCGTCTTCTTTGCTCAACCACTAAATGCTGGAAAAATTGATCTTAGACCAACTTTTCTTCTTTATGTCCTCATTTTGAGGTAATGAAATCCTTTCCATAGAGTCAAATACCAAGAAGGTTAACACAAATGTTATCCTAAATGTTCCCTCAAGTACAAATTGCATACTTGATAGTTCCGCTTTACCTATGAGAGGCATGTTAAATTTAACCACACTCAAATATTTTGTTATCCTCCAGACTATTTCTCTTCTGTATATGACATCACCCTATCTCAGGAGCACACACAAAAATAACATTTTAATTTCTTAATTACTTATACTTTCTTATTCCTTACAGCCCTACCAAAAGCAGGAGGGTTTCATAAAGAAATAAACATCAAAAACAAAAACCGTCTGTTTTCTCCATTCCTACTATTTATTCAATTTATACCACCTCTGTGGCCCTAGATTGCCTTTCCCAGTAAGTTTTCCAGGAGGCAGAGAGAGAGAATACAGGGAAAATACAATTAAGTCCATGATTCTTCTCTACTTAAAGCCTTCTAAGGTTGCCTCATGTACTAGTGAATGAAATCAAAATTTCTTATGTTGACCTATAGTGTTCTACATGGTCTACACCTTGCTTATCTTACCAACATCATCCATCAGCATTTCCCTCTCATCAGCTAAATCCTGTTATGTTGTCTTCATTATGAGTCACAAACATAAGGACTTTGCCTCTTTCTTGTGACCATTGTGATACCATTCTTTTCCTGTAAAGCTCTTTCTTGTAACTTTGTTCAGCTTATTGTGTCTGTCCATTTAGTTCAAAGCTCCTCAAAATGGTGTTAACTTGCAACACAATTTAAAGCTGCTCCCATACATATTCCTCCTACCTGAGCATAAACTCATAATTTTAGGACAGATAGTGAAACTCTCTAACAAAAACTACACAGTTCATTTCTACATCTTTAAAGATTGTATATTTTTCAACATTATAAATAGTATGAGCTTCTCTTATCACTTCATTCTCATCTTACTTTCATCCTCAATTTAAGGTTGCTAAGTTCTTTTCTCTTTTAAAAATGACACCACCTTTAAGATAAATTACAGCTTATATGTCTCAACTCACAATGATTTGAATAGATGCCCAACACAGCAGGTATTTAACATTAAATTCAGATTTGGCATTCATGTCAAATTAGCTATACCTTTCTTTATCTTGTCATACTCCCACTTCATGTGAAGTAACAAGAAATCCAGCACCAGAGTGGTGTTATGAAAAAGGTGACTTTAGGTCATATCATGAATAAATATACTTTAATATCACTTTCTGCACCTACTTTTGGAAAACAGATTGTTTCCAAGGTGGATATTTTTAATAGATGTTGACATTTGATTTTGTCTTTATACTTATATATCTGGTGTTGATAGTGGAATTTGAATTTCATTTTTACAGTTGAAACTCAATGACTCTCAGAACCATGAAATTGAAAATATATGTATTGAATTTAGAAGATACATTTCAAAATATAAATATCCAACATTCTGGAGACAAGTTTTCAATAGGTATTGATAATAATTTAAACACATTTAGAATGGATACCTTTAGGGAATGCATGCCATTCTTAACCTCCCTAGTCCCTACAACTATGGTACCCCTGTTATTGTCAGTCATCATGTCTTCTTGTCCTCTGGATTCAGGTGTGACTCTGCGATCCAAAGCTGTCAACTCTGGTACAGAAGTCACTTTATTCAATTAGTAATTCATCCACACTGTAGACAAGAGTTTTGGTAGAATCATGCAAGTTTTAAGACACATTCACATGCAAACATACATACACACATTACATACATATATATATATATATCTTATATATTTCATACATATATAAAATGAAGAAATACCAACATAAGCAAACAATGCAAATGATAGATCTCTAGAAGTGTCATTTTAGTACCAGGTGAGGTTGCTTGCTGCGGCATAATGGCCACACAGAAACAAGCAGTGCTGGGAGAACAAATAATCAGAGAGATGATATCAGATAACTATTTTGAAACCCAGGATGTATTTATGTGTCTGGAAGGTAAAAGGTTCTTTTGAATGTTCCGGTCACTGCTCAATGTATCATTCTCTTAAAAGTACTGATCACTTTTCTCATTGCTCTGACCAAATATCTGACACTCAGAACTTAACGGTGGAAATTGTTTATTTTTCTCAGGATTTCTGAGAATCAGTCCGTGGTTACATCTTGGGAGACGGACTTTGTGAACCAAAGCTGTTCACTTCATGCTGGAAAGCAGAACCAGAAAGGAATGAAACAGCACCAAGACAAAGGGGTCAAGGACCAAATACAGGCTCCAAAGCTGCACCTCCATGACCACCCAGATACACCTTGAAGTGTTCCTCACTAACCCGCTTGGGTGGCTCTCAAGACAATCAGGTTGACCACCCAGCTTAACTCATCCAGCTTGACTATACAGAGCTCTTCTGAACAGAATATATTTGTGCCTGCATTCTCCTAGTCACACAATCTAATTATTTCAACATTTAAAGTGAGATGCTTATCTCTATTTGAAAAAAAAACTAACCTATGTTGTAAACATTCTTTGTGCACACTGGTTAGTTATGTGTAGGATTATCTTATATAGAGTCTTCACATAGCCATGTTGTTCTCTCACTTCTATTTTACAAATGATGTAACTGAGGTTTATGCATTTAAAGATATTTGGCCAATATCTCATAACTTGTAAATGAAGTTTGTGTTTCTCACTGATAAGTTACACTGCCTCTTTACAGCACATGAAAAACATATTTAAACTATTTGGAAGAGATAATTACATATATTTCCTCTTATCCAAAATATTTATGGTTATAGAGAGCTGATGCTAAGATCCAAAAGCCTTCCAGAATAAATTATCCTCAAATGGGTATATTTATGATTCAAATATAAAACTTGCTATAAAAGAAAGAAGACCAATTTGTAAACTATTTTAAAGGTATATTTTTAATATAGAGAGTATTAAATTTTAAAGCTTTCATTAAATATTTAAAGTCATAAAGTAAAAAGAATTCCCTCTTTTAGCAAATTGAAGAACTATCTCAGAGATAAGTGGAAGAATCAAATAAAATGAGAAATTATAAAGGGTTAACTAATTCATAAATAGAACAGTATTTTAAAAATTGCACATTTTAATAATGTATACATTTTAATAAATTGTACTTTTAAACCATGTAGAATAAATTTATCAAATTAAAATATAAAATTACACCATCTCATGAGAGTTATGAAATTAAAAATGCAGATTCATAATTGAAATCACTTAATTTTTTCACCCCTGAAATGGAATTGCATTAGAATAAAATCATTTCATTAATCTCACCAGTTACTCCTATATTTTGCAACAGGTACCATGCATACCACAAATGATAGGAAAGATCATGAAATCACATGAAAAAATTAACTGTCATGTTTTTTAAAGTAATTAATAAATAGTTGTTAATTTTATAGAAACAGTGAGGCATTTATAAATGTAGTTGGAATTCCTCAGCTTTCAACACATCTCTTCATCACAGGATCTGAGATAGGAATATTAATTTATCATTGATCCTGAAGGCAAACAATATCGAATTTAAAAGCCACTCTATAAAGTTATCATAGTTCTTTTAAACAGACAGAGAGAGAGAGAGAGAGAGAGAGAGAGAGAGCAAGAGAGAGACAAATTACATTTATATGAAAAAACACTAAAGTTACACATAATAAGAAGTATAGCAGTGTAAAAGTCTGCAGACCCATACATGGAAACTCCCTCCATTAATTTATTTCTATATTATTTTTATAAAAACTATCTTGGATAAATCATTCTAGATTTTGACCCTCAGTCTCATTTGTCAAATAGAGATTGCAATAGTGCTGCAAAAATATAATGATGAAATACAGGGAAACTTTTAGCTCAGGTCCTAGGGCATTGTTTTTGTTCATTAAATATTGGCTTTGACACTCATTATAATTTGAGCTTGGACTACACTGTTAATAAAATTAATGATAATTACAAAGTATATTCAAATTTCTTCAAACACTTAGAATTGAATATGTTTTCAATATGGAAATTAATACTTGATGACATTCATCATATTTAGACAATGAATCTCTACTTATTTTTGAGGCTGTCCCTTTTGATGGAACTGACAATAGTGGTTTATGATAGCAGAGTTAACCATGTAACTGTGCCCCTTATAAATATTTAATAATTGTAGTTTTTATAACATAGATAGTTGGCCGAGATAATAATTATGTTATATTTGTATTGGAAATTTGCACCTTTGCATAGTCT
Source organism: Heterocephalus glaber (assembly GCF_000247695.1). The sequence continues at coordinate 1,914,688 of NW_004624840.1, forward strand.
CTCTTGGTTCTTACTTTTTCTCCATTCCCCTGCCCTCCCTTCAACCCCTCCATCCCTCCCTATTTACAAACACTTTGTTTCCATTTTTTCATTTTCTCATATTGATTCCATTTCCTTCTTTCCTTTCCTCTATACTTCCTTCTCCTCTCTGGCATTAGTCTTGGACATACGACTAGCTTTGGCCCACAAAATGCATTACTAGTGAGCAGAAATGTTAGTGCCAGTTAGTCTTTGCCAATTTCTCTTAATTCTTTATCAAGAAACACAGTGTTTCAGCCAAGGGTTGCTTTCTTTTCCTGGCTCAAAAAGCATGGATAACACAGAGTAAAATTAAAGGTGAACCATGCTGGATACATAGAAATAAACTTTTCTAAGTCACTGAAATTTCTGAGTGAGCAACTTAAGTAACGTAGTTAGATCTTACAGAAATGGTTATAATGACTAGTCAATTTTTCCTTTTGCCAAAACATTACTCCTCACTAGCTGTTCAAGATTATAAAGGTATCTTGAAGTAACAGTAGGGAATAATAGAGAAATGACAGAGAAGAAAAGTTCCATGTAGCAACATAAGCTCCAGTACTGAAAGTATACCAAAAGGTAACTATTGTTCTAATGCTCAAAGTCATTTATAGAGCATGATCAAGATATAGATGAGTAATTGAAAGACAGAAGAATAATATAGTCCTGGTGCTCATACTTTTTGTTTTAAAATAGAGTAAACAATCCTGAATTGAAGGGAAAGCTGAGTCTGTTGCAGTACCATGAAAGAATTGGTCAACTCCATAGCAGAAGTCAGCCAAATTAGATAATATTGGAATGAATTGGAGAGACAAATGGATAGAAGATACTCAAACCAAGTGGGAGACTAAAAATAAAGTCACTGCTTTTAGTAATTACAATATTCATAGAACAACAGTCAGATTACTTCTTGGATGGTTGTGAAGGCAACTGTTTAATTTTAGCAGAATGTACTAAAACCTTAAATCTGCTGCTTCTTTACTTATTTTCCTTCTTTTATGGTTATGTTTGACAATAAAGGAACCTCATGATTTTGACTACAGTCATATGTAAAGTTTAGAAAGGCAGAATAGCTTCATTATTTAAGATTTTGAAGAATATGGAATAGCAAAACAAACCGTAGTAATTTAAGCTCTGCGGACACTCAATTACCTAGACCCTTTTGTTCACAGCAATATGCTACACATTATTTTTTAGGTAACATTTTCAAAATGAGGTAATTTAACACCATTAGTTAAAACTATTGCCTATTCTATTTAGACTTCACTTCTATGTCACTTCCTTCGTATCATGAAGCAGAGAACAATTTTGAGGGTCCAGAATAAGGAGAAATGGAACTGAAGTTACAGTTAGTTGGAGTTTAGAGGTTTACAGGTGTGCAGTTTACAGTCAATTCCTCTTATGTGAGCACCTGCCTTGCTGTAATAGGAGCACTTCTCTTCCTTCTAACTTCCCCACAGCTCAATGTTAGCCAACATCAGGGTGAAAAAGCATGGGAACATAGTGGGTTTTTTTGCAAGCAAAATTTGAATTTTAATACCTGTACTTCATACAACTTACACAGAAAAAAAAAGAGATTTCTCAATTTGACAAAAACAAGTATCAAAATCAAGCACTTCTAAACTATTATTTATTGGGAGAATAATTATCTTTTTCTTGTCTCCACGTAAAATATTTTAAAATTGTCACATGGAGTCATAATAGAAGATTGTGTAATTCCAAATATATAGGAAAGAACTTCTTAATGTATGAGTACATAATTTTGTGTTTAGTATCACAGAGTATGGAAGTTATACAGTTTTTTTCATATTTTGTGATATTTATGCTGTGTGTTAGCTTTATGAAATTTTAACATGTTTAATTTTCTCATCAGAAATGTATATTGGGTGTGAATTGAATTTTCTGTTTATTATTTTAACTTTTTTCTTATTAAAGGAGTTTTACATTTTAAGTACTGTATGTGAGCCCCATTAAAATTGGCATGACATTTATATAATGTTTACTTCTCTGAAGTTTTTTCATATCAGAAATTATTAACATTTCTCTGTGTTAGACCAGAGATTAATTGAAATAATATATTGAAAAATGTTTAGAACAGATCATGAGACATCGTAAATTTTGATCAATGTTAGTGCTGGTTGTTGCTATCAAATGTACGTATAACTATTATATTTATTTCAATTATAATTAATCCAGCCACTCTCCTGAAAGAAAAAAATCAAATTGTGACCAGCCTTACTGGAATGTGTATTTTTAAATTCATTCAGAACCAGGAATCTTGGTTTTCTAAAAGGCTCTTTGTAGTTCAATTTCAACCTGCCTTGTGTAACTACACCTCTTAAAAACTCTTCTGTTTGCTGTTTTCTGATGTTGTGCACTTTTAAATGTTGGAGGTGCAAGTAATGGCCTTTTATTTTTTCCTCCATTTTACTTAATATTTTCTTCCTGAAAACGTTTTTCTCTTTTGTAATGAGTTTAAATTCTAGTCATACTTTAATAAAAATATGAAATGATACTTTAAAAATTATTGCACAAAGAATAAGGATTTGCATGTACTTTATATCAATCATGTTCCCTCAAGGGAGAATACTGCTGAATACAGGACACAGGTTATATGAGATCATGTAAACTAGCATTTCCACACCTACACCAAGAGACTATCAGATCTATATGAGGACCCACTTTATGTAGCATTGTCTGTGTTGAAGAATGTACAAGGCCACATAGATGCAAATGTGTTAGAAGCACACAAAGAAATAATTTGAACAGTAAAGCATTGTACTTGTTCATTGTCACTGTTGAAAGAAAAAAAAGTAAGAAATGTAATCTGTAGTATAAAATCATTGTATAATTTTTAACAATGTCAAACAAAACTTTTTATTCAAGGACTGAAATGTTTGAGTGAGCACATATAAGGCAAAAAGCAATGAATTATTAGAAATACTATATACATTCTAATGCTTGAACTTATCCATCATAAGATTCTTTTTCTCTATGTAAATATTTTAAGCATGTTATACTTTAATTTAATTAGAGTCTTACTCTGTTGGTAATTCTGTAACAAAATACTTGTGAGTGAATGATTTATTTACAAAAGAAATTTATTTACTAACAGTTCTGGAGGATGGTTAGTCTAAGATCAAGTTACAATCAGGCTGAGTGTCTTTTGAGATCCCCCAACTCTGCTTCCATGGTGATCTGTGAACAATGTTTACTTAGCAGAAGTGCAGAAGGGCAGCAGCAAAGGGCCTGCGGTAGATCTAGTTAGCATTTTTATAGGGCACTAATCTGTTCACTAGGGCACAAATTTCATGCTATAATCACTTCCCCAAATTCCCCACTTCTTAATCCTGCCACAATGTAGATTAAGTTTCAATATGAATTTTGGAGGGATACATTCATTCCACAGTAATTACTGACCTCAAATTTTTCAAGAGGTAGCCTTCACAGTAACCCTATCATTGTCACATGGGGGTGCATGTTTGAAAAAACAGATACCTGGGCTAGATTCCAGAACTAGTGAGCTAGAATCCACTCTAGTATAAGTTAGAAATATGTCTTTTTAACTAACAACCCAGGTGTTTCTTAGAAATATATCTTTTGAAAACAATTGATTTAAAACTACGGTGCATTGCAAGTCAGAGTCACAGGCATCCAACTGATGAAAGTTCTCCCTGAGGTGTACTTGATCATTTTTTATATTGATTTAACCTAACTATTCAATAAACTTTTATTTAAAGAATATGTTAATCAATGAATGAATAGCTTAATTTCACAGAGATATATTTTATTATATATTATATAGATATCTATTTCTCTATATAAGACAGAAAGACAGAGAGAGAGAGAGAGAGAGAGAGAGAGAGAGAGAGAGAGACTGCCAAAAATGTATACTCACTATAGGAAAAAGAATTATATGATGTTTTTTCAACAGATGGTGTTACCCTCACGTGGTGGACCCCAGAGTATGTCGTACATCACAGAAAACTCACTGCACTCCTGCTCCTTATAGAAGAAATTGAAAATGCATGTGCAGCACCCTTCTTGACCAAGGTTACCCAAGCAGCAGTTTGCTGTAGTAAGAAATGTATGGAAGTGAATGGCCACCACTTTCAGCACATCTTGCAATTGTAGAGACCAAAGGTAACTTGTATTAATCTTATGATGTCTCAATAAATTTAGTTTTAAAATGTTTATACAAGTTTTTTTTTCTTTTTCTGTAGTGGAAGAGAGAAGATCTTAATACATAAGCTCTAATTGTATTTATTATTCAATGCACAACTTATATATATTCTTACATATATATGCATGAAAATTTTTCAGTTTCTAACAAAATAAATCAACAGGAAAACATAATTCTAGAAGACTCACAGCTAATTTAATGGCGTAGATTTTGCCTGCTGTTTACATGCCCAAAATTTGAATTAGTTCCTGCATTCAACTTTTCTTAATAAGATTTTTAGTCCATTTAGAGTAGCTGTGAGCCAGACTTTGGAACTATAATCTGCCCCTGAGTATATAGGTCAAATTTGATCCAGAATTGCCCCTGTTCAGGAAATTTGGAAATGCTCTTTCATTTAAATAGCTGTGTTCAAGCACAGGGCATGCTGGGATTTGCCATTTGGGCTGTGATCACAATTACCCCTATCAGTGTCTATGCACAGATGCTGAATGTGGGTAACTATTACTGGCAGGTTATCCTGGCAACTCATACAAATGAATAATCATTGGCTCATGACCACCTCGACTCCCTAGATCACTGGAATGGCCCAGCTGGGCCGAGTAGGAAATTTAGCTAACGAGAGAGATTGTGTTTCCTCTGGCTAAGATGCATGATATACAGGATTTTACACAGCTGTCTTTATAAAAGTTTATATTAAACTTTTAAAATTTACTTAAATGCTTCCATTTTTATCATATTAATGAAATATATTGGTGTTCTGTATATAGGGTGTGAGTAATACAGAGATTCAGTGAGGAATTTAAGATTTTTCAATTCATACTTAAATGGACATTATGTTTTCCTATGATACGTTGTACTATTGCTAATGAATAGCATCAGTCCAGCTGCTTACTGTGAAATTGCCACTCTTACACCATGCCTACAATAAACTAAGGAACACAAAGACTGTTATTAAAGCTGAACAAAAATTCTATTTTTGAATGATCCAATCTATCTAATAGCAGCTAAGTACCAAAGTAAACATCATTAGTGAGCTTGTCAGTCTATACTTACATGCTGCTACCTTTCCCCTACTCTATTTCACAAAGTTTCTGAGGATAAAGCTTACTTTTTATATTTAAATTATCAGTCTACAATTTACCGGACCATTAACATCAAAAGAATATGTACACTACATTCAGCAATTGCTAGTTCATGCTAAAGTACCAGACGGAGAGGAATGGGGAAGCAAATAAATAACAAAAACCATTGTGCAAATGTGTTTCCATCAGAAAGGATGATCCTTTAAAAGTGAGGAATCTTTTAAGAACAACAATAGATAAGTAACTATTGAGAACAGCATACATACTACCAGAAAATGAAAGAGGAAGGTTCCTCACTCCCTTTCAATATCAGACTGTTAATTCAATATTTTATGAATTAAATTAAATCTTTAAATCTGAGATGATCTAAGAGTATAATAAAAAATGAATCTTGAAATCTCATATGATCTAAGAATATAATTGAGAAATTTCCTGAAGCCTTCATCTTGGACTTCTAAATATAAATTAAACAGAGGTTTTAATTTGCAATTTTAAAAAGCATTAGGGATTTTACTCAAAGTTGCATGATTTCTATCAGATGAATATCTTATTTTCTTCATGACAAATGTTTGTTATATTATTACAGTTGAGAACTGAAACGTTTTATTTTCTCTTTTCAATGTTTAGTTGTATATACTACTTTCCAAGAAGTGGCAGTATACTGTTTTCCATTTCTGTCTCTCCAGCATTTATTTCACATTCTTTTGAATCAGTGTCTTAAATTTTAAGATCTCTTCTATCGCTAGCTCCCTCCTAATTACCTGATGTACTTTGACCAGGTTATCAGCAAGGTACTAATTTTACTAAGCTCTAGTTTTACGACGCATCATTAAGCTCTAGTTTTGAACAGCCAGTAATAGATAAACCAATTTGAAATTTCAATAAAACTCTAACCTTCTACTCCAATATTTTCTCCCCACATCTATTTCTCCTTTCTTGTTTTATGTCATTTACCAGCATCACTATGCACCCAAGTCTGCTGGGAAACCTTGAACACATTTTTTATTCTTCCTATTCTATCTATGCATCAAATCAACCAAAAGTCAATATGAAACTTCCTTGATACTGTTGATATTTCACAGCTGTTTCTTTGTCACCTGGTAAAACACCCATGCTATTTTTTTCATAACAGTAATTTACAACACTGAATTATTTGGTCTTAGAATTTTTCAATTGATTCCCCAACATGCATCCAAACTTATCCTCTTAATTTGATTTTACCAATTCACTGGATTTTCTCTTCTTTGATATCTCCTAATTCCCTTAGAATAAAACTGAATATCTTATTATAGATTGTAAGGCTCTTCCTGATCTGCCTTCTATTTACTGCTGATTTTCTTATATTCCACAACTGAGGCATACTGAGCTACTATTAATTCTCAGGGAACCATTCATTCTGCTGGCTTGGCCTTTTTATGCTGCCGTGGTTATCTGAAACACTATCAGGTAATTTTCTCTTTCTTCTCACAATCTGTAGGTGGGGGGGATGACCACCTGGCATCCCCAGTGCCCTGGAACACTAGAGAAACTAAATAAGTTCCTCTTATACCTACCTTTTCTGTAACATTTTGGATTTCAACAATTGCAAAATTTATCATAATTTGTTTAAAATCCTTGTATTACTTGAACATCTCACCTATTAGGTCTTAATTTCAGTGAAGAAGAGTTTACCTCGGAATGTTTATGATGGTATTTTCAGCACCTAGATCGATCCACACAGATGTGTGTGTGTGTTTGTGTGTGTGTGTGTGTGTGTGTTTGTGGTGTCTTGAGGGTTTTTCCACCATGATATAACTTTTCATTCAGTACAATATTTTCTTTTCTGTGCTGGAGCCTACAAACACAATCTTTAAAAATGAAGGAATTTGCTTTTGTCATATTTTCTTATAGGATTGACACACTCTGTCATCCTGTGCCTTCTGAAAGAATTGAATAGAAATATGTAAGTGCCTAGAAATTATAAAGTACTCCTCCTTCACTGTCAAAAGAGGAGAGCAACAAAGCTCAGGCAAATTAGAGGAAAAGGGTAATTTTGAGAGATCCAGATATTTTTATGATATACAAACACTGTAAAACATAAGATGCCAAACAAGAAAACCAATAAATTTAGTTCTATCTAGATATTAAAAATAAAAATATGTTCCAGCAAATTTAGTGTTTCTGTCTTAATATTTAGATCTTTAATCCACTTTGATCTTAATTTAGTGCATGGTGATAGGTATGGGTCTAGTTTTAATCTTTGGCAGGTTGAAATACAGTTTTTCCAACACCATTTATTAAATAAGCTATCTTTCCTCCAATAAGGATGGTTGGCTCCTTTGTCAAAAATGAGGTGGCTGAGCATATCTGTAGTCATTTCTGCATCTTCTAATCTATTCCACTGATCCTCAGGTCTGTTTCTTTGCCAGTACCATGCTGTTTTTAATCACAGTAGCTTTGTAGTATAGTTTCAAGTTGGGGATTGTAATACCCTCAGGCATATCTCTGTTGCCTAAAATTTCTTTTGCTATTCTAGGTCTCTGGCGAAGCCCAACCAACCTCCAATGCTGCTTGACAAAGTTCCAGCTGGGGGAAAGAAAGGGTAGAACACATCGTACCCTCATATTTTATTTTTTTTTCTTGCCATAATGTTTATAATTGTTCCTCTGGTCACAGGAGTCATTGTGTTTGTGACTAACAACAAACTCTCCATGAGGCTAATTGGCAATGATATATTGAAATTTGATCTGGCTCAAAAGTCTCAAATTCCAGTTTCTCTTAGTTCTATTGCCACATCCACTCCTAAAGAAACCTCTCTTAAAACCCCCGCTGTTTTCTCACTACTATTACTCCCTCTCTTATTGCTGACATTCTTTTTACTAAAGGGGTCTTATAAAGAGATTGAAAGGACAGACTTTAGATGTAAGAAATAGAGGGAAATGGGACATAAAAAGAACGTTAAGACAGGTAAATGCATTAAGGAGGCAAATTATTCAATATTTCTCAAAGTGCTGTAAATATTTCCTGCTCATGGACTATGAACCCAAATGACATTTAGTTAAGATGAATAGCGCTAACAGTAAACTATATTAACCATTGTGCAGTTTCTCAAGGGCTACCTGGTGAACACAAGTTTGACATTTAATTTGATTAAGTTACTTTCTGTTCTGCTTAGGTATGGGACAATGAGGGAACTGTTCTGCTTAGGTATGAGACAATGAGGGAACAATTGTAATTTTTAAGAAATGTATTCATGATGTTCAATGATATGAATCAGTTTAGAAAAAATATACTGTTTAACAAAAATAACCTTTACCTCATCAGATACTGCTAAGGCAACATGTTCCACCCAATGCCTCTTTGCTATTGCTTAAAGATATAAAAATAAATCAGACCCTGAGACTTCTCAGAGGGAACCTGAACATTGCTTGTGAAAGTTCTTTTCTCATCGCCGGCCCAGGACATCTCCCTTTCCTACCCTACATCGACTGTGGCTCATCTGCGGCAGGTCTCTTTTGGTTAAAAATGAATTTTCAGATTGTTTTCTAGTTCTGTGAAATATATTGTTGGAATTTCAGTTTGACATTGCATTAAACTTATATTACAGTTTTGGAAATATGGCCATTTTCACTATATTGGTTCTTCCTAGATAAGTTAGGTAGAACTCTTAAGACATTGGTATAGGAAAAGATTTTATGAACAAAACTTCAGTGGCACAGAAACTTGCCCAAAGAATCAACAACTGGGATTTTATCTTATTAAAAAGCTTCTGCACTGCAAGAGAAACCACCAACAGAGCTAACAGACAACCTACAATGTGGGAAAAAAATTTCAACAACTATACCTCAGACAAAGGACTACTATCAAGAATATGTAAAGAACCGAAAAAAATCAGAACCCCCAAATTAAAAGACCCAATTAAAAAATGGGCATCTGAAATGAACAGACATTTCTCAGGCAAAGAAGTAAAAGCATCAAATAAATATATGAAAAAATGTTCAACATCACTGGTCATTCGAGAGATGCAAATGCAAACAACACTGAGATTTCACCTCACCCCAGAAAGAATGGCTGCTATTAAGAAATCAACCAATAACTAATACTGTTGGAGGTGTGAGGAGAAAGGAACCCTTCTCCATTGTTGGTGGGAGTGCAGACTGGTGCAACCACTGTGGAAGTCAGTATGGAGATACCTCAAAGAATGAGGCTTAGAAGTCCCATTCGACCCAGCTATCTTCCTGCTGGGTATCTTCCCAAAAGAATTAAAAGAATCATACCACAGCGATATATGTGCACCCATGTTTATAGCAGCACAGTTCGTAACAGCGAAAGCTTGGAAATAACCCAAGTGCCCATTAACTGGAAGCTGGATAAAGATGTGGTTTTTTTAATAAAATGGAGTACTACTCAGCTATAAAGAATGAGAAACTAGAGACATTTATAGCTAAATAGATGCATATTGAGGCCATCCTCTTAAGTGAAATAAATAGGACACACATGTGTAAATACCGAATAGTTTCTCTGGTGTGAGAATCTGAAAGTGTAATTAAGGATACACACGGGTGAAATTGCCTAATAACATATTTCTCGGATTGTTCTTCCATTGCGTGTCATATGACTCTATCGAAATCTAAATTAGGGAGAAGCTTAGGTTATGTGGAGTTTGCTAGCTAACTGGATTTTTTTTCCAGACCGCCATTTGTTCAATGTTGGTTTTGGGGATCTTTCTGAAACAAATCACATCCTCTGGTGTCTTGTTGGTGCCTCAGATGCTTTTTTAAGTTATATGGAAAAATGTTTAAATGCTTTTCAGTTTTGTTTTGATTGAGTTCTACTGTATTTAAATATTATTGTAGTTTTTTCCCCTTGCATTGTTCTTCTTTGAATGGTTTTAATTTTTGTATGTGTATGTGTTTGATAATTAAGTTATTTTAAAAAAGAAAAAATTAAAATATGATTATCATTGAAATTTCTAGGAGTTTCATAATGAACTGGGTTTACATTCAGGTGGCATGATTTTAGTAATGACAACATTAATTTTCTTATTTAAGAGAATCTTATGGGAAAAAATGCTATTAACCTTAAATGTGTAATTTAATTGAAATGAATGAAAAAATCTTGACAAAAACTCTGAAGGCCTTAAGTGCAGAGGCAAGATTAATACTCAGATCCACATTTCTTTACTCCATTATAGGAGACAGCAAGATATATGAGCATATGGTCAATAGAATGGATGATATTTCCAGCTGGTCCTATTTCTTTTATTAGATAGTTATCTAATTCTATTGGTCATTAATATATCATCATCTGAATATTTTATAGAATAATCAAACATAATAAATTTAGAAATTTTTCTATTAAATGCAGAGGGATTGCTTTGATATTCCAGGGCAATTAACTTTTACAAATCAGTCTTTTACAAATAGGTATGAGATAAAGCCAGAATAGGTTTTTAGCAAACAATTTTTAGAATTCTTCAGCAACCAAATAATGCCCGTGTTCTTCCAAGGGAACAGTTCCAAAAACAGTTTTGCCCTTTTCCAACCCATTTTCAATATTATAATCAAAGACAATTTTCCAAAACACTAATAAGATCATCAATCACTATTTAGACAACATGAGTCATCTTTAATAGTTATGATACCACTCTTCATTATCTTACATCCAATTTCCTCTTCTATGCCTGTAGTTTTCAACTGAGGGTGATTTTGCTCTCTAGAGGGGGTTTGGCAATGTATGGAAACATTTTTGGATTTCACAATGAAGAAGGGGAGTGTAACTGTCATTTAGTAGGTATAGGCCAGGGAAGTGGAGAAAACTCCTCAGTACATAAGACAGTCCTCACAATAAAGAATTATCTAGCCCAAAATGTCAACAGTGCCAATGTTGTGAATCTTTTCATATGTGAATAATTATTAAGTTAATTAATTTTGGTAATGCCCCTAGTAACAAGATAAAATCCAGATTTATCAAAATTAACACTGAAAATCTTTCATAATGTAATTCCTTTATCATCATTATCCTATGTCATTTTATGTCCCCTTTCTAAATTATTCATCATTTGCTTAAGTCATGTACTTATTATTCTAAATAATACAAGCCAAACCACAATGACAAATATCTCTAAAATTAACATGTCGTTGGTTTAAGACCACTAAGTTTGTTTTCTGTGTTTTGTTTGTTTTTGGTACCGGGGATCGAACTCAGGACCTTGCGCTTGCAAGGCAGGCACTGGAACCGCTGAGCTAAATCCCAGGCCCAAGACCACTAAGTTTGTTTCGCTACATAGTTAGTGGCTGGTGGGAAGACTGCTTTCCTTGTTTTACTTACTAGCTATTCCACCTCCTTGCTGGTGAGGCTTCAGTCTCAGACTGAGGTTCAGGTTTTATCCAAAAAGGACACAGAACATGAACCAGAGTGCAATGGTCTTGAATTGCTCCTGTCCACTATCACAGCCTGTCACCTCCACTCCCGTTGGCCACACCCACTTGGCTCAGTAAGTCACATGATCTTGCCTAAAGGCAAAGAAAATTGTTCCTGAAAGAAAAAAGAATGCAAAAACTCTTAGTGAACACTAGTAGCATCTTATTCTATCATCTTATTATTTCAGTTTGATTTGATGAATTTCTTTTTGATAAAAACATTTTAAGTCTTTATTTTTAGACTTGGCTGGAATCATTCCCTTTCAGTTATATCATACTTTGAAAATAGTTTTCACTCTATTTAATATATATTTATTTATAGTTTCACTATATTTATATTTATTACTTATAATGAAAGTTTGGTCACTAGCAAGCCTTTTCTAGGTTATTAGCTCTTGGGGGCAGGTGAGATTATTATATTCATAAAATCATCATACATGAAATAATCTAGTTAAATTGTATCTAACACAAAACATCAGTTTTGCGAAATTATACAATGACTTATAGATTGTTGTTTTTCCATCAGAAAAGAGTCTCTTTCCTTCCTAGGTACCTAGTGATTCACTGACTGCATTCTCTGTCCATATTTTTGTCTCTTTCCTGTGTGAGGAAATAGTTCCCTATCTTCACAGCCTCGTGAAATATAATATGAAAGCATCATTATATAAATTATTTTAATTTTAGAGCACCCAAGGCAATATTCTTCTTTAAAAATGTCATTGCTAAGTGAAGATAAGAGAAATTATTGAGAATAGTCAAATACTTGTTCAACCTGTTTGCCTTTAAGCAACACATGAGCCTTCATTTTTAACTGCAGACAGCTTTCAGCATCCCCTGAAGAAAAAAATGATCAGGAAAACTGTGGTGAGTCTAATGGGTCCCTAAGAAACCTAAAGTTGTTTGAGAAAGGCTGATTTTTTTTTTTCCCCTCCTGAAGACACCGCTTTTTCCACACTACTGCAAAAAAATTTACTTCATCACTGGCAGAGGTAGATTGACTTTATTTATAAATCAAAAATTTCAACTGAATAAATATAGCTATGAAATGGAATTCAGGCAAAAGTTTATTGGACTTAGCAACTTAAGTCTCAAATCTTACCGGTTTAGACAGGTCACTCTCATTAAGAATCTAAGACGGGTTTTTGTTTTCTTGCCACAAAAGTAGAAGTAGTAGTAGAGTTTGATTCATTTTAATTACCAGCAGCAAAAATAGTAATTTCAAGTGTATTTTATAAAATATTATAAAAGAATATAAGCTTATCGCTACCACTAATTATCAAAGCTGATAGGAAAACAATTTGAATTCCTAGTAGTACCAGATGCTTGAAAACTGAAACCCTTTGAAAAGTACTCATAAAAAGTAGCAGTAGATGAAATTGTTAGAAAAAATATTTACAACTTGGTACATAATATATATTACAAATAATAAATACTTTAAGTATAATTCTTTGAAAATATAACATTTCAAAAAAGCTACAAATGTATGTTTTGATTTGCAATAATTTCAAGTACAGTTAATATTTTATAAAAACTAAGAAAGAAGGATAATTTGGCTTTCTATATGAAAAGTAAAGAGCAATTTCTCAATAGAAGAGATAGTAAACCTTCTGTAGCTCCACACACCTAATACTCTATCACTAATAAACTGTAAGATGAAAGTAAATTTAATTTCATTTAATTGGAAAAATACAGGAACATAAAAATTGTAAACTATGCCAATCAACAATTACTACTGGTCTTTACTTACCACAGATTCACTCAAAGTTATTTTGAGTTTTCTTCTTTTTACTTAACTATGGAGGTACATATTTAGGAAAAAAATACTTTGTTTTTGGTCTTTTCCTGGGGTAATGTCGTGTGGAAGGATACTTTCTTACAATGCTGTGCCGCGCAGAGTCATAGAGCCCAGCCAGCCAGCCAGGTGATCATGATTGGAAATAACCAACACTCTGGTGTCTTCTATACTTGAACTTAGGGTGTTTGTAGAGCCGGGAGTTTAGCTCAGTGGTTCTGCCGCCTGCTTCACAAACACAAGGTCCTGAGTTTGATTTCCCCCGTAGCAGAAAAAGAAAAAATAAATAGATAAATAAAGAAGTAGATAGGTAATATTTTTTAAAAGCTGGGATGTTTGGTAGGGTGAGTGCAACCTGTGGATTTTTGGAAGATATCTTCTGATATGTTCGGTTTGCAATGTGATTATAAGGGTGTGACCCATCGAAAGTCAAGGAATATCTGTATTCAGTTTCAAAAGATTCAAAAGGAACTATTAGGAAAAGAAAAAAAAAGAGGAAAAAAGATGGAGCCAAAACAATAACAACGAAGAGAAATTGCACTAGAGGAATGAGAATCTGAAAAATTCAAACCCTCATTCTTATTCTAAGGAACAGAAACAGGTTAAAGTGCAAGTTTCATATCATGCTAAGGAAAACAGTATTTTACACTGCTTTGCAGAGTCAGGGCTGTGTGACCCAATTATATGACAAAACAACTCTATTTCTACATACTAAATTGAGACTCATAAGCTACTGTGTAGCTAATATTGCAATTAATATTTTTGTGATTATCATGATGTTAAGAATCTTAATGTATAAACAAGAAAGATATCTCTGTTGTTTATTCTCAAGCCTACAGCTTCCATTCTTTAGAAGGACAGATTAACAAAGGAGATAGAAAACTGAAACAGATTTGCTTGTTTCCCAAGCCCGATGTACCTAGCAAGGACCTGAAGCAGAAGACAGAGGTTGTAAGATTTCAAAGTGTTTTCATTTAATGCAGTTTTTGTTCAAAAGTATGCCAGCTCCCCTATGATTGCAAGCACTCAGTAAATGTTAAACATTCAATAAACTCTTAACTTCCCCTCTTCCTTCTCCCTCCCATGGATAAAATACAAGTGTTCCTCGAAGCCTGATCTCAGAAACCCACTGTCCTGAACTCTTTCTTCACGTTGGAAGGCTTCACCTACTGTGATGTGTCAAGAATCTGAAGAACCTGCAGAAACTAGTGAGTGAATAGTTTCTTCTTACTATACTGCAAATATCAATTGCTGTTGTATACCTTGAGGTTTCTCTGCATTATTGTGTATGTGTGTGTGCGTACTCTTTGTGTTCGCTACACATAAATATCAAACTAGAGATAATTTACCAAAGCATATGATTCTTATTAAATTAAATGTATGGTAAGAGAAGCTGAAAGTGAGAAAAAATAAAATAGAATATTACTTTTTAATTTGTATCACTTGGAATAAAATTTTAATTAAAATGGTTTTCCTTTTACAAGCCCATATTAATTTTAAAATTATATTTGGTAAATTATATATTGAAACAAGTTTTATAATTTTATCATTTGATTATATGTATGGATTTATACTTCATTATTTTTCTGAAGGATAAGATCAGATCAGAGTTGGAAAACATGTACTCTATAATACCAGAGAACAAATATGTTTTTTTGTGAACTACATACAATCATTGTCATGAATTTATTCTTCTTTGATTTATCTTTGTTTCTTTTGCTTGATTTGTTTTACAACCCCTTAAAAATGTAAGGGACATTCTTAACAAGCAGGCCATACAAAAATAGGCTGAGGCTGAATGTAGCCCTAGGGCTATACTTTCCTGACTATTAAATTAGAAACTATATGTACCTTAAAATAAGGATGTTGGGAGTGAAGGCAAAGGAAATCGGATTTGTAGCAGTCAATATTTTTCTTTATGAAAATTTATGAAATTTTTCTTTATGGAAATTTTAAATCATCAGTGAAGGAATGTATTAACCATAGAGACTCATATTTTTTGTAATTTAAAATATATAAAAATCAGTACACAGGTTTATACACCTGTTTGTGTGAGCAGCCTCTCAGATGGCCTCCAATGATTTCTGCCTCTTGCTCTCAAGTTCATGAGTGGATCCTTTCCTGGAATGTGGACTGGATTTACTGATATGCTTCTGCAGAAGTGAACATGGTAGAAGTGATCATATGTCACGTCTGAAATTAGGGTCTGAAAAGACTATTGCTTTCTATATGGGAATGTTTTTTTCCTTTCATCTGTCTTGATCTGGGGAAATTAGCTGCCATGCAGTAAACAGACTCCATAGAGAGCCTAAGTAGCAAATAACTGTTTTTCTAGTTAATATTAAATAAGAACTTGTCTTGCCAAAAGAAGTGATCTTGGGATCAAATATCCCAAGTCAAGACTTGAGATGATTGAACAATGTGATGATTAATTTCACATGTCAACTTCACAGGGCCATTGATGCCTACATATGTGTTAAAACATTACTCTGGAAGCTTCTGGAATGTGTTGTTGGCCTTGGATAATGTCAACATTTAAATCTGTGGGCCTTGAGTAAAGATTGCCCTCTACCAGGTGGGAGGGGCTCATACAATCATTTAAGGCCTTCAAAGAACAACGTCCTCCTTATGCAAGAAGGGATTTTACCAGCAGAATGCCTTGGAACTCAAACTTTAGCTCTTTCTTTGGTGTCTGAGTTGCCTGACTAGCACATCAGAATATGAACTTACCAAACCTCTAAGATCACATTAGCCAGTTCTTTCAAGGAAATCTCTTTGATTTATTTTTTTCCACACAGCCCTCCAAATATGTGGGCTCCCTATCTGTGGTTTAACAAACTGTGGATTGGGAATGTAGTTATGACTACAGTGGTAACATGTGTGATAAACTCATGCAGACATTGTTCTTGTCAGTATTCCCTAATTAATAGAGTATGTGAACTATTTACATAGCATTTACATTATAATAGCTATTACAAGGAATCTAAAGATAATTTGAAATATATGGGAGGATGTGTGCAGTTTATATGAAAACTACATCATTTTATTTTTTTTTCATTTTTATTTTTATCAGTACATGATTGCAACATCCAACGATTACCTTCATCATGTGGAGTTGGTACATATACCTAACACATTAATTTTTCTCACTGTCTTCTCCTCCCTTCTCCTTGCTTTTTACAAAAGATCTATCTGCCAGTTTCTTGTTATCTTTTATTTTGATCTTTAAATTATTTATCTTTTGGGTTTCTCATATAAGACAAATCATACAATATTTAAGCTTGTGTCTCTTATGTATTTCACTTAATATTATCATTTCAAGGTAGATCCATTTTCTCTACACCATTTTATATGAGAGGCTTGAGTATCCTTGGACTTTGGTATCTTTATGGAATCTTTTTTAATTCATTAATTTTATTGGTACATTCTAGGTATACAATATGCTGACATTAATTATTGGGAATTTGTACTCTTACATAATCTATCTTGGTTCTTACTTTTTTCCCCATTCCCCTGCTCTCCCTTTAACCCCTTCACCCCTCCCTATTTACAAAGACTTTGTTTCAATTTTTTATTTTCTCATATTTATTCCTTTCCCTTCTTTCCTTTCCCCTACCCCTCCCACTTCTCCTTCCCCTTTGCATCTTTTCTTCCTATTTCACATTATCACTTATACATTTTGGTCTTTATTTACACTTTCAGTTGCTCACACCAGAGAAACTATTCAGTATTTACACGTGTGTTCTATTTATTTCACTTAAGAGTACTCCCTCAATGTGCATCCATTTAACTAGCTATAAATGTCTCTAGTCTCTCACACTTTATGGTCGAGTACTACTCCATTTTATTTATTAAAAAAAAAAAACACATTTTCTTTATCCAGTCTCCAGTTGATAGACAATTAGGCTTTTTCCAAGGTTTAACTATTACAAACTGTACCACTAGGAACATGGGTGCACATATATCACTGAGGTATGATTTTATAAATTCTTTTAGGAAGATACCCAGCAGGGAAATAGCTGGGTGAAATGGTACCTCTAATCCTAGTTTTTTGAGGTTTCTCCATACTGATTTCCACAGTGGTTGCACCTGTCTACACTTCTACCAACAGTGGAGAAGAGTTCCTTCCTCCCCACACCCCCACCAGCATTTATTATTAGTTGATTTCATGATAGCAGCCATTGTTTCTGGGATGAGGTGGAATCTCAGTGTTGTTTTAATTTGCATCTCCCAAATGAACAGTGATGTTGAACATTTTTCATATGCTTATTTGCTATTACTACTTCTTTGTCTGAGAAATGTTCATTTCTGATGCCCATTTTTGGATTGGGTCTTTAAATTTGGGAGGTCTGATTTTTGTAAGTTCTTTATATATTCTAGTTAGTAGAACTTTGATGAGCAGCTGGTAAAATTTTTTTTCACATTGTAGGTTGTTTATGCTGTTGGTGATTTTTCTTGCAGTGCAGAAGCTTTTTAAAAAGATGAGATCCCACTTGCTGATTCTTTGTGCTAGTTCACGTGCAACTGAGGTTTTGTCCATGAAACCTTTTCATAAACTAATATCTTCAAGAGTTCTACCCAACCCCTATTCCAGATGGTTTAGTATTTCTGTTTTAGTATTTAGATATTTAATCCATTTTGATTTTAGTTTAGTGCATGGTGAGAGATAAAGTTTTGGTTTTAATCTTTGGCAAGTTGAAACTCAATTTTTCCAGCACCTTTTATTAAAGAGGGTATATTCCTTCAGTGAGGGTAGTTGGCTCCGTTGTCAAAGATGAGGTGGCTGAGTGTGTCTGGAGTTGTTTCTGCATCTTCTAATCTGTTCAACTCCTCCTCAGCTGTGTGTTTGTGCTTTTTTCTTTGCCAGTACCATGCCGTTTTTATCACAGTATCTTTGTAGTATAGTTTCAAGTTGTGGGTTGTAATACCCCCTGCCATGTCTCTGTTGTCTGGAATTGCTTTTGCTATTCTAGGTCTCTTCTTGTTCCAAATGAATTTTTTATTGTTTTCTCAAGTTCTGTGAAGTATGCTGTTGGAATTTCAATTGGGATTGCATTGAGTCTTATATAACAGTTTTGAAAGTGTGGCCATTTTCACTATGTTGATTCTTCCTACCTAGGAGCAAGGGATGTCTTTCCATTTTCTGATATCCTCTTTGATCTGTTTTTTCAGAGTGCTACAGTTTTCACAGTAGAGGTCTTTGATTTCTTTCCTTAGATTGATTCCTATTTATTTCATTTTTTGTATGCTACTGTGAAAGGAGTTGATTCTCCAGTTCCTCTCTCACTGTGTCTATTGTTCATGTAGAAGAAGGGTATTGATTTTTGTGTGTTGACCTTGTATTCAGCTACTCTACTGAATTTGGTTATTAAGTATAGAAGACTTTTGGTGCTTTGTGAAATCTTGAAGCCAATCCCCAAATGCTACTGAGGCATGATCATACATGCATACACACACGCACACACATGCACACATGCATACTATTGGTTCTGATTCTCTGGAGAACCTTGACAAATACAAGTCTCATCTGACAGGTTGATTAGAAAATAGTGAGAACATAAGGTACAGGCCCCCAGGCCAGTTGCACCTGGCTTCTTCATCCAAAGAAAATGTGAGCTCATAAATACTTTTTTGTTTTATCTGCTAATTTCTGTAGTAATTTGTTACGTAGCAATAAAAAGTTAGCACACATATGCTTTATGAGTAGATATATCTGGTTTATTATTTTTCCACATTTTTATTCCTTTTGTTGGAAAAATATTACCTCAAAATAACTTTCTCCCTAGTGTATAAAATATGCATCAAGAACCTGTAAATATGAATAAGCAATCTAGGTTTTTTTAAGTTAGTATTGGAAATAGAGTCGGATATTGTTATAAAGTTTGGTCCCAGATGTCAGATGTTTCACTTTTAACTTTGTATACCTAAACATTTTTATCACATAACAATATGTTGAGCATTTTATTTTTATATGAAGTATAACTAAGAAGATTTTATGGACTTTAGAACAGACTAGATGCAATTTTCTCACCTTCTCTCTAGAGAAGATTAGGACATGTTGAGGTAAAGGTAGAATTAAGTGACCCCACCTGTCCAATAAAACATGGCCTCTGAGAATCAATCCTGATTGCATCATTGTGCTGTACATATCACTGTGATTACTTTGTCTGGAGCCAGAGGCATATCAGCCTCAAGTAAAATAACTCAAGACAACCAAACTAATAAAAGGTCAAAATAATTTCTTTCATGTTTATGAATTCATTCTACCAATATTTACTGAATACCATCAATATATGTCATCATGTATTTAAATATTGGTAGATATTTCAAAGTTGAATAAGATATACTTCCTGCAATTAATGTATCTCAAATTTTAGTATAAGATTCATATGCAACATATTGAGTATAATTTTTTGATATTTATTGGAATTTTTTGATTTTTAAAAAATAGAGTCTTACTAAATCACTGAATTATCCAGGCAGGGCTCAAACTTGTGTTCCTCTTGACTCAGCCACTTGGAGTGCTGGGATTGCAGGCATGTGCCACCATGACACCAGTTGGTCCTTGACTTCTCTGAGCCTCTTGATGACTTTTCTGCATCATGCACTACCACTGCTGTTACTTTTTGTTTTGTTTTGTTTTGGTTTGGTTTTTTCATACCAGGTCTTGCTTTGTAGTGCAGACTGGCCTTGAACTCAACAAGTAGCCCATGTTGGCTTTGAACTCACCGCAATCCTCCTACACCAGTGCTGTGGTCACTGCTGGATGCCTGGAATTCTTGAGTCTCAAGTGACAATCAAATGCTGTTTTGTGTTCTTTACAGATGCAATTAAATTTAAGAAATTTTGTCTAATGATTTTTAACTTTAAAGTGGTGCAAAAGTGATATACATTTAGTAAGAACTTTACTTTGAATTTTGAAGTTTTATTTTTTTGTCTAGTAATAATACCCCTAGAAATGATAATACCTTGTAGTGATAGATGACCAGTGGGAGTGAGCTGAGGCTTCCAGTGAGTCAGTCATCAGGAGCATGAACCAGGGACACCCTACAATGTGCTGTGCTGCTAAACAATGATGTACAGTAGGTTAGGCATATTAATTGCATTTTTTGAGTTATCATATTTTTGCCTTCTGATGGCTTTATAAGGGTGTAACCTCCTTCATACATCAGGGCCTCTTTGCTCTAAAATACCTGCCTAACAATTTTGGCTAGATTTCACCTTCAAGCTTTCTGATAAGTAGTCTAGCTAGCTTTTCTATTCCTATCACTCATGTCAATGCTCCAGACTATTTATAAAAATAGCTTTTGAAGAGAAAGAAAAGAAAACTGTCAGAATCTTGGTATGCTGGCTTCCTGGGGACTACAGTAGCTTTCCACTCAGACCTTCATCATAGAACAAAATGAGTTACACACACACACACACACACACACACACACACACACCAAAACCTCTTGAGGAGATTAGAGGGTATTAAGGGAGGGGAAACTTATTTTTCACTCCTCAGGTAGATGCTTGCTAAGAGCAAAAAAAAAGAGTCAAACCCGATTCGGTCATGAAAAAGGTAAGGATGGTGATAAAGATAATGGGAGATTATTGTGTCACATATATTTGAGATATGATCCAGGAATTGGAAGTGTATATTTGTCTGTCAATCAATTCAGATTTATAAAGGCATGAGACTTGCTTTAACTGTCAGTAGGGTAATTGGTTTCATGTGCCTAAGGAGAAAGAAATGAAGTGAGTCCCACATATTTTTCTCAGGGCCTTCAGCAACTATAGATGAGGACACAATAGTTCACCCAGCTTCATGTGAAAAAATCACAGGATAGTGAGCTATGAAGCTCGGGAGCTAGTTCTCGGTAAAGTCACTCTGGTTCTAAGACAGTACTGCAAGAATGGACTTTTGGTATAACTGAAAGGACAGAATTTTTGGAGAACATCACTGACCAAGGACAAAACCAACAGATACTGCCCCATAAAACTATGTATACCATGAACATGAATAGTATCTCCAAGTTTGTTTGGGGCCCTGGAACTGTAAGTAAACAGAAACTGAGCAAATAAAGTACAGTGTAACTTCTCCAACAAACTGACCAATATAAAACTCCCATTATTCTTGCACAACCTCAGTATTCTGAATGTAGAGATATCGGTAAGGGGACAATGCATCTGAGAACCAGACCACAGACTTCATCCTCCACGGTTTTATAATGGGAGGAGGAAACTAAAAGCAGTGAGTGAAGCTGAAAGAGCCAAATTTACAATGATGAGCTCTGGAATGAAAGCAGATGGAAATGGCCTGATCTGGGAAACTGGAATTAAGTCTTCCTTAAGAAAAGGAGAGGCTGAATACAACCTTACTTCTTTTTTTTTTTTTTTTTTTTGGTACCAGGGATCGAACTCCGGTCCTTGAGCTTGCGCAGCAGGCAGCGAAACCACTGAGCTAAATCCCCGGCCCTGCAAACTTACTTCTTAATCTAGAGGCTACAGTAAGATTCTGCGGTTCCTGAAGTGAATCTGGAAATAGCTAAAACTGATTCTCATTTTTACCTTAAATTACACAAAGTTGTATATCCCAAAAGGTAAAGAAAGTTCAACTTGTTACCTTGGTGGAACATGGAACAAGTTTCTCAGTACTTACAAATTATATATGCAACATCTTTCATTTGAAAATGAGGGCATACAGTTACATACAGAGTAAGGTCCGTGTTGAACCTCAAAAGAGGTGAACATACAATTATTAGAAGATTGAACACACAAAGAAAACAACAAAACAATAACCTCCATCTGTCAAGATGAAAATACATATCAAAATTCCAAACCCTATTAAGGAAAACAAAGCTTAAAAGGAACTAGAAAAAATATTAAGTGAATTACTTCTCTCTGAATGAAGAAAATAAAAGAGGACTGGAAATGAGCATTTCAATGGAATAAGGAGACAAAATAAATAATATTTACAAGAAAACCACTGAAGTACAAAATAAATAAAAGCAGAAATGACATCATAGTGGATGTGAAAAACAATCAATTAGAAATATTTGAAGTTAAAATTTCAGTTTCTCATATATTAAACTCAACCATTGTTATAAGCTCTGGATGGAAGAATCTGTGAATTGGAATATAGGTCTTTGGAATGCAACTGGATACAACACTGAGAAGCAACAAGATAGACAGATGGATAGATATGTATGAAAGAACAATTTATTGACAGAAAATCCTCATTTCTGTTGTTCCACATTTCTGAATTTCCAGTTTTCAGCTTCTTCATTCAGTTTTTCCATCTTCCCAAGAAGACATGTGTAGAGATTGTATATTTGACAAATTTGGGATGAATAACTTAACATTGATCTCTAAGTCCTGTTCCCTTTCCCTGCAGGGAGAGGTATCATATGTTTCAGAGAGCCAGAAATCTCCTTTGCTCCTCTGAAATGCTAACTTGTCCTTTACCATACAGAGATTCCTATCCTAAGCCAGCACTTTCACTTTCAGCTGGGTGTGCTTAATTCTGCTGTTCGTTATTAGCCAGTCAACTTGATTAACACATATGGGCATGTCCTCTATTACTAAAAGAAGAAATCTTTACTATGTATTTGTTTTATGTTGTAAATGCATTAGAACACAAGGCAGGGAAAACAGGTGAAATTCAAAAGAAGCCAGCTAGAAATCATATTATTTGCATGGATAGAATCTGTATATATGTATGCCAGTTTCTTTTGTTGTGTCCTCCTCCTTGCAGCAATTTTGCAGAGATTTTTATTAAGTTTTTCAGAGGACTAAACCTGTTGTGCCTTTGGTGAGGCTAGAACAGCATGTATTAGAACATTTCTGGCAGTTCTATCCATTTTTTCCACAGAACCTTCAGGATTAGTTTTGTCAGTAGTTTGATTGTTCTGTTTGACAAGTGAGACCACAGGGGACATGACAACGCTTTGACTACCATGGGATCATCTCTATTTGGATCATATAAACCCAACCACCTTTTGTTAAAAAGGTTTCAGCCAATTTCTCTGTTTCCTAATATTTAACAAATGAGATTTTCTCTGAAGGCTACCTGGATTTTCTATACTATCTGAGGCTTAGTCTCTTGATGTGTAATGTTAAAAGAAAAAATTACTTTAGAAATGTTTCATAAATCCAGTGTATTCTGATACACTACAGGTACAGAGAGTTTATCCAGCAATGTGAGCAGGCAAAATATATAGACAGAAAAAATAAGTGATATAAAAAATAGCCCTATTAGTTAGCTTAAAGTTTGTCTTATTGGGACATGTCTAAGAAGTTTGCAGTCTGTGACGGACTGAAATCTCAGGCTGGGAATAAGCTACTTGCTGCAAGAATATATTCCTAGATAGGTTGCAGTTTCTTTTCATACTCAGGTTACAGTTTACTATGCATTGAGTCTTCTTTAGGCCAAATTTAATTTAACAGTTAAATTCAGAATGAGAAATGGCTATTCAAGCAAGTGAAAACAATTCACTCTTCTCTAAAAACAGCAGGGATACTCCAAAGCTAGCACTATTGAAATTGTACTCTGAAATTTTATTTATATCCCATGCCTAAATGCAGCAGAATGGATGAATGCTGGTCCATGCTATAGGCTCTGTATCTCTAAATATATATTCACTTATACATTGTAACAACCAGAAAATTTCTAGTATATATAAACCCATAAAATATTAATATAAGACATGACTATAGACATACCTATATACTTTTATTTACAAGATGCTTTCTACGTATCCTTGGGATCTAACAGCATCCTTCAGCATTCTGTGCCAGCCTTCTTACCTTCCCCAGGTAAATCTCAGTTTAGATCCCAGCTTTATTTCCACAAATCTCATAAATCACTATTTGCCCTCAATTAGGTGCCAGATCTGTTAAAATTTCAATATGAAACCTCACACCTAGCATCCTGCATAATTTGTATAGGATGCATAGCCTCCATTTCACTCCTGGCTTCAGGACAAAGACGAGCTTGGCAGGAAGAGCAAACAGCCTTCTGTGTTTAAACCACTGGTAAACTTGGTCTGGAATGTGTGCTGTTATTAAGGCAAGCCTTAGTGTACAAAATGATACCTGTGATGGTTGTGGGACTGATGAGGTGGTCTGCAGACTTAGACAGAAACCATTTTGGTTTGAATTATCTGCCTCTTCCATGAGTATAAGTGGTGGAACTCAATAAACTCAAGTACCACGTTTTGTTTTCTTTTCTGGCTTCTCAGAAATGAATGATAGAAAGAGATATTATAACCAATGGAAAAAGCAACTTTCCATAAAGAATGAAAGAGAAAGGGCTCAAAATTCAACTCAAGCAACAAAGATTAAAGACATCTCACAATTACTAAACTAACATATGTCCCTACCATAAGGAAAAAGTTTAGCACAAATAATTTACTATTTCTGCCTTATATGTCAATTTTTATAAACAATTTATGAACACCAAACTTATTACCCTGGGCACATGAGCAGAAGTTTACTAAATATATTTTATTCATTCATTTGGGCCTTCTGGCATGTATTTCTCGATACAAGTTTACCCAAGTATCTCACTTATACTGGATTTAGGATTAAATGTAATTGACTCTAATCACATCTTAAATTGACTATGTCTATAAAGAACTAATATCCATACAGTGTCATATTTATCAATTCTGTGTGGATGTAAAATTTTGTGGGACACTAATCCACTGTCTGTGGTATACACAAAAAACTGTGAATTATTAGCAATTCAAATTACTCCCTCTGAGAATACCTCTCTCACCTTTTATGCTAGTTCAGGTTTGAGGGATGACTATTTTTCCATATATATATATATATGCAGTATCTTTGATCAGTATGGAATAAACACAGTATGATTCTGAGAATCCATCTTCAAAATTAGCACAAGCAGGGACATGCACTTTCACATGTCCTCATGGTTGCTGATGTAAGGGATTCAAAGAGAAAATGAAATGACCAATGTCCCTTGGTGGTTGAAAGAATATGGTGGTGCAAGAAATACATCTAGAATCTTACAGAAAGTATTAATAAGATTTGGGGAAAAGGTAAGAGATGAAGAATGAGCTGTATGTCTCTCAATAGGAGATGGGGAAAGTACCATGATGATAGAGAGGTATGCATTACAATAAGATGAAAAAGAGAGAGTGAACACATGCATCCACCATTCTCTGTTCACACACAAAAAAATAAACAACCTTAACATAATAAATGACAAAACTCTGAAAGCTGGAAAAGGAAGATACACAACACTGCTCAGGATTTTTTGTACTCAAAAATATGGCAGTAAATTATTTGGATTTTCTTATTTTACAATATATACAAGGTAATGAGTTTAAATCCTCTAAGTCAGAGTTGCCACCTAGCATAGATAAAAATAGTTCAATCAAAGCCTGTTTTCCTAACCAAAGGGTGTGGAAAAGGGTGGAATCACAACAAATACTGCTTTGGAGATATTCACCCTAACTTAGTCAATTTCAAATAGAATGATTATTCTGTCTTTTAGTTTCAGCATTGTCATGAGCAGCAGATAAGCCAGTCTTTCTACCCATCCCATGTAGAAATAGGGAGCCATCTCTGATCTTCCACTCCCTTCTCAGTGGGCACTTCTTTTCTCTAGAATGGTAGAGTCATTGCTTCTGGTTGACAAAGAGAGAAAATCTAGATTCCTTATCTCTGTTTCATTCTGCACAGATAAATTATGAGTCAGCCCTTTATTGCATTCTCCTCTGGCATTAAAAGGGTCCATTGGGGAGTTATCTTAGTTACTTTATCATTTCTAGGACAAAATATCCAACACACAAACCTTAAAGGAGGAGAAGTATAATTTGGCTCATGGCATCATTCCATCGGTGGCTGGCTTTTTGGCAGAAACAGCATGACAGAGGGGTATGGTGAAAGAAAAGGTGCCCAAACCATGGCAGCCAGGAAGCACAGAGAGAAGGGAAGAGTCAGGGACAAGAATGTAGCCTTCCAGATCACACCATCAGTGACCATTTCCAAACAGGCCCCACCTTGTAATAGCACATTCAACTACTGAACTTATTAGTGGATAAATCCACTGAGTGGCGTACAACTCTCCCATGATTCTATCACGTTCCTAATACTTGAGGCATTTGGGACCATTTTAAATTTAAACCATAACATTCAGCCCAAACCCCAAAAGACTCATGTCCAAATTACATTTAGTCTAACTCTAAGAGTTGCAAAAGCCTTAATACATCCAATATTGCTTCAGTCTTCTCTGAGACTCAAAACAGATAGTGCTGAATGAGCTAAATAGTAGAGATGACAGCACACAGAATCATTAAACTTTAAGGACTTGATTTTTATTTCTCATTCTGAAAAGAGAAAAAAAATGACCAAATAAATAAATATGCAGATAGTTGAATGAATAACTACCACAGGGGCATGCAGAACAATAGCAAAAGATATGTGTTCAAATCATTGAACTCCCAGAGTAAAAAAAAAGAGCAGTATTAAAATAATATTTTAAATCATGATTTGTATAATCGGCAAGTTTTTAGCTTCCTAATGTAAAACAATCTGGTGTATAAATTTGTGCATTTTTATTTTCAAATAAAGTGAAACATTTTACTTGACAGTGATATTTATAATGTTGAGATCTTCATATGCTCTATCTGTTTTAGGATTGACTGATATTTGAGATCCTCTGCACAACTTTTATTTCTTTATTCACTTTTCCAACTTATGTGTGTTTATGATCAAGCGAAACATTTGGGACTACTCTTATGAAAAATTGGGATCCATTAGTATTCTATCCAGCATTGACCATGCTGAGTGTGTATCGTCTGTCATGTCAAAATGTTAAATGCAATTCATTTTCAAATTCTTCTACCTATATTCTCTCTTTTCCCATACCAGTACTAGTTGTATTTCTTTTCTGATTCATGAAGTTTTTAATTATTGGGTAAAATGTATGCCCATTTTAATAACCACTTCTACCTTGAACACAGAAGTTTCCACTGTCTTTGGACACTCAGTAGGACAAAGTTTGATGTGAATGTCTCCCGTGCTTGTGTAGATAAAATGGCACATTCAAAACCTCGGTTAGGAGGAGAAGCCATGACTTTTTCTTCAAGAGGTTTCTCACTAAAATATCTTAACCAGAATCTGCATTTTCTTTATCTTCTGGTTTTTGAAGCCTTCATCTTCACAAAAGTTGTAGCAGGATGTTTTTGCCTATTCCTTCCCGGTAACAAAGCCAGTTGCATCATTCTAATGAATTCATCCTTGGCCAAGATACACACACACACACACACACACACACACACAAACACACACATACCAATTTGTTTCTATATTTATAGCTTCAATGCCCAGCATTGTTCTGTATAGCACTGTGCCCAGTTACATAAAAACTTTGTTAATCTTACAACATCCACCTTCTCCAACTCACATTCTATAGCCATTTGTCTGCCAAGTCCAGTAGCTTTTGTTTCATCTGCCTCAGTTCAGTAAACATACTTAATGATTCATCAAAGAATTTTACAGGTAAAATGTAAAAATTTTATCAGAACCAAGAGTAGTGATTTCCTTCCCATTGGGTAAAAAGCATATGATAGTAGGGTAAGCCTTACACTTGTCCAATTTGTATAAATCTGTATCAGTTTTATATTCCCAGTTTTTATTTTTGGTGAAATTTATTTTCATGAGGAGGCTTGGGCCAGTATCAATCACCCTGGAGTTGTGAAAAGACATCATTGCTTTGTGAACTGGGTTCAGCCATAATCTGAGTAAGTGGTGATGAACAGAATTTGTCAAAAGCATAAAGAGGCTAGTTATTACCTTGACAATCATAAATGAAAATTTTCTTATACTCCTCTTACAAGTAGGAAATAAAGATATGACATTGTCTGGGAAATAGACCCACTCACATTTTCCTGGAATATAGCCATGCTTCAGTATATTGATCATGTCAAAGTTCACTGCACTAAACATCTTCATTGATTTATTATTATTACCCGCAGGACAGAACAATGTTCCCTCAAAATTAACAGCAATGCTCCCAATAACCTCCTGGTGACTAAAAACACGTTTGATCACTTTAATTCCTTCTATCTTTTTTCAGAACTTAGCATGTCCATCACGATTGGCAGTAGAAATATAGTCTGTCTTGGTAGACGACACATGCATGATAACATCTCTATGTATATAACGGCACTCATATATGGGTACCTTGGAGAGATTATTGAGATAGACTTTTTCAAACTCTAGAACTCTCCTCTTCTTGGCCAGTGTTGCCTCCAGCTAAAGGCTCGACTCAGGCCTCTTCATTCTCATCATTTTATTGGGCCACTGCTATTACCGGTGCGTTCTTTCTCTCTCTCTCTCTCTCCCTCTCTCTCTCTCATCTCTCTCTCTCTCTCTCATTTGCAAACAAAAGCATTCCTGAACTGAGGTACCACTGTATTTAGAACACATGCATAACTTACCGATAATAATATTGCAGTGCACAACTCTGTCCTTTTTTGACAATAAGGCATGAATTTTATACAACAATTCTTAATTTAATATTTCCATTAATAATTTTTCTCTCCTTAAGTAGTTTCACATTTTTTCTCTTCTAATTTATATCCTGTTTAGAACCTTATATAACAATTTTAGAGTTAAATTTGGTAAGAAAAGTGGTAGTAGTTTGCTTGAATAATTTCTCTGTCTCTCTGTCTCTTCTCTATCTACTTCTGTCTGTTTGTCTCCCTCTGTCTCTCCCTGTCTCTCTCCCTCTCTCTCTGTCTTTCCCTCTCTCTCCCTCTCTGTCTCTCTCTCTCTCTGAATTCCATTTCTGCAGGTTCCTGTGTGTCCTGAGACCACCTTGTTCTTAGCTGCAAGTCCCTTACCCTTTCCACCACCACGTTGTCCTAGCATCATTGTTTAGCTCATGGAGACAGGGAAGCTGAGAAGGGGAACAGTTACAGAGAAGAAGGAGCCAGGAATAAAATATTGCACCCAAAGTCATTGCTCCCTGATCCAACCAGAAGCCCCCAGAAGCTCGCTTTACTCATCCCTTGGGCAGCTCCAAGCAAAACAAGGGGCCATTCCACCTTGACTGTCATGAAAAGAAGCAGACAAATGGTTCCTCTCTTATAGAACACCACTGCTGATGACATTAGGTTTCACATCATGTTCCAGTAGAGATAGTAAAATACATATTTTAATATTCACTAAAATAAATAAAAATTCTAACTGTAAATTCATTGAAGTATTCTTCAGTTTCTGGAAATGTGATTTCAAAACAAAGAGAAAGTAGAAACATGTTCTAAGCAAACTGCTAGCACTTTTTGCTAGCAAATTTAAACCTAAAATTGTTATACAAAGTTTTAAACAGAACACAAATTAGAAAAGAAAAAAAATGTGAAACTTCTTAATGAGAGAAAAAATCTGTTAATGGTAATATTACATTGAAGGAAGAATTGTCATAAAATTCATGTTCTTATTGTTAAAACAAGGGCAGAGCTCTGTACTGTGGCATTATTTTCAGCAAATTATGTATTTATTTTAAATTTGGAGGTACCTCAATTCAGAAATGCTTTTGTTTACAAACAATCTGTTTGCAAACAAAAACGGTTGGCAAAATTTTCTTTTTGTTTGAAAATTCTACATCAGGTAACAGACATGAGCATAGCCATCTTTTCCCACACAAACACAAACACAGCCATCTTTTTCAAAATTGTAAAGCAAATTAAGTTTGTGAATGGAAGTACCACTTATATATCTGCATACTTCTTGTTGGATATTTACAGACAAGTAAAAAAAAAAATAAAAGTTAATAAAACAATCTAAGCTTCTATGTGAAAATTCAACACAATTAACTGCATTTATCTAAACATAGGTTTTCTAATTTTCTCAGGCTTTAGAACACAACTCCAACTAAAAATTAAATGCAAATGCTTTTAAGATTTCCAAGTAACTCTTAAAACCTTTGTTTTGTATTAGAGTTCTGATAATCTGACATATAAAAATGCAATAACTTCTATTTAAAGTAGCTTTTGCTAAATTAAACTATATAATTTTTTATGTAGTGGCAAATTATAAACGGGAGCCAGAGGATGACTTAGGGTATAGATATAAAGTAGGCAATCCTTGGGCTGAGTTTTAAAAGATGTTCCCTTAAATAGAATGTCTGATATTTGGATGTAGGAAAAAATGGAATGAAGAGTTATCGGAGCCATGGAAAAGGTCATTGCATATTAATTTCATGCTAAAATATCTCTATGTAAAATGGAAGGCTGGGCTGATGGTAAATTTTTTTGCCATTTACCTATGTATATGTTTTGTTTGAAACCTTGATTTATAATGAAATGACTAATAGAAGCACTAGACTCTAGACACTAGAATAAGTATACAAAAAATTCAAAAAAAGACAAATTTATAAGTACAAGCAAAGGAAGAAAAAAAGCTTACAAAAGAGATTGTTTCCTATAGGCATCACAGATACACTTTTGTAATTTATGATGAAAAATCATTGAATGTGTTTAGAATTCTAATATAAAGTCATGGTGTAGAAAATATTAGTCATTTGTATTGAGCTGTAAGTATTATATGCTACTAGTAAACATTTTCAGATAATGATGAACAGTCACCTATTTGAAGAACAGTCTTCAGTCAATATGCTTAGTGATAGAGGTAGTTTTGTTTGTTTGCTTCTGAGTAATATAAAACAATATGGAAAATATAAAAGCATCATGAATGCTTCAGAGGGGGAGTTGGGAGAGTACAAAATGGGTTCATGTTTTATTTAGTAGATACAATACATTATTCTCACAAGAGAAATAAATGACAGATATTAGCTCAGGTCAGGGACAACATAGATATCCAACCAAAAAACTGTGTGCATTATACCTTATCCTGGATATTCTTACTGAAAAATATAGTAGCCTCAAATGAAATTTCATATATTTACCTATGAAGGATATATGTAAATTCTTATGAGAGTATCAAATGTTATATTTAAGTTTTATCTTACCAACGATTGCAAATTACTATTTAAAGTATATTAGAATTTCATGTGAACTTCTCCTGGGTATATTTAACAGAAAGTGCTAAAGCTGGGATATGAGAGTTTTAAAACTATTTTTCACGCTTTATTTGCTATCTTATTTCTTGCTCTGATAAACTGCTAACAAATAGCTGTGCTACTCAATTCAAGAGTAACTTTCAAAACCAGTTGCTTTTTTTGATTTATCTCATTGAACATACTCCAGAGGTAGGACGATATATTTCTCTGGTCAGAACAATTTCTTTTGCAGAATTTGATTGGAAAGATAGTGAAAGATCTTTCCACTGATTAAGCAGAGTGCGTAAAATCTTTACCATGGGAGTCTCTTTCCTGGACAGAGATGTGATATTTAGGAAACGGAGCAAAAATGTACGAATGATGGAGAAACAGTGATGTATTAATTCTGGAACGAGAATATTATCCTTTATATGAATCAGCAATAGAATTTCCTACTTAAATACATGAGTAATCTAAATAATAAAAAATAAAGATTTGAGAAGAAGCCTGAAATCACAATTAGAAACTTTGGAGACTAGGAATGTGGGAACAGAAATTTAGGATTGCAAAGGAATAGCATTTGTGTGGCTGGAGCTCAGGGACATGAATGACATGCAAATGGGTAGAGCAGAGCAGCAAAAGTGAAATTT
>NW_004624840.1:1947249-1967090 GCF_000247695.1 Heterocephalus glaber
GTGTGTGTGTGTGTGTGTGTGTGTGTGTGGTCACCAATTTCAATACGAAATCACTGTTTAGGTGGGGTGGTCCATCCTGCCTCTGTGGCTTGACACAGATAGTGACTTCTCAACAGAAAAAGATAAGACAGAGGGGTGGGGTTTGGGCACAGGGAATCAAGCATCTTCCAGTCTTATTTTTTTAAATTAATTTTATTGGTACATTTTGGGTATACAATATAATGATATTCATCATTGGAAACTCGCACCTTTACATAATCCATCTTGGTTCTTATTTTTCCGCATTCCTCTGCCCTCCCTTCAACACCTCTATCCATCCCTATTTACAAAGACTTTGGTTCCATTACTTTGGGCATCCTTTCCAAGTTTCTTCAGCCCTTCAAAACAGACTTGTACCTACAATGCTCCTGTGAGATCACAGGCCTTTGACCTTCCATTGATGCTCAATCCTTGACCCGTCATTTTCTCTGGCTAGGCTGCTGTTGGGTCCTCTGACTCCCCAGTACACAGGCAGCCTTTGTGGACTCTCCAGCTTTGGCTCTTCTAAGCCTCTCTTTAAAAAAATCCCACTGTATAATTATACATATATTTTCTATCCTTTTCTTTAAGATGATCTAACTAATAGAAATATTGGTTCTGAGAATTGTTCTAGAGGAAAAGAATTTAAGGATAAATTCCATTTATTGTTTAGTGGTTCCTGAAGATGCCTCTCTAATTTTATGAGATCTAAGAACAATTCTCTTGAACAGGAAGCTAAGACTCTCCCCTGGTCATTTTGGACTTCTCAGACCCCTGAGTTACCAAGCTAAAAAGGGAGTTACAGTGTTGGTAGGAGTAAGCTCTCCAGACTTCCAAGGTAAACATGGGCTACAACTGCACAACAGAGGCAGTGAAGTATATGTTCGAAGTGCAGGAGACCTCTTAGGATGTCTCCTACTGATACCATACCCTGTTATTAAGGTCAGTATGAAGCTTCAATAAAGTAATCCAGACAGGATGGCAAATGACCTAGAATCATAAGGAATGAAGGTATGGATTACCCCACCAGATAATGAATTAAAAACTGCATAGGTGTTGTTGATGGCCTGGGATACTAGAAGGTAGCCATAAACACTGGTTATAATGGCATGGACAGTTACAGAAATTAGGATTATAATTGTCATTAGTATTTATTTTCAATTTTGTTAATATGGTTGTACATATATATTAAGCAGATATTTTTGGGTTTTTTTCATGATAAAATACCATTAATTTACTTAATATTAGTACTTAACTACTGTTAAATCTGCCTTATAATACTTAACTTACACAATATCAGAAGAAGAGTAAACCTTACCTAAAGAAAAACTTTTCTATTCTGGGACAGGAATTTTCTTTTATAACAAGGGTAAATCATGTTAGGCATAACTATGTGTTTGCCTTTGTATTTAGAGATTAAGTATGGTCTGAAGAGATAAGTATGATTGTCAGAGGGACAAGGGGTGGCTTGGGGTCAGCAACTGTGACATGTCAACTTAGCTGCTATACGAAACAACTAACAGATGAATAAAGCCCAGTGTCTGTGGGATGTGTTGAGAGATCATTGGAATGTAACCCACCAAACTGAGGGATGAAGACACATCCTGGTTGTGGGTGACATCAACCAATAAATAGCCTTATGGGGTAGATGGTATAAAAAAGGGAGAACAAAAATGTGTTTGTTTTGAAGAGCTCCAGGTTGCTTGAGTGAGTGTGTCTTTGCTACTGTTGCCTTTGGACATCTGTCTCCATTATCTTCAGCCTCTTACTACAGACTTGTACTGCCAACTATCCAGTTAGCTCCCAGGCCATTGGCCTTGGTCCATCCTTGATCCCTCTCGTGTGCCTTCTGTTTACTTAGACTGAGCAGGTACTGGACCCCCTGCTCTTCAAAACAAAGAACCAATGTGGATTCTCTTGCCCTTGCCTAATAAATTCTCTTGCAGAACTATAGGTATTTTTCTATCAGTTTTGTTCCTCTTCAGAATCCTAATCAGATAACACTTAAAAGTTTAATTTTCTTAAAGTGTATCCTAGATTTCAGTTGCCTCTAATTCTAAATCAATACATGTGGAAAAGTGTATTTAACACACTTTTCTAGAGAGATACTCATTAACAATTTCATAGGTGATTTTAGACTTGGAGATTTTAATTACTTGCAATAAAATGATAAAATTTCTGAGAAAAAGAAACATATTTATTACTAGTTTCCTTGGATTGGGATAGAGAGGTCATATTCAGTCACAGGGTGAGTATTCCCTATTTGAGATTAGAA
This sequence comes from Heterocephalus glaber, assembly GCF_000247695.1. The sequence goes on from NW_004624840.1 coordinate 1,949,543, forward strand.
GTATTTTAGATTTCAGAATTATTTTTGGATCTTTGATATTTGCATGTATATGATGAAATATTTTTGGTATAGGACTCAAGTGTGAACACAAAATTTATTTCTGTTTCATATATATGACATATCTGTAGTTTAAAGTTAACTCTACATAATACTTTCTAAAACTTTGTGCATGAAACAAGATTCATTATGTGGAATTTGCCAGTTATGGTATCATGTTGATGCTCAAAGATTTTGGAAATTATAGCATTTCAGATTTCAGATTTTTTAATTAGGGATGCTCAACTTCTACTTCTAATATCTTTGTTCCCATTAAAAGATGAAGTAAACAATAATTCTTTTGAAAACATTTAAATCGTCTTTAATGTAACTGACATAGATTTAGTTAATAGTACTTTTAAAAACTGCATTAGATTGAATTAAATTAAAATGAGGAAAAAATTAACTTTAAAACCTATGTCTTAAATTCTTCTTATAAAGAATTTTAATATATATGTTTTTAAATTCATGTTTATGTTTAATTGCTCATCAAGTATTATTTTAGCAGTATAGGAATATTATAAGACATATTACAGAAAGATTATTTGCTGTATTCATTTTCTTTCTCTTTTGGTATAAATTTTCCATTGCTTCATAGCAATTACCAAAGAGTGAGGGCCTTAAAACAACATGTATTTATTATATTAAAATTTCAATGTTAAAAAAAGTTCATTGTGTCAGGATTCTGTGTCTTGCTTTCTACAATCAGGATTTCAGAAAGGAAAAGATAAAGATGTGGGCAAGGTCCTAGCCATGCTTTTCTAGGCTCCTGTAGTTGTTGATAGAGTTGAGTTTTTCTGCGATTAAAAGACCAAGTCCCAGTCTATTTTTTAAAGAAATTTTCATTAGTATATATTTGTAATCCATAGTTATTGCACTCATCTTGGAGAACTGGTATGCATACAATCTTGTGTTATTCATTTTTACTCTCTCTTTCTTCCCCTCTCCTGACCTCTCCCTCTTCTGCAGGTCCTCTTATCTGTTTCTTGCCAGCTGTCATAGAAATGATACTCCTGGCATCTGGAGGCCGCTCTAAGTTTTGTACCATGTAACCATTGCATATACCCTCTTCCAACTGAGTCACATTAGAACACATAACCATGGTTGTGACTCTCCCATCACTTTTGGCATGGAACATAATCTTATTTGCAGTCAGAAAGAAGGTATTTATAACAGGGCATCGCTCGCTAGGTATCACTATAATGTGCATCTGCAATACTTATGTTTAAAAAAGTGATTATTAAATACAATATTTAGTTATAGGTACCAACATATCTTTTAATTTAAAATTATAAAAGTAATATACAAAAATGTTTGCAAGGGATAAATCTAGTATACTTGTAGGAATGTTAATATAAATAGCAAATCCTATTGTTTTTGTTATTTGTGTGCTACATAGTCCAAAATTAGGAACTTTTAGTTGGAGTTTTCAAGAAAAGCAATAAGATGTATATATACAATTTTGGGGAAGGGAGTAGAAATGACTTCTCTTTTAAGTCCAAAGTATGGAGACAGAATTTATTTTTCCCCAGGAGACCCCTGTCTTTTTCCCTTAAGGTTTTAATTACATTTTGGAGATCGGTTTACTTACTTCACTGAAAGTTTAATAATATAAATTAGTTTATGCACAGGCATATTATATGATGTAGTCTATCCAAAGTGATGAAGGAGGCTTTTCTGCCTAAAATTTAAGAAAATTCTCTTCCACAGGACTATTACAAAAGGAATGGAAGTCCACACCCACCATCACGCCCATCATTAGAAGACAGCTTGTGTGAAAAATAAATAGAATAAAAGCATCCAAGAAGATAATCACTTGAGCCCTTGATAAAATAATACCAGAAGTCAAATGTCTTTAAATTAATAGTCTGTTTTGTGTTTATGGCTTAAGATACCTGGGCTGCAATACATAATAAAAGTACTAAGTAATGTAATCTTGCATCTTCTAGAAAAACTAAGAAAATATTAGTTTCTTCATATTGGGCACAACTTTAAAAGTGATGGGTTATCTTTTAAATTCTATTATTTCCATCTCCTAGAGTGTTTAACCCAGTAGGTTGGATATAATATATTCAAGGCAATGAGTTGTTTTTGTTGTTTTTTACTTTTGATTTTTAAAATTTCTGACATAGCTGCTCAAGCACAAGGACCCGAGTTCAATCCCCAGTACCAAAAAATAAAAAATTAAATTAAATTAAATTAAATTAAATTAAATTAAATTTATGACATGACAGAAATAGCAGCAAAATGAACCCTGGGGAAAAAACTCATAGTAGGGTGGGAGAGTTAGGTCTCAAAACAAAAACTTTGAAGACAATATTTGAGGTTTTATTTAAAAAAGTAATTTAATATTTAAATTTTAAAATACATTACACAAAAGACACACTGCCATTAATACTCTCTTGCTTATGATACACTTATTCCATCCTTCTTGCCATTTTCTGAAGCAGTTCTGTAAGTCCTCTTTCTTGTGTGACTATAGTTGGTCTGCTGTGGCTGCATTGATGTTTGAATGTGTTCAAAACTTTCATGGGTCATTTTGATTTTGCAGAAGAGACAGAAATTGCTCTGTGCCAGACTTAGCAAACAGGTTGGATGCAGACACACCATAATGTTTTCAGACTGCCTTTCTTTTAGATGGCTCTCAGCAGCAGCATTTACTGTATTTTGATCATACCTCTTAAAGATACTCATAAAAAAGGACTTCTATAACTACTTCAGAAAGTGACAAGAATAATGGAACAAGTGTGTTCAAGGCAAGAACCTTTTTTGAGGGGGATTCATGCCAATGTGTGTCTTATTGTAGTAAAATTGTTTATGTAAACATTTGCCATTTATTTTGATCACCCCTAGTAGCTGAACAACTTCTGAATGTGAGACTGTAAAAGATAAATAGATAAGTAGTAATTAATGAAAAAATAGTAATATTGGTGAAAAGAAAATAAAAAGATAAGGCATCTGTATGTCAAGAATGCTCAAATATATACATAATTCAAGAAAGTTCACAATCATGTGACATTGAGCCTAGATAGGATTTGAGATCCCCTGTTTTGATTTTACCCTTTAAAAAGCAAGTTAACATTAGGTTCCGAATCAAAACTGTTTTTAAAATGGTCAAGACAATAAAATTTGCAGTACAATATTTTACTCATACAGATTATGTAGCTGCTGCCCAATGCCCACTGAATCAAGGGTGAGCACATTACTTGTTGTATTTGTACATGAAGAAAAGCAGTCTGGAGTAGTGTTAGGCCTACACCCTTCTGCATCACCTACTTTACAGTTTCCTGCTGGAAAATTAGTGAGCGAATAAGGTGTATTCTCAAGCACAAAGAGAGTTCATCAGACTGTGAAGCATGTTTCATCACAGGTTTTGAAGTGAGAACAATTTTCGGAGTCCTAGCATATGTGAGATGGACGAGTGACTACATCAGAGAGGCTGTGAAAAGGTGTGTAAAAAAGAAATAAGAACTAAACATATCGGCTCCACACTTGTTTTTTTTTTTTCATTCGTTTGACAAGGCAGATGCGAGAGGAATGTGGTTGAGGACATAATGCACTTTTTAAGTGCTGTGTTTCTTGAAATACATCAAAGAATCTGAGAAAAAGCAAAAACTCCAAATAGACTTCAAGAGAGTCTTTTTCCCCCTATTATAAACATCGACATCTATAAAAGAAATAAAAGAACTGCATTAGACCTAAATGATCTCAGTAAAGTGTTAGAACTGATAGATAAATGAACAGTCTACCATTATTCTATTTTGTCAATCTCTTTATGGAAAAACAAAAAAAGCCAAACAGTCAACTTTGTCCTCATTCGTAGAGAATGACCAGGTTGTATTCTCTATTATTTATCATGTGCAAAAAAAATGTATCTTATGCAATTAATAACATGAAGATCACTCCATTGAAATGACATTCACCAAAGACCTACTGCATACCAGGCTCTGGGTTAGGCTTTAGGTAGAAATTACACCACAGCCCATGGACCTAGAGAGTATAATCATAAGTATATTTAGATAATACAGAACAAGAAGATAACTAAACAACATTTTCTCTTCCAGATGTGCATATTTAATATTTCTTATTTAAGCAATACTAGACAAAGCCAGACTAACCAGCTGGGAGTCTAGCAAATATTTAGTTTTCCAAATGTATTCATTATTTGAACCACACAGAAGTTCTAGAAAGTAATTTAGTAGTTCAGATATATTTTAAAATATTTACTTGATCTTATTTCTTGTATTAAACAAGCTGCTAGCCTGGTATTAGCATAAATATGAAAGAAAGAAAACATGGTTTTAATTCTACTCCTCATCCCCAATTGCACTTTGCTCCAAAGGAAGAACTACATGAATACAAATAGAGAGATGAAAAAATTGATTACTGCTCTGCTTTCATCACACCTGATGCTCTGATAGGTGCATTATTATAAGGAAAGATTAGAAGGACTTTCCTTATCTACTACAGGAACTGCAAGGAGTCATTACTGGATTGCACTAATGCCAGCACGATGTAGGTGAGTTTCATGTAGCATTTTAACACAAAATGCTCCAAAGAATTTATCCATAGCTTCTGGTTCTTATCTAAAGAACACATAAACATTAGAAGCCCCTTGTTCATATGTGTAACTGATTACAAAGTAAGCATGTAGCATGAGATTTTTTTATTTACCCTAAAGATTATCAGAATGTTATGATGAGTATCTTATATTTTGGCTGCTTTTCAAAGGTAGGCGTGTTCCTATCAATACATGGGATTGTTACAGTCTCTGTATTGTCGTGCATTGCTATGCAATCTATTTGAGGGCAGATACTTTGCCCCTCACTTGACATAGAAAAAAAATTGTCAACAATCAAACAGGATTTGTTCCATGAATCAGATTATTTTGGGAATCACTTTTCATAAAATGTCATTTATTAGTTGTAGAGGAAAAGGAAACAGTTTACTTTTTTGACTTGCTTGGTTATTAGACAGTTTCAAATAGTGTAGATTCCTTTATGGAGAATTTCTGCAAACCTTTCAAACTTTAATTCAAACTGAAAAATGCTTATATTCATACTAAAATTATAAGAAGATTCTGTCATTTATTTCAGTTTTTACATAACAATTTAAAAATAATTACTGGTATAGAATATTATTTCAAATGTAATCTTATATAATATATGTGAGTATATACTTTCATTTTGTTTTTTCTGTGTGCATGCGTGTGTGTGTGTGTGTGTGTGTGTGTAAAAAGAATGTATTAATTTGCCTGTTGTTTTCTTATCCATTCCCAGAGGGTGTATTCTCTATCTTAACATCTCTAGGCATACACTTTATTTGATCAAGGCTGAGTCCCTAACTGAAGCAGATCAATCTCATTCTGTCATCTGGAAAACTGAAAAAAAGATATGCTGATGCGAGCAGTCTCTGTTTTGCTCTTGAGAGGGGAAACTCATAGGTCTGGTTTCCCTTTGTCTTTATTTAAATTGAAAAATCTGAACTCTTGTCTGTTAAGAGCATGCAAACATGTATTGATCAGCATTGAGGAAGTAGTGCCTGCTTTCAGAAAGGGTTTCTGGTATTTGAATATAGATTCTCCTGAAACCTGACTTCCTTTCTAACCTTGAGTTTTTGACTTCACGTATTCAGCTGTAACCAAACAACTTTTCTTAATTTGAGACATATTCAATTGTTGCACTGCCTTCATAACAATCTTCCAAACTGAATTCAATAATTTCAGAAATATTGATTGAAGGCCAACTGTGTATTCTATACTGCAGTAAACTCTAGGAGTGGATAACGGAAACATGCCTTCAAAAAATTCATTTTGTAGAGGAAAATGTACAGATTCAAATAGAAAATTCAATGCATGTGGTGTGTCATAAGTGACACAAATCTAGGCAAATAGCAAAGTCCTTATTTAAAAACTGAGCTGCAGAAGGAAAATAATGGAGTTTCAAGGAGAATATAGTTACATGAGTTAAGTGTGGAAAAACAGCCAGAGTTAATCAGTCAAAGGATGCAAGAAGAACAATGTAGACTGAAGGAATTACAGGAGGAATGTCGTGGAGATGTAAAGTCCTGTATTAACTCATTCATTTAGCAAGATTTGTACAGCACATAGAGTAGGTCAGCCACTGTGCTAGATGTTTTGAGAGGAGCAGCAAAAAACAAAACAAAATAAAAGACCCAAAACTAGAATTTATTTTTTCATGATACGGTATTCGGTTTTAGAGAAATATATAAATATATATAATATTATATTAAGTATAAATTTTATTAATATAACACATATTAATGTAATATATCAAAATCCTACAATAAACATAATAGTGTACATGAATACAACATGACATAATACAGTAGTTCTTAAATTTCAACATGCATCAGAATCACCAGAAAAACCTGTTAAAAATAAGCATGGCTGGCTTCCAATCTCTGCATTTCTGATTTAATACACAGAATGTGAAGGCTGAGAATTTTCATTTCTAACAACTTCTCATGTGAGGCTACTGCCTCTTTTGAGAACCATGGGAAGTCAATTTGATGGTAGTAAGTGTCTTGGAGGAAATAAGTCTGGAGGCAATAAATCTGGAGGCTAGAAGAGGTTTGTAATGTTCATTTACATTGGCAGGCAGAATTCCTCTGAGGAGGCCTACTGAGACCCAGGTATATGCATAGTTTCTGGTAAAAGATCACTTCAGAAATTTCCTTTGTATGAGATGGGAAGTCTTTATTCACTTTAAGCGCAGTTATATAACATTATCTGGGATGACTTCCTCCCATGAAAAATAATTGCTCTACCTGGCTCATTAACAGTAGGTACACATGAAAGAAGGCAAAGAGAGGAGACCATGAAAGAGGCTATTTTAATAATAGCATTGGCAAGAATGATGAAGGTTTGCACCAGAAGCCTAGCTGAGATCCTACACAGAAAGCATGGTGGTGTAGATTTAGCAAGATAAATATTTGGAAGCATCAGATTAAAGGTGACTGGATATTGGATGAGAAAGAAAAAAAGAGAACAGACAAAAATTATTTCTACAATTTTGGATGGATTTCCCTTGAAGTGAGATTGGAAAGACTATGAAAACAGATATTACAGAAGATTGGGAACTCAATTCTGACAGGTTCACTTTAGAACATTTCTTGCAAACACAGGTATAGATGGAGAGTAGAAAATTACATTTCAGTGTCTACAGCTTAGGTTAGAAAGCCAAGCTCAAGGTGTAAGTTTGAGAGTTATCACCGTGTTTATTTGTCTGTTGACAGAAAAAGGGAGAAGATGGAAGAATGATGCCACGGGGTGATGAGATGGTAAGGAGCTACGGGGTAAAAGCCCAGCGACAGCCAGTGATGAAAAGAGGACCCAGGAGCACCCGCTGTGCTGGACGCCAAGGGAAGAAAGTGTTACAGTGCAGAAAGGCAGAGCAGTAAAAACAAGCAGATGGATATAGGGTGTAAGGAAAGTTTAAAAATAAAAATAATTATGATTGGAAGAATTGGGTCTGGAGTTAATGTGGGCAAAAAGTGGAAGAAAATTCTTCTGTTTTATCTATTTCCTACACCATGGGTCCCAGGCACTACCTCCTGAAGAGAAAACAGCCACTGATTTAGAGAGGAAACCGAGGAGTTGCTATGTATTCCCCTTTAGAAGCCATCTGTTTGTTCTGATGAGGCTAAAACTCTTTAGCTCTGTGAATGTAATTTATTTAATGCCCAGAAAGAATATAACACTTTGAATACAGGTGCTAAACAAACTATAGGAAATAGCTTATTCCATGAGATAAGTAGAATAATTATGGGCATTTTTTACATCTGAAAAGCAGGTTCCATCACCAATTCTTAAAAACTACAATGTACTTAGCTTTTTAAAAATGAAAATAATGACACACTTAGAAGCAGACCTCAAAATTATCTGTCTTTAATAGAAAGCCATTATGTAGTTTCACATAATGCTAGAGCAAATGCTGACTGACATTTCCAACTGGGAAAAGTTAAATAGTATCCTATCAACTGGCAAATAGCAAGTGATTCTTGGTGATGAAAATAATTATGACATATTATCTATAATGCGTGCATCTGTAGCGGAAGGTGATTTACTTGGGATCCATAACAGAAGAGGAACATTCGGGAATGCAAATAGCTCTCATCTAAGATGACTGTTTATGCTGGAATATTATGTTTCCATTTGTGGTAAATGGAAAAGCAGATGGCTAAAGAAAAATATTTTGTCAAGTTTGTAAAATAAGCTACCTAGTTGTAGCAAAAACATCTTTTTCATCATTGGAAGTAGTAAATAGTGAGAAATAAACATAGATACACTGATTTTTTGGGATAAAGTCACTTTTAAATTTTGAGTTTAAATTTCTTTCAATAGTCATCTGATCAATGATTCATATATCCAACAGGTATTTTTTAAACTTCTATTATATTCAGGTACTCTTTTTGTTGCTTTTGGGCACAGAAAACAACTGGACATAAATTCTGACCTCCAGATTCTAATTATGTGGTAATAAAATTTAGGCATGTACTTAAATTCATCCAATACCAAATATTTATTAATTTTTTAATACTATTTGCTGAAAAATTCATATAAATAATAAATGTAAATACAAAATGAATTAGATACTTCTAAATTAACATGTCAATGTTAATATTAATATTTAATAGTAGTATCTGCTGTTGAAGAAATGAATGAACAATATAAAATCCACTACTTTTTATTTTAAATGCTTATGTATTAATTTTTAACAAGGCATATGAATTATTTTATTACTTTTATCATTATTATTAATGAAAATAATGGCCCTTATTTGTTCAGTACTTTCATTATGTTAGTCCTTATATGCATTTCTCTTTTAAATGTCAAAATAACTCTTGATTAAAGTTTTTATAGTAAACTCAGTTAATAAATATAGAAACTGAAGCATGGAGAAACTAATTACCTTGTCAAAGATTTCGTCACTGGAAGAATAACATTTAGCCCTCCTATTTGTCTTCAATAATTTTTAAAAAATCTTCTACTAGGGCCGGGGATTTAGCTCAGTGGTTCTGCTGCTTGTGTCACAAACACAAGGAACTGAGTTCAATCCCAGGTACCAAAAAAAAAAAAAAATCTTCTACTATATACATACACAAAATAAGCATGTATAATACAGAGAGAAGGGCTTATGAATACAGCAAGTCAAAGTTTTGTGGAAGGGGTAGGACTTTTGGTAGGGTATCTTCAATTCTGGATGCTATTTCAGCAGGAAGTTTTAGAATATCCAAGGCACTAATATATAGAGTTTGTTGGAGTTTTGAGATATTCAGTGAGATACTTATGGAAAATAGTAAAAACTTATTTGGGATCCTGACTATGGGAAGTTGTGAAAATCAGGTCAACAGCTTCAGTTTTATTCTGTAGTCACTGAGGAGTTACTAATCATTTATCTGACAGCAATCAATTAGACTACAGATGTTAGAGACTGGACTGGAGTAGAACAGGTACCAAACTCTTGGTATACTACAGATCAGTGCTCCTCAAGATTTAATCAGCATGTGAATTCCTTTTAGGTCTTGCTAAAATTCATAGTGAAATACAATAATTCAGAGTGAAGCCCTATAATCTCTGTATCAACCTGTGAATAATCTCTTTTGTACTGGTAGAGAACATAAAAGTTTGATGAAAGAGAGAGAAAGAATAATGTAATTATATATAGAGAAATACATATAAATATTACAGTTCTCAGTCAATGTCGGACACTTTGTCCTATAAAGAACATTTGGTAATGTCCAGAAATACTTTTGATCGTCACAATTGTGGGGTAGAAGTGAATATTGCCATCCTGTGTGTTCAGGCCAATAATGCTTCTAAAGTAGTACTGTAGTACTAAGCTTTCTGAGGAGCAGAAAATAGCTACACTTCACAATAAAAAATATTTAAACAAAAAAGGTAGGTAATATTCAGAATTTTTGCACTAAAATCATGAATTTGCAGAAAGATGACACACTTTGTTGTTCAACATGGGGGTCAGGTTATAGAACTGGAGGAAGAACCAAATTTTTTTAACTCTAACATATGTTCAACTACTAAAGAAAATCTAATGTTCCTAACAGAAGCAGCTCAGTTTATCACTAAGAAATAAGTTGCACACATTTCTTCCTAACACAGCATATCCATTTTCCTTCTTTTATTGCTATCTTTTAAATCACTGTCAATTCCATTACATTCTTTTAAAATAATGAGAAAATGACCTATGGTATCTTAGGAGCTATGCTTTCAACAATAGATTTATCTGGAGAAAAATTTTTCTGTCAGTCATTCCATTCTAAATTTCCATATTATTCCAACTTACTAAACCACGAATATTGGTTATTGTATTTTTATTTTAATGAATGCATGTACATATTAATAAGGAAATATAAAAAAGTACTCTTCTTACATCTATGAAAAATAAAACAAAATTCCATAATTAAAAACTTAATAAAAGAAGTTAATATACTACATACCATAATCTTAAAACAGAGGCCAAAATCTTATGAATAGTATGAACTATAGACAAAAAAACTTTCCAAAAAAGAAACAAACAGATAACAGCCCAAAATATTGTTTCAAATGAACTAAAATTAAATAAATTAGCATATAAGCATACGCATATATTGTGATATTTTTGAGAAAATGGAATAGAGAATTTTGGAATTGTTTGAACTCTACTTTCTGTTTCTCTACTATTTCTCTCTCTCTCTCCATATATATATATTTGTTGTTGCATTTTGTTTGCCAGTGTCTTATTTAAATTTTTTTTAATCTATATTAATTAGAAAGATTGGCCTGTAGTTCTCTTTTTTCATTAAATTGTTGTCAGGTTTAGAGGTCAGGGTATTGTCAGCTTCCAAGAATGATTTTGGGGGTACTGCTTCCTTCTCAATTTCAGTAAGCAGTTTGAAGAATATTGGCGTTAGATCTTCCCTAAAGTTATTTTTGAGTTTGATTGTGAATATATCAAATCCTAGGGTTTTCTTAATTAGTAGAATTTTTATTACTGCTTCAATTTCATTGCCTGTTATTGGATTATTCAAGATTTTTAAATCATCTTGGTTCAGTTTGGGTAATTCATATGTACAATGGAATCTCTCTGCTTCTTCTGAGTTCTCCAATTTTTTTGACAGATAGGTTTGTGAAGTAGGTGCTAATAATTTTCTAGATTTTGGTGGTGTTCATTGAGATTTACCCCTTTTCATTTAATTCTAAGAACTATCTTATTTCTTTGTTAATTTCTTCTGTGAGGAATTGACTATTCTAGAGTGTGTTGTTTCATTTCCATACATTTGCATAGTTTATTTTGCTGTGATTTCTACTTTCATTGCACTGTGATCTGATAATATTCATGAGATAAATTTGATTCTTTTCTGTAACTTTGGCCCATTTTATTATCTAATATGTGGTCCATTTTGGAGAAAATGTCATGTACTCTCCCCCCCAAAAAATGTGTATTCTGTTGCTGGGTGGAACACGCTGTGTTTATGTATTAAGTACATTAGTTCAAAGATTTCATTCAACTTTGATATTTCTTTATTGGTACTTGTTTAGATGATATCTATTTGTAATTATGGGTATGAAGACGCTCAACTGTATCAATTTTCATCTGTTCTCTTAAGACCATTCATGTAAGTTTTATGAAGTTGGCTGAATGATGGTTTGGTGCATATATATTTAGAACTATTATCTCTTCTTGAATAGTTTCATTAACCAATATGTAATGTCCTTCTGTGACCCTTTTAATCAGCTTTAGCTTAAAGTCCACTTTATTTGAAAATAGGATACGTACTCCTGCTTGTTTTCTGAATCCAGTTGCAAGAATTATTGTTTTCCATCATTTCATTTTTGGTCCATGAATTTCTTCTTTTGTTAACTGTGTTTCTTGCATATACTATTCCATTGGACTTTGTTTCTTGATCCATTCTACTAATCTGTGTCTTTTGATGGGTTAATCAAGTCCATCTACATTGATAGATACAATTGATTGGTACTGATTTGTTTCTGTCATTGTATTATTGACCTGTTGCTGTTTTGCTCTTTTGCCCCTTCTACTCAATTGCCATCTCCACTTGCTGCATTCTTTCTATTGGACCTTTTTGCATTGTTAGATTCTTTGTCTCTTTCTTTAATATACTTGAGAATTTCTGAGTGTTGATTTGGTGGTTGTGAATTTCTTTAGGTGCTCTTTATCATGCATGCAAATATCTTATTTCTCCATCAATGTTAAAAGAAAATTTTGTAGGCTAAATCAGTCTGAGTTGGAAGATTTTTTGGGGGGGATCAAAATATTTCTTTCTAAGCTCTACTTGCCTTTAAGGTTTGTGGTAAGAAGTCTGTTGTAATTCTAATGGGTTTTCCATTATAAATAAATCATTGCTTTTCTCTAGCATCTTTAAGATTCTATTCTTATGTTGGATCTCTGGTGTTTTAATTATGATGTGTGTGGAGTGAGTTTTTCTGATCATACCTCTTCAGGGTTTTATACACCTCACTTATCTGTATATTAAATTCTCCTTCCATGTCTGGGAAGACTTTTGTTATTATTGCTGTAAACAGGTTTTAAAGCCCATTCCTGTCTTTCAGTCTTCATTTATTCCAATTATGCTCATATGAGTCTTCTTTGAGTCATCTAGCAGCTATTGGATGCATTGCTCGTGTCCTTTTGTTGTTTTAAGATATTTCTCATTACTTGATTACTAACCCCAGCCTTGTCTTCTAGATCTGACACTGTCCTCACATTGATCATCTCCATTACCCCTGGTTTCAATTGTATAATTAATCTCCTGGATTTCTCTTTGAAACATTTTTATGGATTCTCATTCTTTTCTATGCTGGGGATTTATGTTTTGTATTTCTTTTTCTATTTTCACAAGATTTCTATTAGTATCTTTTCAGATTTACAGCTTATTTCTTTCTTTATAGTAATTAGTTGCTTAGTTATATCATATTTTCATTCACCAAGTACCTTATTGAACAGTTTTGTTACTTTTGTTGATATTCTTTCAGATCTGTATGCAGAAACTCTATGGCTTATATTTTCTCCCCTACCACTCCCTCTGGATAGGCTTTGGGGGAGTGGGAGTTTTAGGAGGTAATTTGTTGCCTTAATGTCTTATGGTTCTATTTTGTTTGTTTGTTTTCTGTGATGGTGTTTTCAGCTTCTTTGGTCCAGTTCCTGGTTCTTTGAGAATGGGCCACAGTGTTATTTATAACCTTTAGGCAATCTAGACATTGGCATACGAAGAAAACCAGTTGAGAGCAACAGCTATGTTACTTTGGCTATAGTAGTAAAGTCAGGATCAGGAGTAACATCAAATATAAACTGAATAGTTACAAACTCTAAATACACAAATGAACCACCCTTAACCAAAGCAAAGGGATCTGTTTTTAGTATAGACACTTAGGCAACCTAGATATTGACATATCAATATACAACTACTAGTATCTGCTTAATTTAGACAGCAATGCAAGAGCTCAAGCAGACTACTAAACTAAATGTCATCTGTTTCAGATTCACTTCCTCTAAAGGTTACACCAACCAAACATGCTTCACCTCACTGAATACATTGATCTAGTTGGTCTGGCATGAACTTCTTGAGGGACTTCAGTGGATCTCTATCTAACTCTCACTCCCTCCAAGAATATCTCCCAAGGTTGTCTCCCACCTGGTCATTGCATAAGGGTAACACTTCTTCCTGGAGTGAAATCCTACTCTGGGGTGGAGGTCTTTTCCTCAATAAAGTTGGTCTTTTCATTGTCATCTCTGCCACCTTGTGCTGAGGAAAACCAAGGTGCAGACATGGTTAGGATTCGCAAGTTTGTCCACTCTTCTCCTCCACTGTTCAGGTCATGGTATGACATGCTCAATGATGGTGGTGGCAGGGTGGGCAGGACAGGGACTAATCTCTGATCTTCTAATTCACAGGCTGCAGCAAATGTAGCCCAGAATTGGCAGCAGAGTGGGCATACAGGGGAAGAATTATTTCCTTTCCCATTATTTTTTATTCTTTTCTTCTTGATGACATAGATAATTTTGTGGCTTTGATCATAAGTGTTTAATTTTGAAAGTGTCACTGTCACTGGTATTAGCCATTCTGTTCAAGAAAATATATATATATATGTCCAGTTCTGATCAGTATCACTTAGTTTGAAGTTGACTGAAGTGGAATTTCTGGGAAAGTTTATTGTATTCCTCAAATAAAATGGTATTGTTGTAGATGTGGCTGCTTCCTTCCTCCTTTCAATATCAAAATGATGCCTAGAGATTTTGCAGACACCTTTCTGTTGTATGGGAGAGACTTTTAATATCCATTACCAAGCCACTGAACAGAAACTGTAATCCACTTAAAAGAATTCTTGTTACATAAGAGAAATAAATCTCTATTTGCTTAAGCCATTATAAACATGTTTTCTATTTTTTTTTCTGCAGAAAACAATTTATCTGATGTATTTTTCCTCTTCATCTCCACAGAGTCCACAGCCCATCAATTTTCACCTAACTCTACACAATTTTCAATCATTCCCTCCTTAGACTCACTTTCATAAACCCTTAAACTCGTGTTATTTTCTTCTATCCCCCATTAAACACTACAATCAGAACATTATGTATATATGAAACAAATACTTTTCTATATAGTGCATAAAGTTTAAAGCAGAATCCCACATTTTTGACAAGATGGAAAAGTAAGTATTTTATGGCTTCTTATTTTGTTTTTCTTAGATTTTCCATTTTTTTCTTAGATTTTTCTCTTAAATTGATGATAGGCTTATTCAAATTTCTATGTCCTTACCCTTTAGCTTTAAACTCTACATAGTATCAGACTAACCATTTCATAAGAACAGACCATAAACTATCTTTTCTTTTTTATTAATAAATGCTGATTTTAAAATGATCTGCAACCTTCTCAGCGTATTTTCAAATGCGATATATGGAGTTAATCACATATTTCCTTTTAAAATATCCATAAAAATTGTGGTACTATGAAGAAAAATGAGAAAGTTTGAGTTCCTCTAATTTGAATTCTATTGTCAAATTTACTTTTCTAAAATCTGTCTTCTTGACATTCTTTCAGACTTCTTTAAATTACACAACAATGCTTAGGTGAATTAGTAAGGCATTTTCAGAATGCTACTGGTAAGTTTGAAACAAAGACTCAGATTGAAAATAGAATAACAAGCCAAGCTCCCCCTGCGGAGAAGTTTACTAATTCAAAACTTGTGCAAACTCTCACAGATACTGATGTTTTCCCAGGGAATAGAACTGGTGGTACATTTTTACTAGTGATACTTCATAAAATTAGGAAAATTATAGTTATGCTCCCCTCTCCAATACAGGAAGCAAAAACTCTGCTGGACTCTTTCCAAAAATAAGTGGGCAATAAATCTCTCCAAGCTAGTTTTTTTCTGGTTAAGAACATGAAAAACATATAGGCATCATGTTTTTAAAGTTTTGATAGACTAGTAGGAAAACTTAATTTTTATGCCTGGCTTTCTGTTATGGCTTTTGTTTAGATGTCCCTCCAAATCTTCATGCAGTCATAGGTGGGGGTTTTTCAGAGGTGTCTGCAGGTAGAGTGGGGGACACTGGAAGTGATTCATGGTGCAATGGTAGGATCAAATGCACTAGGATTAAGGGTGTGAGTGCTACTCACCCTAGGTAGTCTGGGTAAGATATAAGGGATAAAAAGAGCTGTGGTCATCCTTTGCTGCTTTGCTACCTTCTGCCCACCATGAACTGTTTCTCCTCTTGTGAGTGTTGTGTATTTTATCTCAGCAATGAGAAAAGTAACTAACATATTGCCTTTTTGCTCTCTCATTTAGAATGGTAAAATAATGGTTATCCAAACATATTCAATCCTAAGTGAAGTTTAAAACAAATATAAAATAAAAACCACAATAAATTCCTAAAGGGTGAGGATGTAGCTCAGTGGTAAATCTTACAATGCATGAAGTCATATGTTCTATGCTGTAAACAACAACAATAAAATTCTAGAAAATGTATTGTGTCTATGCATAGGTTCTTTCATCAGCAAAAATGAGAGAGAAACAGAACTTAGGTACTAAGACTACTGATTCCAGTTAAGTACTACTTAAGTACTCCCAAGACAAAGAACGCTTCATTATTTTTTTTTTCATATTTGGTTCACTTATTTCAAATTCTATTGCTATTCTACATTTAGTTTCACTTTATTGTATCAGAACAATTATATTAATTACAAACTATTCTTAGTATCTATGCCAGTGACTATACATTGCTCTCTTTTTAAGTGGTTGGTCTTGGTCAACTAGATTTTCATAGCACTAGCTATTAATGTCCTTAAATTCTGAAAGCTTAAGGAAGAACTTTCATTTGCTTAATAGAACACGTGTCCTACATTGATTCTAAAAGAGTGCTTCTATCTGGATTTTTCTGTTCTTTATCTACTGAAGAACTCCAAAGTATATAATAAAGGAAGTGAAACTGATAATTAAACTTTTCTTTTTCTTTTTTTTTAAGAAAGACCTTGGGTGCCATGTTGAAGATCAATGGAAAATGGTACCGATTCCATGAAATTCTTTGTGCATTTGTGTTACAAATTCAGCTTCCATCAGTTTGATTTTATAACATTTTCACTTCATCATATTGACTCATGAGGCATTTGTTTACCAACACAAATGTGCAATTGTAGCATGCACAGTCTGATAAGAAAATACAACAGACTTTCAAACTAAAAATTTATTACAGTAAAAAGCACATTACCATTATCTCATCTCAAAATACTCTCTTGATCTTCAAACACACTTACCCGATCATCAAACTTTCTGAAGCAGTTCTGGAGTTCCTCTTTTGCATAAGACTTCAATTGTGTTGCTGTGGTTGCTTCAGTGTCCTGAATTGAGTGAAAATATTCACCCTTCATAATCATTTGGATTTTGGTTAAGACACAGAAATCATATGGTGTATATCTGGAGAAATGTAGAAGAGGACACCCCATAAAGTCTTTCTGTGAGATGGCACTTGAAAATAGAATTCACCTTAATTTATTTTTTATCACAATTCATAAAGACACTAATAAAATAGGACTTTCAGAACTGCTTCAGAAAGTGGTAAAAACAATGGATAAGGTTTGCAGTGAAGTTCTCTTTACCTACCAAAAGTCAAATTTGCAAAAAGGGAACACATTTTCCTTCTATTCTCTCCTTGATTTACATTAGTCAAGGAATATTAAACTTATAGATGACCAAAAATCAAATTCACACTCAAAGCTCAGATGAACTTTGTTTGTGGTTCTGGTCCAGTCATTTTCCCTAAAATAATTTGTTCTTTCACTAAAATTCTCCATATCCAAGATTTCCCTCTTCCCTAAGAAAAAAGAGTTTATCAAATATCTTGCCCTTTTTTGAGATTCTTGTTAAGTATAATCCTCATTAACAAAATCATTAAATTGTGTATATCTATTGTCCTGTTAATCTGCAACTGTCCTTTCATTTTACAGACCAAACTTATTGAAACTTGAGGGGATG
>NW_004624840.1:1979139-1991395 GCF_000247695.1 Heterocephalus glaber
GATACTCTTAAATGAAATAAACAGGACACATGTGTAAATGCCAAATAGTTTCTCTAATGTGAGAAACTGAAAGTGTAAATAAGGAATAAAAGGTATAATAGATAATGTGAAATAGGAAGAAAAGGAGCAAAGGGGAAGGGGCAGTGGGAGGGGTAGGGGAAAGGAAAAAAGGGAATGGAATTAATATGATAAAATGAAAAAATGGAAACAAAATCTTTGTAAATAGGGAGGGCTGGAGGAGGGCAGGGGAAGGGGGAAAAAAATAAGAACCAAGAGTGTATTTAAAGGTGCATATCTCCAATGATGAATGTCATTATATTGTG
Organism: Heterocephalus glaber; assembly: GCF_000247695.1. The sequence continues at coordinate 1,979,463 of NW_004624840.1, forward strand.
CACCTAAAATGTACCAATAAAAGGATATATTAAAAAAAAACATTAGTTCCTTGAACTCCATATAGCACAGTATTACTTTTTGTGAAAGAAAGCAATATAGTCAGAGGATATTTGGATAAAAGTACACATTTATGTTTGGATATATATTATTTTTAACATAAATATCTGATTTAATTACTACTATAAACATGGGTACACATGTTTCACTATAATGACATCTTTAACACTTTTAGGTAGATACCGAGAAGGGGAATATTTGGATCAAATAGAACTTTTAGATTTCATTCTTTGATATATAAATTAAATGAGACACTTGTGTAAATTAAGTGATTTTTACTACCAGAACTGAATATACAAATACATCTATGTCATAGCAATTCCTATCCATTGAAGATAAAAACCAGAAATGTCTTTATGATTATGTACGAAAAATTATAAGCAAATTGATAAACATATTATTGGGTGTAAAACCCAAAGTGAAAATAACCCAGCTATTCATCAACTGTGATAGAATACATAGTTATATATTGAAATAATGAAGAGAGTGTAGCAATAACAATTAACAACTACAGGTGCTCCTTGATTTACCATAAGGTTATATCCCAAAAAACCTATTGTAAATTAGAAATGTTATTAAGAGGAAGATGTATTTTAGATACCTAACCTATCAAATGGCATAATTTAGCCAATCCTAAATTAAATATGCTCAGAATATTTACATTAGTTTAAAGTTGTACATAGTCCTCTAGCACAAAACATATTTTACAACAAATTGTTGAATATCTCCTCTAATTTATTTAATAGTTGTACTGAAAGTGAAGACAGAATGGTTGTATGGATACATTTTTCATCATTCTAAAATATGAATTATAAACTGAAGAACTGTAAGTCAAGTATTTTGGTACTACTATACCAAAAAACATAGATTAATTTCACAAACATATTATTGAACTAAAGAAGATAGTCACAAAAGGATGCAGTGTGATTCCGTTTATATATAGCGTGAAAAGTGGAGAAATTAATCTCTGGCTAGAGATGTCTAATGGTTATCTATGTTAGTGTCTAGGGGGAGGATTGAGGAGATTGTGCGGAGCAATAACAATGTTACCATTTCTTAATATGATTCCTAGTGCATTGGGTCTATTCATTTTGTGATAATTGATTCAGGAATACACTTTTCTTTACGTATGTTATGTGATAATAAGAAACATAATATAAAAGAAGATTGTTTGCTCTATGGTTATTATGCCAGCTAAAACTTTTTCATTTTTAAAACAAATTTCTGTATTTGAAAAAAATGGACTACTAGTAGAATGGCAAAAATATAAATCTGTGAATCCAATAGCCAGAGAAACAATAATAAAATAGCTTTCAGGAAAATTCAAAACAAGAACTGAGAAAACATGTTAGTAGTTTATTCAAGTTCAAGTTTTATTTTTTATAGTTTATATTTAATTTAGTAGAAATTCATAGTGCTATTATAATGAACAGACTATATTACAGATTTATTCATTTTTATTAGTTTAATTTCCCAGGTAGTATGTGTGCTTTATCGGGTTTTTTGTTTTGTTTCACTTTTTATTTATTCTATATTCCTACTTTAAGGTTTCCATTAAGATATTGTTTCTCTATTTTCCCTTTGTGGGGTGAGTTGGTGTCGCGTTACACTTTATTTAAATTTGATCCTGTAAAGAAATATACAACACATTGTTTTGTCTATAAACAGACTGAGTACGAACTAAATTATTTCATCCATGTGATGGCAAAGATTTTCAGTAATATCTGCCTGAGGGCATATTTCCTGTGGTGATAGTAATTGGAGAGCTCAGCTGAGGACTGTAAGACCTTTCTTTTTACTATAATCCTTTCCACGTGGCATTCACACAAAGACTAGTTTTCAGAGACAGCAACTCTTTGGCTAAACTAGTGCAGTTTGTGCCTTTCGTACAGGTTTGCTTCTTCCTTGTTCTCTTTGATCTAAAATCTTCCTGCTTTCAGAATGCCTCAGGCAAGGTGGGTCTGACAGCCACTGCTGTTTTCCTAGCACTTCTCAACTCCTCTCTTCTTTTAAAGCCATAGCTTTTGAGCCTGAGAAGTAAGGTCCTTTTTTTTGACCTCTTTTTTTGGCCTCTCTCATTTGCCCAGGCCACACAGCTGGTGAAATGTCATTCAGCATCCTGAAGGGTGCCAGGATTATTATCTGCTATTTGCACACATTAGGGCAAAACTGGCTTATCAAATGAGGTCTGTTGGGATGTACAGTAGGAGCAGAGTGAAGTCCTAGACAGGTGTCAGAAAGCATGTTGCAGCTACTTTGTTCATGGGCAGGCTTTTGGAAGACTTCACTGCCACTGCAAAAGGAGATTTTAGAAAAGAAACCAACATTCTGTGGGAAACTAGCTCAGTTGGTTCTCATCTTCAGTGTGTGAGAAACAAAAAGAAACAGAGATGGCCTAGTGACAGCAACTAACTATGCCACCATCCTCAATCAAACACCAGTGTAAAAGGCATTTCCTCTGGCTCCTCAGTTAGAGACAAACCTAAGTTTAATGACAGTGTTTGATTTCAAAAAGAATATAGTACTGAACCTATATGAAGCATGCACAGTACATAAAGCAGCTTTTCTAACACTTTATCTTCACTGTCACATCGAATGCTGCAATACAGTTTTTTAATCCTAAATTCTTAATATGCCCACTTTACAAGTATGAGAACAGAAGCTAAATCACATGCTCCCATTTATACAAAATCTGGAGTTTCTGCACTGGCGAAGTTGACTCCGCAGTCTAAGTGCTTGTGTTGGAAATGTCTCTGGGTGATGGAGGAGAAATGAAATATATCAGTGCTCATATAGTACCCTTCTGAAATAAAGATGTGAAACCTCTAAGGAAATAGAGTCATCCCATGGTATCTGTGCTTCTATAGCAAATACCAAAACACACAGATACTGTCTTAGTTACTTTCTCATTGCTAAGACAAAATACTTAACACTCGAAGCTAAAAGGGGAAAGGTTTATTTGGCTCACATTTTGTAGAGGTTTCGGTCCATACTTTGCTGGCACCAAGGTAGGGTGGCACATAGCAGAGTGGCAACACTTTATGGCAGTGGAGGACAGCAAAAACAACAGGAGAACTTAACAGTGTCTTTCTGCCCATTTTATCTTATTCAGACTACTTAGGCTGGGTAGCACTCACACCCTTAATCCTATGGCCTCAGCATAGCATTGCACTATAAATCAATTCCAGCATCACACACTCTAGATTCAGTTACCTTCCCTACCTATGACCACATGAGGCTTTGGGGAGACATCTAGACACAAGCCATGACAGATATTCAAGTACCTTACATAAAATGGTATAATATTTATATATAATCTACACAGATCCATTTATATATACCAAATCATATTGAATCTATATATTTATAATACCTAATATTATACAATATAAATACTTTGTAAGTAGTTGTCATACTGCACAGTTAAAGGAATAATAACAAAAAATCTGTACATGTTCAGTAAAGACACCATTCTTTTGCTGAATTATTTTTTTCTGTATTTGGTTGAAAATGCAGATGGTGGACCCAAAAATGGGGAGCATATCAGTAGTACAAAAAAAGTTTCCTCTCTACTAGTTTTTGAGGCCTGCTGCGAAAAGCTGCTGTACTAGATGAAATTCAACAATTTGACAAAGATTCCAAGATATTAGTATGTGAAACTAAGATGTAAACCTAAGCAATCTTACTTCAATGCCTTATGTCTGTTTCCTGTAACATGACTATAAAAACAAAAACAAATAAATATAACCTAACCCAAATCAAAACAATATAAAAAAACAAACAACCTTTCAAAGCAGGTACCTTAAAATAATGGAGATTTGCTGGCCTTCTTGACTTGCCCAAACTCAAAATTAACTTTATTAATCCCATAGAGGGCATTCAATCCAATCCACTGGCAATCTTGCTTACCTGTCACACATTGTATCTTATCAACTTTATACTAAACCGTACCACCTTATGACATATCTAATCTTCAAATAAGCACAAAGTCATACTTCCACCTAACACAATATAACTGTGCTGCATAAACTAAAATACATTAATGTACTTCCCAAAACTCAAAAGTCCATGCAGGGCTCAAAAGTCCAAGTTGAAGTCTCCTCTGAGGCTCAAGGAAAACTTAGCTGTGGACTTGTAAAAAGTTTAAAAAGAAAGATATTTATTCCAGAACTAAAACAGCACAGAGTAACATTCCCATCCTAAAGGGAAGAATAGAGGTGTAGAGAATGATAGCAAAGCAAGACTCAAATCCAAACCTGCAAACATTAAATCCTTTAGTTCCATGTCCTGCACCAGGACACATGGCTGAGATATGTGTGTTCCATACCAGCCCCATCCCTATGGTTTGCTGGTTGCAGCTCACACAGCTTCTCTATTAGGCTATCTCTACTCATTGCCTGGAGCTTTCCTTAGCAGACATTCCACTTTCCTAACATTTCTAATATTTTAGGGTCTCCACTGACCTTCCACTGAGCTTTCAGCTTCATTCACAAAGCTGCACACATCCACCTGTGTGGGGAAAACTGGAAAGTCTTCCAAGCCTCCCTTTGAAATCTGGGTGAAAGCCTTCCTGACCACACAACTGTTGTATTCTGCATGCTTGAACAACTAGCGCCACATAGATAAAGCCAAGGTCTGCCACCAGTGCACAAAGTAGCTGGGGACATTAACCATGGCTGCAGCAGGCTCTGAATGCCTGGTTGGTTAAGCAAAATTTTGCCCACTTAAGCCTGCAATATGTGGGCTTTTGGTAATTTCTGAGATTTATTAAATTTCCCTTTTCCCTTTCCCAGTTCAAAGTACTTTTTAAAATGACATTAACCTCTTCAGCAACTATATACCTCTTTTGGCACAATTTTCCACATAGTTCTTTTCTGGACAATATTTAAGTTTCTCAAATACTGTATTTATGGTCTGCATTTTCCCCTTATTCTCACTAAATATACAGGTAAATTCCACCAGCAATACCCATGCCATAAGCCTGAATATTGGGCTGCCTAGAAATTTCTTGTGCAGGAAGGTATCATTTCATCTGAAACACTAAAGTTGACAAAAGCATATTCATTTCAAGAAAGAATGGGAAATTAGAAGACTAGGAAGAAACACCTTGTCAATAAAAAATAAAAAATATCTTTCGATTTTTAGTACAGGACTTCAAAAAGTTTAGATGCTAAAAAACACAGTGAAATCAGTGCAACATGTTCAGGAAGATGGTCATAAATGGTTTTGCCTTTAGCTAGCAGAGGAACTGCAGCTGTGAAGGCTGCTAGGTACCATCCCAGTAAAATTTTCTTCACAGGCTCCTAGTGTTCTATTTAGCGGAGGAAACACATGATGCCTATTTAAAGAAATCATATAGTAAAATTATAAAAACGCAATAGAAAGGCATTCTTTGGTCAAATGATAATAAAAGTTGTTACTTTAATATTTCGCACTTACTGAGAAATGGACTTTATGTCAAATCTCAGGCTAAGAATGTTATAAAGACACTCACATGTCTTATCTGAGATTTATTCTATGAAGTGGATACTATTATTATTCCAGGATTATATATGAAAAACCTGAAGTTTATATAGATCAAAAATTTAGAATTTTTGTATATAAATTACTGTTTAAAATAGTGATAAGATTGAAATTCTTTATCATTTGAAAGTGTTATTTCCTCTGTTTACTATTCTGTGAAAAGTAGCATGTGGGTAAACACAAAAATCAGCACAAATTTTCCACTATTCGAATGTTAATTCTTTTTCATGTATATACAGAGTTAAACTAGAGGATAAACAACAAAAGACACAGTAGTGATATATAACTATGGGACACAAAGCTTTAAAAAAGAAGTAAATATGCAAAACTTGTTAATGTGTAGAACAGGAACTTCCATTTGTGCAATTCTACATTCTCTTTGGCTAATTTGAGCTTCATCTTTTCTATTTAACTAATGTCCTTTCATTATCTTAGAGAATATTTCTTTTATAAATATGCCAGTTACTCTGAAATGAAAAAAAATGACAAGATACACAATAGAATGTCTAATGATCAATAAAAAGATACAGCTCATCACATAATAATGTCTGGAAATTTTGACTTTATCCCCCATATAATCCAGGATAAAGTACATAGTGCTAAAAATATCTTGATGTAATATAGAATAATTTATAATCCATTGCATTTTCTCAACGATCCTAAAAAGAAGTTATAAGCCTTTTAAATATAGGTGCTACTTGTTATTTACTATGATTAAACTATAGGCATACAAGAAGAATAAATTCCAATATCTAGTAATAAATATTCATTATGTTGCATTGAAATATACGCAAACATTTATTTCAAAACACTAAAGTTTTATATACATCTATGTGCATATAAGTATGTACGTATATATATATACATATAAGAACAAGTATGTTCATATACACTCATATAGAAACAGGAACAAAATACAAGTTCTGGCCATTGGGACCAGTTACTGTCGAAGTTGTTATTATTATTATTGTCATTACTATTGTTCTTGTTTTAGCTTTCTGGCTTGTTAACAGAGATAGCAGCCTGGCTTCTTACAAGGGTGACATGACAGGCTAGATTCTTGGGTTGTTCATCATAGCTAAGGAGATTGGCTGTCTGGGGTGGTTGCTGTAAATTGTGAATAAAACTTCTATTTTTATATACAGTCCTGAGGCAAGATAGGTGAAATAAGATAGGAAGAAATGACACAAGGAAAATCATAATTTTCAAATTGTACTTTTGAGGACTGCAGCTTCAGGACACAGATAGCCAAGGCTATCCATATCTGTACGCAATAGGCTCCTTTATGCTTACTCTTGTTTACTTTTTGTTTTCTTCCAGGCCCACTGATTTAAAATACCTTAAAAATACTACAAATCCATAAATCACTTTAGTAGATAAAGTAAAAGACAGAAATTTGACCTTATGATTAAAAAAAAGACTCAATGATTTCAAACAATGTTCTGGGGGGGAAAACATCTTAGATCACCAATCTTGGAATAAAAACAAAATGAAGAAGAAGAAAGTAGACTAGGCCTCTCTTTCCCCTGTAAAAGGGGCCCTTCTTTCACTTATAAAACGATCCACTATGTTTCTGCCTGTGCACGGGCCATTGTTTTTCTCCTGTAAACCAAATCCAAACTTTCTATAGATTCACAAATCCCACAGATTTCTACAGGCCAAACCAAATAAATATCCTCAAATCCAAATTATGATGCGCTTCTCCTTTGAAAGCTCGCACCCTTTTCTTTGAGTGTATGTTTTAAAATCTGCCTAGTAAACTATGCCTCTTGAAAATTTTTGTTCTGTGATGAAAATCAGAAAACCTACCATGTGCCTCATGGATGAGGTGAATCTAGATTCATATCTTCACTTTGGGAAACTTCCTTGGACCCTGTCTCTTGAAAGTTCAACCACTGTCTCTGTGGATATTCTCTCAGCTCCTTGGTGCTATTCACTTATTTATTTTTCTCCTATTAAAAATGTAGAAAGTGTAAGTGGTTTCAAATGCTCATGTTTGAAAATTGAAGGTAGCCTTTTGTACTTGTACACGTGTTAGCTCTACCTATAATATATCTTTTGTCACTTTTCAATCCAGAAATTGCTATCTTTTCACAAACAAACAAATGGAACTTTTGCCAACAGAAGAGCTTATAATAGTAGGATGGCATTGGGCTGTGTTCTCCAGATGATAGTACAGTTTGAAATCTTTTATTTTATATTTCTCTACAGTGGCAGATTACAGAAGTACAAAAAGAGAGGCTGCCAAAAGAAGGAGGGAAGCAGAATTGGATGTAGCTTGTCCACTGAGTTGGAATATATTCTATTACTGGGGGTGCTCCAAAAAGTTGTAAAATTCTAGGACTTATGAGTCTTGATTGCTGTAATTAAAATACATGAAGTCTTTCAGCTCTCTTTAATCATTACCTTCAAGCAGTTTTGAAGTAGAAGAAAGTCTGAATGCTTACTATTATCAAGGTCATGGGTTAAATGAAGCCTAATATTTTATGAAATGTAGATATTTAACTGGGAGTAAATGGGAACTACATATATTTTAGAAATGCTATTTAATTTTTACTTTCAGAAAGAGAGAAAGTCTATGTACATGATGGAAATATTGTTCTCAATAACAATAGTAATGATAATGCATTTTTCATAAACAATTTGTTACCATTTATCCAGAAACATCACAATTTGGAATTCAGAACCTTTCATTCGCATGTGGATGAGCTAGAATTATTAAGGTGTACACTTTAAGAGAGAAAGGAAGATGACCTGGCAAAAACACTAAGAAGATGCAAGTCTCCAAAGGCCTGGATTCCAGTGACCCTCTGACACCATCCGGATAGCCTGTCTCTCTGTTTGCAAATAAAGCACTTCTGTTGAATGATTTTAAATGTTCTTAATGATTTCTTAAAATTCATATTCTTAAAATAATTATTCTTCTTAAAGACCTTTTAATGTCTTAAAAGTTTCTTCTATTCTCATAAATTTAATTCCATAATCTTTATACTTTTTACTTTATACTTTATAGTTTTCTTTTTAGCCATGTTAATAATAAAAATTGGACCAAAGAATGATGTACTACTACAAGAGGAAAAGCTGTCTACATGACAGAGTTAAACTCAGTATAAAATTAACATAGTAGACTTATACATGGTTATCAGCAATGTCATCCTCAGCATAAAATCATATATCAAACTATAGAAAAAAGTTTAGAAAAGGAAACAAATTCTATTAACAGAAAAATAAAGACTCCTATTTTTGAGAGAAATACAGTAAATGAAAGGTTGCTCCAGAGTAATTTCTTATTTTTAGTGGATATCTGAAATTTAAAGTCTTTTTGAAAGGAATTAATATCAGTGCTTAAAATCAAAAGCTCTTACAAGTAATGGGTACTTCTTTTTACTGCAGAGCAGCACTGCATATATTCCATTGTATGTAATATAACAGTTTTTCCATTTAAGGATATCAGCTTTGTTTCTAACATTTAATTGCAAGGTATGAAGTGACTGTATGCTCTCATTCACTCATTCTTTATACACTTCACACATATATAATATTTATACATTTTTAAAAGTTCTACACTAAGGCTTTTAGTACATTTCTTAAATTAGAGTCTACCTTCAAATAATATCTTACCTCATAAAAAAAGAATTTCACCAGAGTATATTCAAATGCTTTTTTCTATCTTATAAAATTATTTTACTTTTACATATGTTAAAACACACATCATGTCCTTAAATTTTTAAATAACTATCTTTTTGTGATTTTTTTTAAAAATCACAGTTCAAGCTTAATTCATTTCTAATGATACTTTTGTTCTGCAGGATTCTGTTTACCTCTTTCCAAAAGAATAACTTACTATTACACTTTTAATTCCCACCGTATTTGGTTGAGAATATCATTTACATTTTAAAGATGTTTACTTAGTACAGAATTATTGGGTGACAAGTTTATGGTGCTTCCTTTCAACACTTTAACGATGTTTTTCTATTAATGTGACCCTTAACTGTGATTGCCAGTCCGACTACTTCAGAGATACTCAGCATCTTGTAAAGATTGGGATGTGTCTAGCTGAGTGCCATAGGCTGACTGTGGGGAGCATATCTCATTCCTAACCTTTCTTCTCTGCCATTTTCCCCCACTCTGCTTCCAGACCACCATGAACTAAGGTTCTTTTCTGTGCCAACTCCTTTCACCATGATCTTTTCTGCCTTGAGGCCAGTTGGTCACAGACTAAATCTCCTGAAATTTGAGCCTGAAAGCTCTCCTCCTTTCAGAAAATGGACTAAGTTTTATCGGAGGCTTTGCCCTGCAGTTCCCTATGGCTGGGCGAGAAGGCTGCAGGGCCCTGTCAGAAGGGGCCGACTATGCTTCCACCCTGGGTCCCCAAGGCCACTCTCCAAAGGCTGCACATGCTATTGAGGGGTAACAAGCCAGGCCTTGATCGTATACATAATCCCTGGAAAACCTGGATAATTCTATAGAGAACCCCTAAACTTCAGATCGCCAAGAGTTTCACTACAAGAACTTTCTTATGGGATCTATTGCAGAAGAAAATACAGGTCCAGTCCCTAATTGCCAGTGTCTGCCACTGGCACAGCGACTTGAGGAGCCAGTGTCTACACCAGTAGTACTTATCCTGGGAGTGGCCAAAGCCAAGAAATTTTAATTCCAAAAATGATTGGAATGTAAAAAGCAAAGGACCTCAGTGACCTGCAGGAAGTAAAAGGGGAATTGTCCTCTGGGCGATTTTTATTCTACAATCAAGATCTGCAATTTTGGGGCAGTGTCCAAGTGAAAACATATCCCTGTTTGCACTGGTAGACAAAGAAGACAGTTAAACCTCAGATCTGCACTGGATGTAGGTACCAGCAGGCAGCAGGAGGAGTAAGAAGCTGCCAATCTATTTTGCAAGAAATGCCAGTTGTTGCAGGCTCCTGAAATGATCACAAACAAACCAGAGAAATCCAGTAGTGCTCTAAGACAGGCAAGCATGCTTTTGGAACTCCAGAACCTTAGAAACTCCTCTAAACAAAACAGAGAACAAACTAAGGAAACATATCTATGGCTTATAAAGCAAAGAACACTTCCATCCGGAGCTCCTCTCCGCTGGTTGGCCAAGAAGCTTGAAGCTCCTCGACTGTGTCCCAGTTCCTGGCCATGCCACAGTGAGATCCCAGGAGTGGCTTGGAGCCCCACCTCCATCTGGCGCTCCGCTTACCAGTTCTACTCCCCCTAGACCCCCTACCCCCCGTCTTCCTGCTCTTCTGCTACCTGGTCCCACACTACAGAGGTACAAGGGATTGTACTTCACATAATTAAATGTGGTAGATTAATAACTACCACAAATTGTCATTTTCTAAGCTGCGCTTGATGCTATGATATTGCTGATTGTATCATTTGGCCTAACATGTTGTGATTGATCTAATCAGTTTTCCTTACTGGTATAAGGAAATAAGATAGCCTCAGAGTCATTAGAGCCTCAAAACCTAAACACAAGCCGTATCTGGAAGACACCTCTGAAAAGCAATCATTCCAGAAGGGTTTTTAACACAAGCAACAAAGATAGCTGCATTAAACAATTTTGAAATATCAACCCAGAAATTAAACCAAGGACAGTACAAAAAACAAAAATGAGAAGATGTTTAAGCAAGGCATAAACACAGGCTTCCATGCCACAAAAAGGAAATTCTGGGGGAAACAAGGAGGAAAAGTCTGATAATCAACCACCATATAGCACAAGAAGTAACTAAGCAGATGCATGAGGCTCTAAAACAATTCAAAGCAGAAATAATCTCCCAGATAAACATAGAGATGGTGCGTAGAGTGAAAGACATGATTAGAGACTCTAGAGTAGAAACAGACAAGAAAAAAGATGAGATCAGAAACATACTGGAAGCCATGAATGCCCAGCATAAGAAAGAAATGGAAACCATGATCGCCCAACATAAGAAAGAAATGGAATCCCTGAAACAGATTCAAACAGATATTCAGGAGATTAAAACCTCCATTGAAAGCATGCAGAGCAGACTAAGAGAATCTGAAGACAGAATATCAGATATAGAAGACAGGATCGCAGTTAAGGACCATGAAAACAGAGATTTCTTAAAGATAGTAAGGGACCATGAGAAACCAATCCAACAGCTGCTAGATGATGCAAAGAAGAACAACATAAAACTGATAAGAGTCCATGAAAAAACAGCAGAAAGTACAATTGACATAAAAAAACTGTTTACAGAAGTAATAGTAGAAAACTTCCCAGACAGAGGTGGAGAATTGGACACACAGATAAGTGAGGCATATAGAACTCCACCCAGCCATGATCAAAAAAAATCTACACCTAGACATATAATAGTCAAGATCCCAA
>NW_004624840.1:1993833-2007576 GCF_000247695.1 Heterocephalus glaber
CAAAAACCCAACAGAAAAACAAAATTCTACAGGCAGTTAGAGAAAAGAAACAAATCACCTACAAAGGAAAGTCCATCAGAATCACAGCAGATTTCTCAACACAAACCCTCAAACCAAGGAGAGCCTGGAGTGAAGTATTTCAAGCCCTAAAAGAAAATAAGTTCCAACCTAGGCTGTTGTATCCGGCAAAATTATCTTTCAAAATCAATGGGGAAATTAGATATTTCCATGACAAAAAACACCTGAGAAATTTCATGAACACCAAAGCAGCACTCCAAAAAATTCTAAGCAATATCCTAGAAAAGGACAATGAAGTTCACAACTCCATGAGACCCAACAGAGGGAAACCACCAGGAAAGGTAAGACACTAAAGGGAAAGCGGGGTGGGGGGTGGGGGGGTGTTATGAAATAAAAGAGCCAACAACAATAAAACATCATGGCAAGAATGAGTCAATATCTCTCAATTACAACTATCAGTGTTAATGGCCTCAACTCACCAATCAAAAGAAACAGACAAAATGCATTAAGAAGCAGAAAATGGACTAATACAAATGATTTCTCTTTTCTATCTTCCTGACAAAATGTTACACTTGTTCCTTTATACATAATGCATTTTCTACTCACAAAGTGATTATTTCATATTTTATTTTGTTATTGGCAGATCATTTCTTTTACATTTAATTATATTCTGACTTGGTGAACTCTGAGCCTCTTGGTATTAACATTAGATCTCCATCATGTATTCAAATATTTCTTCGGTATTATTATCCCTCTATTAAATGTTCTCTCTCTCTCTTTTCTCACTGTCTCTCTTTTTCTCTTTATTTTTGTATTTCAGTTTGAGCTACTGGAGGAATTAATTTCTATTTAAGTTTTTCTTTTCTAGTGTTTGTTGAATCAAGACAATTTGTCTTATACAAGCTCCTATACTGACTAATAAGTACAGCTTACAGCAGCCTCCATATATAATGAATTTTATTCTGTCTTGATGTGTAAACAAATTGCAATTTAGACAACTCCTTTTTTATTAATTTTATTGGTACATATACAATATAATGGCATTCATCATTGGAAACTTGCACCTTTACATCATCTCTCCTAGTTCTTATTTTTCCCCCTTCCCCCCGACTTCAACCCCTCCATCCCTCCCCATTTACAAAGACTTTGTTTCCATTTTTTCATTTTCTCATATTAATTCCATTCCCTCTTTCCTTTCCCCTATCCTCCCACTTCCCCTTCCCCTTTGCTCCTTTTCTTCCTATTTCATAGCATTATACCTTTTAGTCCTTATTTTCACTTTCAGTTTCTAGCACTAGAGAAACTATTCGGTATTTACACATGTGTGTTCTATTTATTTCACTTTAAGAGACAACTCTTTTAGCCAAGGAACTCGAAGCCAATTACAGTTTTGAGCCTCAGGAAGACACAGGCTGCCAATAATCAGCACATGTCAAAATAAGAAAAATTAGCCTATTGTAGCCAATAAGTTTCTTTTTGTGTCCTACTTCCTTTTCTCTGGTTATAAATATAACTTGTGTTAAGGTGAGGGAATTCAGAATATTATAGTATCTATTTTCTGCTCATGTAACCTTTATTACATTTAACTGGTCTATTTTTCTTTTAACAGCATTCTTTTCTAAATTTTTTCTGCTGAATCTGTCCTTCTGAACTTGTATGTGCTCCATACCTTTATTAGAGTCTTTAACATATTAATTACAATTATTTTATATTTCTCCTCATGTAATTCCAACATACATGTTGTAACCAGGTCTATTTCTGATTATTATATCTAATTCAATTTGACATATAAGAGGCAGAGATAATGGCTTCCTTTAACATTCCACATTTTAAGGATTCTTTTTCTTTAAATTTTTATGAGCAAATGGAGACAGATTTATAGCATAGCTTTATTTCCTTCTTCAGGTATGACCCATACTAGATATTTTTCAAGATTTATCTCAGTCTTTTTATAAATGCTTATTGATATTAGTAGAGAAAGACCCTGAAAAGTATAGTCTCAAATTGTATAATCTCTAGAATTTTCACTGTCATTTTTCTTCTTTTGACAATCATAAAATTGTCAACTTTTCTAGTTGAACTTCATTGGCATCTTATTTTGTCCACCTCAAGCAAGCTAATTCCCACATTTTCTTCCTTCTTACAGTCAAAATGTCTTGGGATAATTCTTTGTTTTTCAGCTGGAGCTCACTTCAGGAGCCAGGAAAAGTTATGACTTTGAGGTTAGTGATATTATGTATGGGAGTGATATTAATTCTAGCTCTCCACATCCTGAGTGGAAAGCTACATATCATGGGCTTCTGAAATTAAAACAGGTAACAGCAATAACAGCCATATTAATTTTAAATATCTATGTATTCAGGATGAGTATTTTTATAAATGCTTTATCTTTATTGTATTATTTATCATTGCAATAATAATATAGAGTAAGGGATATATAGAAGGTATTTGATTTACCCAAACTGCTACATGAAGAGTCAGACCTTGAGTACTGACCCACTGTCCAGACCAGTAAGCATTAAATGGCTTTGATTTCTATCACATGATGAAACACAAAAGTACCTAAAGGAGTTTATTACTATACTCAGTAGGCACTCAGCAAATATTTTCTCCCTACTCTGTTATTTTTTGTTTCAGGTTTTCTGACATTTATTGTCATCAGAAGAATGCCAAAATCTATCAAAAGCAATCCTGTTCTTTTTGCAAGCTTTTCCAGTAAGTTATTTTGTACGTTGTTACATTGTTTGTGACACATTTTATTCAGCAGCTTGAGCATTTTAGTTCACAAATAGAATCTAAGTCATTATTGATTTCTTTTTCCCTTTCTTAGGGGGAAATCAACTTTCCAACCTGTGTTTATTTTTAGAGGTTAATAATCAGATTGAGTGGTTAATGGGGATGTTTGCTTTTTGTGGTTACTTGGCACAGGGCTGAAGCTTCCGGCCATTCAGGGAGCCATCGGATGTGAGGGCATGCTATTTCCCCTTTTGAGGGTAAGAAATTCGTACACAAGCAATAGAGATAAATAATCTGAGAGTATTTATAGAAGCTACACTATGCAATTTTGACCTAAGTTATTTCCCAGAACAGTAGCTCAATCTTACACTGATGATTTATAAAGGTTTGGATTGGCCTCTTGAATCCACAAATCTGTGACACTGATATCTTTAATTTCCTTTTGTTCTGTCCTAGGCTAACCCTGTCATTGTCTACTACCTACTATTCACAGAAAGAGAAATGAAGGTGGGACCATTCAATTTACTCTAAAATGACTTTCAGAGCCCCCCCCCCCCCGATCCAATCAGAAACCACTCTTTCCTTTAAAACGTGGTTTGTTCTTCAGATCTAGTCACGGGAAAGGACTCTCAAAATTATTAGAACACAATTCAATTTCAACCTTTTGAGACACAATGGAATTTGATTAATTAATAACCTAGTGGACTCCAATCTTTTTATGATTCATCTTGACAATCAATGCATGGACTTCCAACTTTGATTTGACAAGCTATTCTCTTAAATATGCCAGTCTTCATGGTTACCCTTTTGTTTCAGATCACTGTTGTTTTATGCATTTTCCTTCTTAATTTCTCATATTTTTTCCTGAGAATTTAAGAGTGCTCACATGGAATTTATATTCTGGAGCAAGAATTTCATACTTACAAGTTATTTACATGAATCCATAACAGTCATTTTATATATATTGTATATTTAATTTATTTCAAATATAAGAATTACTTAACAGTCTTAACAGCACCTGTGTGGGAGGTAGAATTCCAAGATGACCCCAAATGATACATATTTTTGTATAATCTGTTCTTCTTATGTGAAGGAAACCTGTGGACATGATGAGATGTAACTCCTGTGATTCTGTTAGTGCTATGGAATATGTTCTGGTGACCACAAGATTTACATATCAAAATCCTAACCTCTAATGTGATGGTATTAGCATCCCTTTGGAAGATGGTTATATCATGGGAACTGGCTGTGAACCATTAAGTAATATCTTCCTAGATCTGATCTGCTGGCACATTCATCTTGGACTTACCTGAGCAGTGAAGTAAATTTATGCTATTTATAAGCCACTCAGTTCATGACACTTTGATTCAGAAGACTGAACTGACTAAAATAGCTATCATTTGTGCTAAAGGGGGTTTGAAAATGTAATTAGTGCCCCAAGGTGATTGACCTAAAGACAGAGAGTTTGTCTACATGGGCCTGGCATATTCATTTAATTCCTTTAGATCATTTAGTTCTGAGTTTATAGATCAAAAGTGGAGGAATTTAAGGTATTTAAAGCATAAGAATAATTTAAAGAGCTGCTGCTGATTTGAAGAGTATGTATGTCACATGGTGGGGGGAATTCAGGCAGCTTCTAAGAGTGCAGAGTGACCCTGCCTGAGAACTAACAAGGAAAGGTGGACCAGGCACTTCTCCAACTTCAGAAAACTGAATTTTTCCAACAATAAAGAATTTGGATTTTTAAAATTTTTGTTAAAGTTTCAGATAAGCTCTCAATCTACCTATTTAATTTCAGCTTGGTGATGCCACAGGCAGGGGATTCATCCACATTATGTTGTTCTTCCAATCTATAGAACTCTGAGCTAATAAAAGGTATCATTTTAAGTTGCTAAGATTGTGATAAATTGTTACATGATAACAGAAAACTAATGTATCTACTTGTGTTATAGTTAGGATCCATTTACCTCATTCTTCTCCTACACTAATGGTATCCATGTCCTTCTTACATCAAAATTTAGTTATTTAAAATAAAAACTGTGTATTAAAATAAGTTAAATAGATGTCATGTTATTAATATATTTACTTCTTTGGAAAAGGATTGTTTCACTGTCAAAAGACCTCTACGCTGCCTATATTTTAATAAACACTTTATCTTACATCCTCTCTTCTTGAAGGAAAAATATTTTTAAAAATATGTAATGAGAGGTACAAAGCTAAAATAAAAATTTATAGATAAGAGTCACTATAAAGTTTGAAAAATAAAATCAAATTAATAAAATCAAATAAGGATCCACAAATTAGTGTAGTATGTGGTGTGTAACTGCTAATTATGTTATTTAAAATTATACAATTTAAAAAAATCTTTTAACCAGTGTAATTAGGAATTTTTCTGAGCACATTGCAGAAAGAGTTATCATTCAAGTCATCAATAATTTCCATGATACTCAGTCCAGTGGTCAAATTTAATTTCATTATTAACAGCACTAAGTATACATGATCATTCAAAACATCTTTAATCATTTGATTTGGTAAATTTCTGTACCATCTTATTTCTTGTTTTTCTCTAATCTCAGGGTGTGAATTTCCTCAGTTTTTTTTGCTTTTTCTCCATTACTTGATCATGTAGCTGTGACCCATTCTTTAGGTCCCATATTTCTTTATCTATATTTACTTCACAAGACCATGACATTAAAACTTTAATTTCACCCAGACCACTCTCCTGAACTCTATACCATCACAGACAAACTTTTGATGCCAGAGAAGTGGGGTCATTGCTGTGATGGTACCTGATTGTGTGATTCAAAAGACCTTGGAACTGATTCTCAGTAGGAGTTTGGAGTTGGAGATGTCAGGTGGAGATTGTGAAAAAATTGAACATCTCTGGCCATTAGAGAAATGGAAATTAAAATAATGCTGAGATTTCATCTTACTCCAGAAAGAATGGCTGTCATCATATTACATGATACTTGCATTCCCATGTTTACAGCAACACAACTCATAACAGCCAAACTTGGATATATCCTAAATTCCCAAAACAGATGGTATTTACACACTATAGTACTACTCTGACATAAAGATAAAAATTGAATCATTTGTACAAGAATGGATTCACCTTGAGATCATAACTTTAAGTGAAATAAATTAGACACCCAAGCTTAAAGATCACATTGTTTGTCTTATATGAGAAATCCAGAGTAAAAAAAAAAAAAAGAGCAAAATAAAAGGTAGCTAATAGGAAGTAGGGAGTCAGATTGTTCTCCTAGGGGAAGGGGATCAAGAAATAGAGGCAGGAGAGAGAGAGAGAGAGAGAGAGAGAGAGAGAGAGAGAGAGAATGTATAAGGGATGAGAGAAAGGAATTGGTGTATGTTATGTACATGTACCAACTCCACATAAAAGAAATGTGAATATTATGTACTGAAAACATGTACCAAAGGTAAAAAGAGGAAGGAATCAAAAAAGATGTGTGGTATACATGTACCAGCTTCCCACAAGGAATATATAAATACTATATACAATACACAGATACTAATAAACTAAAAAAAATATTTAAAATGGAGAAAAAAAAGAAATTTAAAGAGCAATTGTTGTCAACTGCTATCCTGTGCTTTCTACAGTAGACAGAAAAGCCAGATCCTGGCTTGATGTGGCACTGTTATTGATCATAAAAGGACATAGTCTATGACTTCAGAGAAGTTGATAACTTCTAGACTCCAAAACTTCTCTGATAAAAATAAAGTGAAATGTGATTTTGATATTAAAACTCAACACTGGCTTATCAACAGAGATTTAAAAAGCTTTGTGACTAATGGTTGTCCTGGAATGCTTTTAAGAAGTTCCAAAATGATGGTGGAAGCTCTAGGTCCCTTTATCACATACTGAGGGTTTCTCCTTGCATGCCTTCCTATTCTTTTCTTCCATTTTCCTCTATTTTTACTTCCAAGTCAATAATTTTGTGTTTCCTATGAGTCTTGTCTGGTTTCCAAAACATGTGCTGCTTCCCTTATTAATCTTATATTATTCAATTATTTAATGGATGCAGGTTATGAGGCAAAAATTGTTCTAGTCATAGAAAGGTAAAATTTCTCAAGTATGCACCAGAGAATATAACCATTAAGTATTTCTATTCTCTTACAAACTTTGGAAAGCTAGTATGAAAAAGCAGACTATTCATGTATTCCAAATTTTCCAAGTTTCAGTTCTGTTCATATTTCAAAGCTGACCATAGTAGATACATAAACTTTGACACAATTATTTTACTTCCATGGCAATTACATTATACTTTTAAATTATGTCCTTCACTTGTCGATGATGACCGCATTAAAAGACAGTGATATAATTTCATTTTTGTTCTGTATGTATGTCTTAAGATCATGTTTATTATTTCACTCAGTCTTTAAAGTAAATTATTGTATATTAAACACATACATCTACCTCTTTATGTTGAGAAGATAACTTCTTGGTTAAAATACTGTTTCCATCATTTATTATAATTCTCTATGGCCATTTTCAAAAGCCATTTTTCCAGCTATATTGAAAACCTTAAGAAGAATATCTTCATTTTATAATTCTCTGAATTCTTGGGAAGGAAAATAAACGCAATGATGTGCACAGATTCATGCATGTATAAGAATGTTCAGAAAAGGATGATACAAAAAGTAAACTTTCATCCCTGGAAATAAGACTGCCTGGATGGAAGTCACTAGGATCTTGGTGAAATTTCACCATAAATATATATGTGATGGTGGGATTAGAATCCTAAAATGCCTGAGATGGCTAGTACCAACATGTGTTTCAGGACTTTCCCACACATACCTGTCAGGGCCACACAACCAGTAACTAACACCTACAGTACAGAAGGACAATGAAATGGAGTCTTTTGAGCCACCTTGGTCCTTTGAGTCCATGTCAGAGTGTGAAACATGCTGAGTGTAGGACAATGGATACCTGATGACTCACTTCCAATTGACAGATCATATGAAAAGCATATAGGTGAGTCTGTATTGGTCAGCTTCCCACAGCTGGGACAAAAATACTTGACACTCACAACTCAAAGAAGAAAAAGTTTATTTTAGTTAATGGTTTCAAAGGTTTTAGTGCATAGCTGACTATCTCCACCACCAAAATATTATGGTGGCAGGCAGTGCCAGAGGAAAGCTGCTTCACTCATGGTATCTGGAAAGCAGAGAGCAGGGGAAAAGTCAGAAACAAGGGGCTGGTGGCCATGACCCACTTCTTCTACCTAGGTTCCACTTGCCTATTAGCCCATTCAACTACCAACTCTTCAACAAAGTAGTATTGACCTACTGATGCAGATAGTGCCCTCACGATCCAAGCACCTCTCCTGCGGTCTCTCAGCCCAGTCAGGTTGACAATCAGTATTAACCAGCACAGTCTGTGATTTAGGGTGCAGTTTCTGCCTTAGAGTCTCTCTCCTCTCTCTCACCCCCCCCCTCCTCTCAGCTACTACATTCAAGTTGCCCTATGTAGAGTTTTCCTTTGGAAGGACCTGTTAGGGTCTTTTGATCCATAGTTCTTGAGAAACTGAGGCCTTCAGTCCAAAATCTCACAAAGAACTGAACCTTGCTAAGAGTAAAGTGAGTCTAGAAGCAGATCTTTTCCGGGGGAGCCATCAGATAAGACCATAGTCCCAGGTGATATTCCCACTGCAGCATTGTTAGAAAGCTTGAGGCTAAACCATAACATTTTTCCTGATAAGTACAAGATATGGCAAAATATGTATATGTTGTTGTGAGGTGATACGTTTGGAGGCCATGTGTAATATAGTAATTCAAATACACCAAAAAAGAACTTTAAAGCACTGAACAGAAATGTACTAAAAGAGTTATTGGAAAACACGAGGGGAAAGTCTGAATAGTTTAGGAATTTCAGCAGAATAACACAGAAACTAAAATAACCAAATAAAAATGTTACAAATTTATTTTGGTTTATTTACAAGCTTCTGCCTCTCTATATTATTGAATTCTGCCTGTTCTCTGAGAGCAAATAAATTTTTAAATAATCTTCCTACACTCATTAATATTTTCATTCACTCAAAATAAATAGCAAAGATAATAATGAATAAATATTTTTTTCTGCAGTAGATAGTAAGCAAAGGAATTTTTAATGTTGGCAAGACTATTCTCGGTGTATAAACCTACCTTGCAACTCACACATGAAATTTCATTTTTTTTTTTTTTTTGGTACCTGGGATTGAACCCGGTCCTTGCACTTGCGCATCAGGTGGCAAAACCACTGAGCTAAATCACCGGCCTCTGCACATGAAATTTCTATTACAACTTTTAACTAATATTGTTTTAACACTAAGTTTAATATATTTTAATTACGAAAACATTGATATACGATCCCAATCACATTGACTTTGAAGGGTATATATAGAATCAAACATTATCTATATTATCAATAGAATCAAAAATAGAATCATAAGTTTTAATAACCTGTCTCTTTAGCTCTTAGGAAGAGAATTAAATCCACAAATAGTCAAAATGGCCCAGCGAAGTGGAAATAGAAGATCCCAAGTTTCTGTGCTATATCATCCCCCATCATTCTAGGATCTATCATCAGTCACTCATTTAAAAGTACGTAGGTGTAATATTAGGTAAAATTGTGTTTTATTTTGATTTTTTCCAATCAAAGTTCTGTATGCATGCATGAAAATGCCACTATAACCCTCATTATTTTTTATAATAAATATGCACAAATAAAACACATGATGTTCTATCTAAAAAAAATAAAACATGGAAAATTTATAAAAATATATCCCTTGTCTGAGAACACTGTGAGGGTTATTGTTTAAAAATGATATTTTGCTATTGAAGTATCTGTTGCATTTTTCATTCAGATGTTTAACTTATTTTTATGCAAGTTCATCATTAAATGAGGCTCTTTTTAAACAGACAATAAATAAACAAATAAATAGGACAAACACTGTAACAAAGCTCATTTAAACACTATACTCAATTAATTAATACTGCATGTTCTTTAAAGCAAAGACATACTTTTCATCAATATATCTTTAATTGGCATTAGGTTGGTTGTCTAAACATACGATTTTATTATTAAGGATTTTTTTTACTGTGAATTGTCTAACATGAAAAATCTCCAGAATAGCTCATCAAATGTTATTATCATTATTTAATCAAAATATATAACATTTTAATAGCAGTTACTGCTTGTTTATCTCTATAACTGTCTGCAAGCAGCTTGAAGCACAAGCAGAAAGAATAATTATTTAACGTGTGAATTTAGTGAATTACACTGTGTAATTGTTTTTCATTTGATAAAACAGTTACATATTTTTAAATAATTTTTTTTATCAGGAGGCCAAAATCTGAGACTTGGGCATTTCACTTCATGCACAACAAACATTATAATGTAAATGAACCAAATATCTTTCAAGTGATACATACATATTGTAAACTAGAACAGATAGACTGAATGTCTGTAATCCTCAATAAATATGAACCAAAATTTCTGTTGCATGGATGTTCTAATTTATATATTCTGGAAAAGATATTCCAAGGAGCAGAAAATTGAAAATTGAAAATTACCCTCTTATTATTTCTTCTCAGCCTTTTAGCTAAGATCAAGTGTAAAATTATCTTCTTAGAATGTGAATACAGCTTCATAGCCCAATAGAAAGTTATTATTTTGATATATTCTGCAATCACTAACTACACTTTTGTTGATGATTGAGATGACAGGACAATCCCTGCCTTAAACATGACGGTAACAGTTATGACATAAATATATTAAATTTTATTTAATTAGGAAGTAAATAGTAATGCAAAGACATTTTTGAAATGAGACAAAGTAAGTGAAAGTTAGTGTACAGGTTTTATTACTGTTTTGATGACATAACTGTCAGTATGGAATATCAGAAACAGTCTTTGGTGTGGTTTGTTATTTAAGAATGGATAGAAATAGCCCAGGATTTATCTCAGTGGTTCTACCACCTACCTCACAAACACAAGATCCTGAGTTCAATCCCAGGTACCAGAAGAATGGATAGAAAATCTGCAACGGTGAAATAAACTATTTCTGGAGCAATAAGTATAGTTACTGACTGCAACTCATGCAAAGACTAAGAACAGGGCAACATATCTATGATACTGAAATCCAGACCCCGAGTCTGATCAGAGTGTTTTCTAACTCAGAAAGCCATAAGGACATTTTAAGTTTCAAGATATATTTTTCACTTTGTCCAATAGAAGATAAAAGGAAAATGTTAGTGATGTGTAAGCTATTATCCTGACTGGCATAAAGAGTCAAATTTACCAACTTCCCTGATACAGCACAACCTCAAAAAAGCAATTTACTTCTTTAAGTCCTGTAGGCATGTATAACTTCAACTACATTACTGATATATTGTTCACCTGTTTTCACATGTTTGCATTGTTTTGATTGTAAGAATTACCACATCAATGTGATTTAAAGAGTTAATCATTTTGAAATGTATCCCCTGGTGGTTTGGGGCATTATCTAACAATACAAAAAGAAAAGTTTTTTTGCTGTTGTTGTTGTTTTAAGAAAGATAGGTGCAATGAGCTTTTGATTGTCTAAAAGATTTTAATAATT
Organism: Heterocephalus glaber; assembly: GCF_000247695.1. Next base: position 2,005,187 of record NW_004624840.1, read on the forward strand.
ATTCTGTACCTATATGTCAGGTTTGCATGTGGTAAACAAGAAATGTCTTGATGCCAATGTAAACTGTAAAACTCTAATGAAATAAAAATCTACCACTTAATGTGATAAAAATATTTATTTTATTTCCCCTATCCTTGGAAGTAAAAATATTAGGGATGAAGATGGAGAACAGCTAAGAAAAGTAAGTGTAGTAATTCAGAAAGGTGGACTCCAATATATATTTTCTGCACTGTTACATCTTGGGGCCTTGAGATCAGATCTCTAATTGTTATATGTTGCGGATACATTTTGCTGTTTCTTGTCTAATTTAAACATAAATGAATATTGCCATTAATAATTTAGGACTATTTTATTCACCATCAATATCCATTGCAAAATAAGTTATTTTGTGAGATATTTAAGGGGAATTGATATCAGATTTTTATCCAAGGAAACCAGTTAGTGGACAGCAAAAGTAACAAAAACAAGACATAAAGCTGTAGCTCATATCTGTGGTAATTTTGGAATTCTTTTGATACATCCATTTATTAGAAGACTAAATTAGAATATTGAAATATTTGAAGAGCTAAGCATGGTTATGGACCTCTAATCCCAGCATTCAGGAAGGCTGAGGCAAGAAGATCGAAAGTAAAAACCCAACATGGGTAACTTAGTAACTTAGCAACTCACTGTCTCAAAATAAACAATATATCAATAAAAGTCTTTCTGAGTGAGTTATCTCATCGTGGAAGACAGGAGACAGACAGACTGACAGACAGATACACACACACACACACACACACACACAGATAACCACTTTATAATTAATATACTTCCCCAATAATGGCATTAAACCCTTCCTATGGAAACTCTTCACAGTTCAATTACTTCTCACATTTTCCTTCCTTAATAGTGTCACAATGGCAGTCAAATTTCAAAAAGAGTGTGGATAACTAAAACCATTCTAGCCAGAGTGATTAAAAACAGCTGAACAGAAACAGGCTAAAAACTCAAAGTACTGGGAGTGTGTACCAATCTGTCTCTTGCTATATTGGTGGAGTTGCTGCATTGATCTTTAATGCGTCTATCAAACTCATAAAAGGGTATTAGCTTAACTGTCTTCTGGTGATGATATTCTTATTCCAAAGTATTCTTTAGGTACTTTCAACATGAGGTTTTCAGTTGGGATGTTCTACTCATTTTAAAATAATTTGTCTCATGCTAACTTGGAAACATTGATCTAGGACCCACCTCTTGGAATTTTTGTACTGAGCTCCTTGCTCACAGTACCTGATAACATCCTTTCCAGTGGAGTTTGATAGTGATCATTCTGTTTCCTCCATAAGACCAAGCTTTCAGTATACAGGGCATTAAAGATTTCTTGAAAGAATGTTGAAAATAGATACTTCAGAAAATTTTATGTCAAGATAGATTATTCTGTATAATATTTTGCCATCTGAATTTATTGCCAAATAGTGTATGAAGCCATAAATTTTATACCTAAATGCACAGGTTTGCTGGTTGCTTACTCATGTACAAAATGCAGTAAATTGTTTCCGTCGTTCATTATTTATTAACTGCCTATACTATGGTTTGGATATGGCTTCAGTATCATTCAAGATCATTTATAGACATAGGTAAATGGATGCAACTTGATCATAATATTAGGTGAAATAAGTCAGACATACAAGTTTAATTATTGCATGATTTGTCTAACACACATATTTAGAAAGTGGACAAATATAAATGGGAAGTAGGGAGCTCTTTTTCAAGTGAATAAGAAAATAATAGATGGAGGGAGGAAGAAGGAAGGGGAAGGGGAAAGAATGGAGAAAAAAGACTTGAAGGGAAATATGAAAATAGAGTTTTGCAAATGAGAAGGGAGCCAAGAGCTAGAAGGAGCAGGGAGGAAGAGGAGGGGTCAAGAGGAAAATAAAAGAAGGATAAAGATGCATTATATACATATACCAATTCTCTACAGTGCATATAGTCATTATGTACTGTGAACGTGCTGATCAAAGCATTGCATATGTTGAAATTTAATCTCTATTGCAAGCTATTAACCGTGGAGTCAACATCTGGCTGTAGAGTTCAGTGGTGAGTGTTAGGAAGTGATTAAGATAAAATAAGATCGCTAGGGTGAAGCCCCTGAGATCAACTGAATTCTGATGGATGTTGTGAGAGAGACCACGTGAACAGGCACACACATGGTCCTTGTGCCTTGTCATTCTGTAACACCTGAGGACTCTTATAACAAGGTCATTATCAGATGAGGGCCTTTGACTTTGACTCTCTCGAAGCATGAGGAAAAATAAATCTTCTTTCCAAAGTTGCATGCCTCAGGTATCTCATTCTTGTAAAAAAAAAAAAAAAAAAGACTAATATACATTAATAGTGTGAAAATTTACAAT
>NW_004624840.1:2040625-2076379 GCF_000247695.1 Heterocephalus glaber
CATGCCATCAAACAATTGGAAAAATCCATTGAATATAGAATACAAAGAACGAACATCAATATGAACTATGAGGTTTAGTTAACAATAGAAGATCAATACACTTACATTGCTACTAGTGTATCACACAAATGCAAGATCCAACAATAGATGAAATAAAATTATGGGAGAGGAAGCGTGTAGGAACTCCTGTGCTACATTGATATTTTGTGTAAGCTTCAAATTGTTTTTAGAAAAAAAATACCATAATTGGAAACAAAAGCAAATTAAGTCATTTTCTGGCCTTTAGAATTAGTATTTGCTATTACACCATGAGTATAAATTGCTGCCCAAAAGGCCAGGGATTTGGCTCAGTGGTTCCACCGCCTGCCTTGCAAGCTCGAGGACCCGAGTTCGATCCCTGGTACTAAAAAAAACCCCCAAAAAACCCCCATAAATTGCTGCTCTTATTATAATATAAAGGTACGCATCCATGTTCCAGGTTGGTTTCACAGAGCTTGTGTATAAGTCCTTAAAATACTCAATCAAAAATATAAAAGAAAAATGGTGGAAGATGAATAGTGTCTGGGCAACACTCAATATTCCATTAGCAAAAGAGCATTTTAAAGACCATTTTCCTCTGTCCAGTAGTTGCAGTACTATGATGAGTTCCAAAACTATTTTCTCCATTAATCTGATTAATAATTTTTTACCATGAAGCCAGCTGTTCAGTGTTCTGCTTCTCAGAGAAAAAAAGTTGAAATAAATAACATCTTGGACAAAAATAAAATCCCTATATACTTGATTTATAATCGTGCAGCACAGAATTTTTTTTGCTTAAATTACCTAGGCGATATTAGTTTTTTAGTTCAGACTGTGGGACATATCTAGAATTTTATTTGTGTATCTGGGTGCATATAAATATTCTGAGGACTTTAAAGGTATTTCTAAGATCAGGGACCCTAATATTAATAACAGAACAGAACACAGATTTAGAAATACAGTCAGGTTAATAGAAGTGACTGAGACAAGAGGAAAGAAATTGTGGCCTCTCTATAATATGTAACATTATCTATCTATCTATCTATCTATCTGTCTATCATCTATCCATCTATTGCACGTCATATGTATTGTTGTAGTTTCTATCATATATATTATGAGCTATAATATGAATATTTAGGATATTTTGATTCTATATATTATAGATATTATATAAGTGTTATAATAACTTTTAATATAGAGTACTATTTTTAAGTACTACCTCAGTTCACAAAGTTAATTTTTTCCACAATTCTGGTGAAAAACCGAATTGTATGAGAATCAAATCAAATTTCCTCATAAGGATAACATTGAAGCTAACCATTGAATTTGATTTAGTTCTTATCCAATTCTGTTTCCAGTAAAACTTGTAAGGGCTAATGTGTAAATATCATCACACATTTCAAAATTGTTCATTTTTATTTTTAATATCCTACAGCTTGATATCTCATTCAGGTATTCTGCCATAGAGATTAGATTTTGTGATTAATTTGATTTCACAGAAATCATTACATGTGACTAGAGAAGGACATTTTGGAGAGGCCTCTAAAATTGAACTCAGTATCATTAAATTTTCCAGACATCCTTTACATCATCTGTAAAGCAGCTGTTCTCCGTATTTCACTTTTGGAATTAGCTTACCTCAAATGCATTCTGAGGTATGTGAGATCAATATTACAAATTCATGAAGCTATCAGTAAATTTTAATGCATGACTTTACTGACTAATTGACAGAAGATAAAAATTTCTAACCATTATTTTTCTTCAGGCAAATTGAAAAATTTCTTTCAATTTTTTATTTTATTTGAAGTTAAGTAAGAGCTTACCTTTAAAGGACTAGACTTGGAATGCTAATCAGATATTCTTAATGTTACATGTGGTTTTTTATCTTAGTTCTCATATGGTTAGTATTGGTAATTTCTTAGGCTTTAAGTCAAACAAAAGTGTACCTACTTGATTTCTAAAATATGTTTAAATTTTAAATATTTTGGGACAATATAGTTTTATAAACTCATGTATACAATTATGTATGCCTTGAAGAATCTATTTGCCTAGTCAGAACTATGCCATAAAAAGTAATGAATTTTTAACAAATATTTTTACTATTTAAATTGTAAGTAGTAGAAAATACTATTAATTGTTTTAACATTATTTATAGTGAAATATTCCTCATCTTATTTGAGGAAAGTAGAAAGCTTTCAACAGTGTCCTTCTGTCATCTGGTTACAATCATCAGCATTCATATTGAGATCCATGTTCCAGGAATATACAGACCCTATTTAAACATTGTTCATAATTTTAATGGAAATACAAGAAAGAATGCCATATCTTAGCTATCTAGAATGAAAAGCCATTTGTTTTAGAGATACATCAGCAACAATTTCTCTAGAACAAACCACTCTTGTTTAAGTAAAGAAAAATTAATTTGGGCTTTTCCTATTTTATAAATTATTCCTCAATGAAAAAAAATTGTTTCCTGACTCCATTGGTACAGAAATAATGCAGTATATCAAGGGGGAATATGATTTCTTTTCTAAATGCTATCTAGAAATACAATAATACTAACTTAATTGAAAAATTTGAGATTTCAGCAATTTAATTCAACATTTAATTTCTCTTGTGTGGCTTAGAGGCTGAACAAAAGGTTAACATTTTTTTAAATTCACAAATATGACAAATTTTTAATGAATTTCTGGAAATATACAGTATATTTTTAAGGAATACATATGAAGGTGAAACTCATTCATTTTGGATAAAGAATTCATATACATGTGAAATTCATTCATTCTGGTGTTTCACATCTCTAGTGCCACAATTTGTTGTTCACTGATTATCTTTATTGGAATTATTCATCAGAGATGCAAAAAAAGTACCTTGTTAGTGTTTTTACTTTCACTCATTCTTTATATTCCATAGGCCATATCTGTCTTAGACAAGCAAAATTATGTGTGGTCCTGTTCAGACTTCCCCCTCTATACTTTTTATTTATGGTTTATTTCTCCACATATCTAAGTACGTGACTACATATTTTTGAGCTTACTGCTTTGCTATAGGCATTGTTGTAGAGTCTAGGTGTACTATCTATCGCTATAGAATGATGATAAAATCCATTTCTATTTCTGAGGAAGTCACCAGGCCTGGAACAGTTTCCCTAGGTCAGTATTTGAAATTCACATAGATTATATGGGCATGATTTGCTTTACTCTGTGTGAACACTTTGTAAAACAACCAGTGTGTCCATAATCAAGTTTTATCCCTATGGTTTTGAACATAAGAAAAGGAAGGAATAAATTCCACCAGTGGACAGAAACACAAACTGATTACTAATGCGAGACTAATATTTGCAAAACATGTATCAAACTTTGTATTTAAAAAAAATTACCTAGAGTTTGTGACCCCTGGCTTCTCTGTAATGACTGTTTAATTCAATGATGCAGCATAAAACCCACCATGAGCAATATGACAAGAGTAATTGCAATATTGCTGTGTTACAATACAGCTTTATTTATGAGCATTGAAATGTGAATTTCATATAGGATTTATGAGTCAGAAAATACTAGTCTCCTTTTAATTTATTTGCAAGCATTAAAATGCAAAAGAACCTTCTCAGTTTGCAAGTTATACAAAAGCAGGTAATGGGCCACATTTGATCCTCAGACATTACTTTACTGATAACATAGGTGCATATGCTTTAGAAATATAAAAATAGTGTACATAATTCAGTTGTGCATGAGATGATATTATAAAATATTTAAAAATGGCAACATTGCTTAAGTTAGATGGATTTTTTTGAAGTCGTAAGTCTGGTACTTAAAGAAAATTTATAATTGAGTATAGAGAATGAGAATTTGAGAGACTGTGTACATAGAAACAAGTTATAAGAAAAAGATGACAAACAGAAGCAGATGTATTATATATAGATCATTTGGAATATACCTCTTGATTTGCATTTTGACATTTATTACCAATAACTTTTCAATTATTGTTCCACATATTTATATTAATTCATTTTCCTCTATTTACTAATACCCTTATTTTATTAATATCAAATTCAAAATGGCTCTAATATTTATGTTCAATTTCCACAAAATCTAATGAACTTCAATTCTCATATTAAATACAGACAATTCATTAATCCAGCATAAAAAACAGGGTTTTCAAGTGGTCACACCAAGTCATGTTACTGAAAGAAAAATTCAATGCAGTTGTTTTGCTTTAATAAAATAAATCAACCACTTAAGTGGAGTCTTACAAAAATGGACCACAGCACTATGTGAATAAACAAAACCGTGACACTCCTCAAGATACTGGCTCTTAAACTCTATTTTTCCTCATGATGAAGGCCTTTTATACTCAGGCAGGTCAAATTTCACGGTGCAGATTGTAGAATATAGGTTTTTTTTCCCCTCAGAACTTAATGCAACATTACTTTCAGTATTATAAAAGTGTGTTTGGTAGTATCATATAGGAATAAATATTTCCAGATTGATATATATTAAAAGAAAGAGAGTAAATATTCATATTTAGAAAATCCTTTATTTTGAATATTTTGCACCCTCCAGAATTCATGTTAAAACTTAATCCCCAAAAGTATTAAGAGATGGGGCTGCTATGAAGCAGTAATGACTTGAGGTCTAATTCTTCATGAATGAGACTAGGACTTTTAGAAAAGTTGCTTCACTCATACAGAACTTGGCTGATTTACATTTCTTCTTTCTGCCTCAAAGAACAGAAGATTCTTCCCTACAGGATGCAGCCTTCACCGGAAAACAGAACCTGCTCCTGTCTTGATCTTGAATTTCTCAGCCTCTAGGATTCTGACAAAATTAATTTATGTCCTTTATAAACTACCTAATGTCAGGTATGTTCTTAAAGTAGCAAACCTGGATTAAGAAAATGTATCTGAAAGAGTAATAATTGATAGATCTCCTGTTCTCAAAAAAATTTTAATTAAGCAAAGGCTATTTGCAAACTATTTACTTGTGTTGGCAGGCATTAAACACAAACAGTATAATCCAAGAGTCCTCACTCTTCCCAACCTTGTGAAATATTAATTGTTTAAGAGAGAAGTTATATGAAAGAATTCACTGTCTATGAATTTTTCTACTAAAATACTTGCACAGCAGACATTCTGGAACATTTCTACAAACAGTACTTAATCTGATTAATTTCTGCTTCATTTACATGTTGAGTTTTATTTACATTGAGGTAGAAATATTTTGAAGCTTAAATAATATGCTAAGTCTATAAAAATTAGGAAATAATTTTAACAGGAAAAGAAAATAACACGTTGAAAAATGTAGAAAGACACAGTATTGAGGGAACGTTTTTAATTGCCAGGGTATTTTAATGGATCTTGGAAACACAATTTTATGGTAGGATGATTATCATGATGGGTAATGGAAGCTCTCCCTTTATCACTCGGTATATTCTCCATCGGTGCTGAGTGTTTATAAAACTGTTAACATTGTGTGGCTGGGTTTCATGGAGGCCAACTCTGAACCACCTCACTGTGATATAAAAATATGCCTGGCTTGAGAAAAAGAATATAACATTTTTCTTTTTTATTACTAATATACTTATCAATGCACTCATTAGAACTATTTTTCTTATTTTTCTTCTTAGAAAATATACTACTTTCTCAATTAAATTATAAGCACCTTAAATGTAATTTCATTTTGAGCACAGAATCCACATATAATAAGCATTTACTACTTTATGTAAACATCAATGAATCATTCTTTCAAATATAGATTTTATAGTGATGGATATGTGTATCTGATTGACATATCTAAGTGAATTAAAATTATCAAAACATGGATCTTGTAAATATGAAGAAAAAATCCTGTGTTTCTTTTCCCATTCCTGAACACAGTACCTGACACACAGAATGTAAAGAAGGAGACATTTAATTTAGTTAATGATTTTAAGGGCTTCGGGGCTGTTGCTGGCTCTAAGATAGGAACAAACAGCATGGCAGAAGGGCATGGTTGAGCAGGACTATTTAGTTCATGGGCCTGGGAAGCCAGGGAGAGCGCCAGAGAGCAAAAGGCGCTGGTAGCAGAGGTAGAAGTCAAGGCCACACCTCCACGGCTCACTCGCCTCCAATTCTCTGTATCTCCAGGTCCATCAAGTTGATGCTCTACCCTCACCGCCAGAAATCCTAAACACTTTGGATTTGTTTTTGAGCAGTTCTGGTACTGTAGAAAACTGCCTATATTTTAATGAGTCCTCCATTATTCTATAGTCATTCCCGAATACTGATTTTACAGTGTAACTAGTTTAACAATATTTTGTATACCATATATAAAATATATAATTATTATGATATGTAATATATATGTAAGTAAATGTATTTTGCGTATAATTATGTACAATATAAAATTTAGTTCTTATCAAATCACTAGATCGTTATTCTACAGCTTCATTTTAAGTATATTTCAGGGCTTTTTTAATGAAAAAGGTAAAATGAAATTTCATAAATAATAAGGGAATAACAGAAGGTATTGCACTGTGCATCATTAGCTCCAAAGTAGTTACTCAAAGTACAAGACATAAACCAAAAAGATTCTTACAAAAAAGAAACAGAGAATAACACAATTCTTGTCTTTTCAACGATCTAAGACAAACTAGTAGCATAAATAAAATCACATAGACAAGCTTCTTAAAATGCTCCAACCATGGAGTTTCTTTAACTACTCTGAGGGAACCTCTCTGTTGTGTCCAAATGCCACAAGTGAATGGATTAGGTCCAATTTTTTAAATAGCATTTCCTGCCATGTAGATGTTCAAGCATTTTTAAGTGATGACAATATTAGCAATAATTTCCCTTGGCGATCAATAGAATTTTCTTTTCCTTTTTACTTTCTCTGTTGGGTACATCCATTATATGACCCAGTCTCATGGTTCAAATTGCTTGGATGTGACTCTTTGTTTACATATTTTGTCATCACTACATTCAGTAGTATTTTGACATTTTTTCCACTCAGAAAATTATGGAAAATGATTAGTCTCTGTACCGTTCTTAACCTTTGAAAAATATCCCATGGAAAAATCGTTCAAAAATTCTTCATTTCTATTATTCTGTTTAGAAGTAACAAAAGTGTTTTCCTTTTCTCAAGTTGAAAAAAGTCACCAAATGATACCTGGAGGTTTTATTCAACTCTAGTGTCTCAATAAGTTATTCAGTTTCTATGGTAAGTGTTATAAATCACAGAGACATTTATCTTTCCATTCCAATGAATCAGCAGAAAGCTGAAGGAAGTTTATATATTATTGCAAATTCCCAATAGTTTCACTAAAATCTATATTGCTTTTTTTCTTTAATTTAACATGCTTGCATAATCTACTTCACACAATGATTATTGAGGTAAGAAAATAGTATTAATTATTTTATTTTATTACTTAAGAATAATTTATAATACAATTCACAGAAAGCTTATTTTTATTTAGATATTAAATTTATAAATACATCTTTTGTAAAGCAATAAAATCATATATTTATGTATCATAATAATATCCATATGCTCACTTTGTCCAAGTTACGAAGGTAACTTCTTTTAATAGGCCTTTGCTGGTGGCAGATTTTTAGGCCTATTAAAATGAAAAGCTACTAAAAGAGTGCAACTTGCAGCTGTGTAACATGACCCATAAATAGATTGAGAAACATGAAGCTTTGTCCCATTCAGAACATATTGTTGAAAAAATATTTCATGTTATATAAACTGTTGTTGAGATATTAGCATTTAGTTTGATTCAGTTATTCACAATTACAAATCTTGTCCTCACTTTCTGTTCTGTTAACTTTTTAGGAAGTGAGAAAACCAAATGTACAGACAATAAATTTATTTAAACAAAAATATTATTGTTGGTGAGAACTTAAATTCTAAAATGATGTATAACCATATGACAACATAGAATGAAGAAGGTGGAAAAATATATTGCATTCATTAAAACAAGAGGACTAGTATTTAATTAATAATTCCCAGACACCCTGATAGAATTTTGTGTCTCATTTCACCTTTGTGGTAGCAACATGGAATGTTACTGACATTATTTTACAGATGAGGAAACTGAGACTGTAGAGATTAGTTGTAATGTTCAAAGTTATTTTGTAACGGTGTTATATTCAAGATTCTAATTTAGGTAGTAAACTGTCCATGCAGAGTATGTAGGGGAATGGTTTATATAGTCTATAATCCCTAAAACACTTTTAGCAGTTTCCATTGAATTTCCTTTGTAAGTTACAGCAGTCCTGGAGTCCTCTGTATCTTAACCCTCAGATAGCAAGTTAAGTTCCAAGTAGTTCACTTTGAATTACAGCAAGACAAAGCCTATCTATTTTAATAAAGCACAGTTGATTCTTCTTTTGCCACTACTATTTTCACCAAACCTTGATGATGTCCAAATAACACAATTGCGATTGACAAGTCCTTTTACGTGTTCTTGTTGAGATGTGGAATTAGAATTCTACAAAATAGGCTGGAGCTAGAAAATGATGAGCCATGTTAAGTTGCTCCAAGTAGACAATAACCATAACAAAAATCATGCCTGATTAGCTGGTTAATGGAATCAGTGTTCATTTATTACATTCCAACTAAAAACTTGATCTCTTAGTAGAAACATAAATTATTAAAGAGAAATATAAGTAATAATATTACTCAATGATACAAGATTCATCAACCTTATTATTTCTTTCTTTGAGATGTTGTAACAACGAAAACCAACAAAATTAATTTATATTCTAAATCTTCAAAGCAACAAAAGCATTCTAATTTATTTTCCTTTTAAATTTCTTACTATTTTAATCATATTTTAAGTAAAATTATGCATTTAATTTTTGGATATAGATATGGTACAACTATTCATATTAAAACATACTACAAAATCACTAACAACAATTCATAGAGTGTTTGCTTTCATTTAAAGTTATAGAGTAAATCAGAGAAAATTGGTCATTTTTATTGGTTACAGAAATATCTGGTTTGTTCCACAGACACACTGTACTACATTTTTCTTCCCAGAGTATTTTTTTGAATAACAGATAAAAATAAAGAGGTCCAGGAAGGGAGAGTGCAGTAAATATGTTACCAGAATGTGTTTTTATGGCACTGAGCAAACATGAAATTTAACTGCAAAGGAGAAAATTAGAAATGGTCTGAAGAACACATAGAAAAGAAAAGGAAATAAATAAGTTAACCTGGGCTATCCTGAAAATCAGAATCTAATCTGAGAAATGCAAAAACACAGAAATGACCTACTTAGTCATCATTGGATAAATTACATTAACATCATCTTGTCTCATTAGGCCTCTACCCTTATGCCATTGTCCTTCTTACACATAGATGAGAAGAGTCAGAAGATGAACTTACTAATATGCAATATTATTTTAATATTTTGCCTGCAAAAATGAAATCACTGACTACAATGCAGGAAATGATTATTATAGTATCTGCATTCCCTAGATCCATTATCTCCCCCCAAAATGACATGTTAAGGGCTTATCAGGGTTTAGTGTTGAATAAGACTTGAGAAACTTTTGGGAATAACTGAATTGAAAAATATTGAATACAAGAAACATTACCTGGAAGGCTTAGCTCCTTTCCACACTCGCATAAGGAGAGAATTTAGTCCTTATTGTGATAAGATCCTAAAGAAAATATAGTTTTATTAAATTTTTTATTGGTGAAACAAATATCTCATTAGAAAATTTTATAAAGAGGAAGTTCCAGAATTTTAATTGGAGGGCTCAAATTAAAAAATGTAAATCATTAACAGCATTCAGAGACTTAGAAGGAAGTATGTAAATTGAGTAAAGTTATTACATATAATCCTACAGAGTTTCTTCTTATAACTCACAGATATTAATTGTATGTATTAATGAGATTCAGTGTGATATTCTCATACATGCATTCAACATACATTGGTTGTATCCGACAAGGCTTCTTCTACCCTCATGACCACTCTGCCCACCGTTCTCAGTCTCCCATAATCACTATTCTTTTATTTTTTAATTTTTGTTAATTTTTTATTGCTACATGTTTTGAGTATATAATGAATACCTTCCTCCTGGAGAGTTAATATAAGTACATAACACATCTCAATTCTTTTTTCATACTATTCTTCTTTCAAGTCCACGTATATGATTTACTCCAATGTCAGTAGTGAACATATGAAAGAGTAGTGAATGCTTTGGAATGAGAAGGTGTGGAGGCCTCACATCTGAAACCCAAGGGAATTTAGCAGCAATGTGGATGACAATAGACTTCATGGGACATTTTGTAAGGAGAATACAAACTCCACCCAACAATACTCTTCAACACCACTGTTATAAAAGGATTGGTTTATATGTAAGTCTTTGCCTTCAGGATCTGTCACAGGGCACTTCACATAGTCAAAAGTGCATGTATTATTTCAATGCAATTATTTACATAAAAATTTACTCTATAAAATTAATTTACATTACTAGATAAATATTGACAAAATAAAACAATTGCTAGTGGTAGTTAAGTGTCAGTGAATTGAAATTGTGAGGAAAAACAAAAAGCTACATCTAATGACATAGGCAAAGTATGAAAAGTTTTATGTTTAAATTCTATAGAATGTAGTACTTGAAGAATGAAAAAAAAACCTCACATCTAGCTATTTGTAAATGTCACAATAGTATATAGCTCCGAGTTCATTACCTCAGATTTCAAGGGTCCACGGAATATACAGGTTATCCCCACCGCCCCCCCCCCCAAAAAAGCTATAGGACAATAGAAGGTAAAAAGAATAGGTTTTTGCCCATGTGGATGCATTAATCATCACACGTTTTAATTTCTTAGGCACTATTCAAAAGAAGATGAATCTCCACAAATGGAGTAAAAAATATCTGAGGCTATTCTTTGTCTATGTGTTTTTTTCATATATCTACCTTCCTATTCCTCTTCTGTTCTGCAAAATCAATTCTAATTTCCTTTTTTAAACTACAGAATAGTTTTGCCTCTAGTCCCTTTATCTACATTGAATTGTGAGTATATTTTGGAGGAAAACTTGACTTCAGGAAAGTAGGCTGTTCCAGTCTTCTCGCTTTTCTGTTTCATGAAATTGTAATACTGAAAAGAAGACATGATCACTACCACTCTTACTTCATGTTAAATGAGTACAACATAGAGAATAATTATATATAATATTATCTTTGATGTATTAAGTAAATTTAGAATCCACTTGAAGTTAAATAGCATTTAAACATTTTGCAAAAATTCTAGGACATAGTAAGTATTCAAAAACTTGGAAGTTTTTATTATATTTATCATTGCAAAACTTCATTGTAGTAACACTTCTTTCATTTAAAATAGTATATTTTCAGTAAAAAAAAATGTGAGCAATACAAATCCCTTATAATTATTCATTCTTTTTAGAATTCTACTCTGTGACTGAAGATTAGTTTGACTTTGCATCTATTTAAAAATAATTACTTGCTTTTTGTTGTTATCATAAATATAAACATCACTAAGATAAAACTGCATAGCAAAATATTTATATACTTTAAAAAATATTTACCTAATGTAGTATTTCAAATTGAATGACAATGAAAATTCTGCTAAATACTTTCAAATTTTCCTGTGTACATTTTGTACCTATGCTTTCTCTACTGGCACTGATTATTCCTGATTCCTTGATTTGTCATTACCATTTATTTAAGGTATAAAATATGCTAGGCTAAAAAAAAAGCATTTTTGATGTTCTTCCCTTTATATCTTATTGTAGTTAAACATTTTCTCAAATTATGTGTCATTGATCATTTGCCATTTTTCTTTTTCTGCAGGTAGTAGGAATTTACTAGGCTTTAGGATTTGTTAAAAGCTACCTATCACTTCAAAATTTACTTATTAGATTGGTTTTCCAGCAGAGAACCAAATTCCACTTGAATAATTGCTCCTTTTCTGGGGTAGTTATTCTGTACACACTGTTTATTCTTAAATATCTTGTGCTGGACAATTGTCACTACTGGTAATATAAATGAATCCTTCATCTCATGATAATATTGATGTTCCACAGCATCATAACCCCTATAGACACCTAGACACAAAGACATATTTTTCACCCTACTTGAGTTCCTACTTTCTAGTACTGGGTTGCCTATCAGGGCAGATGCCTTCCTTCTCCATTTTATTTCAGTCCTGTACTGCACTATCCCCTTCTTCCAGCCTATATTTTCATAGTTATAAAAATAAGAATTAGTCTCCAACTAATTTTGGTGTGTAGTGTGAAGTTTAGTTTATGGTTACTTTTTTATGCAACAATAGTTGAATAGTTATTTATTAAATAAATCTTTCTCAATAAAATTGCATTAAAAACTGTGTAAAAATAAGCTAAAGTATAATATAGGTGTGGATTGGTTTTTCAGAAATATCTTTTGGTTCCAACAATATCACATTTTATTAATCAGCTGAGTAGTTGTAATACTTTATTAAATGTTAAAACAAGATAATGTAAGTTATTTTTCTTATCTGTTTGTACCAGATATTCAAAATTATTTGTTTCCACATAAATTCTAGGATCAAATCATTACAAATGAGGAAAAGAAGACTTTTCTAAGAAGAAATTTTATATTAACATAGCTATGTTTTCTACTATATCTTAGTTTATTTAAAATTTGTATCAACATTTTAAGATATACAGGCCTTTTTATGTCTCTGATTTCAAATATTTAATGAGCTTTGTATCAATAAGCATGAAATTTTACTTTTAGTTTTTCATTCCACTGGTTATTGACATATAGAAGTACGTTGCATCTCACAGACTTGCTGAAATCACTCATTTGTAGTGTTTAATTTAAATTGCTTTAGATAGCTCATATACATAATCATGCCTTCTAAAAACAAGGATAATTTTATTTCTTTCTTGTATACAAGTGTTTCTTGATTTTCTTTTCTTTCTTTATTGCATTAGCCAGAAGTTTCTGAATATTTAGTAAAGGTCAAAAATGACTATATTTTATCTTTTCTTAATCTTGGAAGAAATTTTTCTATATTTCACCTTTAGCAAAGATGAGTGTTTTATTTTTTTTCAGACATCTTTATAGTTAAAAAAGTTGCATTTTGTTCCTATTTTCAAGGGATTGTTATGCATAAGTGTCAGGGACCAGAGGAGAATTAAGGCTTAATTGGACTTCTGTGTAAGCACAAGGGAGAAAGGCTGCCCTCGGAAGTGATTGCATATTGCATATTAGGGAAAAGTTAAGACAGCTGAGGTTAAGTTGTTTACCAGAGAATGTACTAACTGACATTGGAAACCAGATGAATATTGTGTTATTTCGATTGCTTGTGCCTCTGGGTCAGTAAAAGTGAGGTGAGCCAAAAGCTCAGGCCTCCTCTGTCTACTAGACCACTCTGTCTACTGGCTCCCTGGCCACGCACATGTTAAGCTGACTCCATGTCTCTTTGTCATTCTTCCTGGTCCCCCCACCCCCAAGCATGGAGAACAAAGTAGAAGTCCCAGATTAAAGCCAGTGGGTGGGCTTGGCTGCAGGTAGCACCCCAGCATGGGGATCTGGACCCAGGCTTGCCTACACATACATAAATGTTTCATTTTGTCACAGTTTTCTGCTTGTACCAATGATTATGATTTTTTTCTTCTTCTGGTGAACTGGAATGATTGATTTTCTAATGTTGAATGAACCTTGAGTTACTGTAATAAAATCTACTTAGTCACAACGAATTTATTTTTTATACATTGTAAGGTATAATTTATTACTGTTTATTTTTTCAGGAAATATATTATTGAAATATACTATTTTCATGTTTTGATCTCATCAGCTATGGATATAAGAAGTACATTGGATTCATAAAACAAGCTGGGAATAGACTTTCTACATCTAGTCTCAAAGAGTTTTCATAAGTTAAAAGTTTGTATATTCCCCATAAATGTCTGGTACAATTTCCCTATTGAATGGATCTAGTACTGGCTTATTTTGTTGGAACAATTTTTAATTTCAGATTTATTTTTAAATGAATTCAAGTTTTGTATTTCTTATGTTTATTTTCACAATTTTTTCTAATCATATAATCATGAAATTATCCATAATATTTTTAGGATCCACAACAGTATCTATTTAAAATTTCCTGATATTAACACGTTTGTTTTTATTTGGGGGCTTAAAAAAGAACTTAATTGTATTAATCTTTGAAATGATCCACGTTTTTCTCTATTTTTGTTTTCTCTTTCATGTGTCTCTTCATAAATAAATCATTTCCTTTTAACTATTTCTTTTGGATCTATTTGTTTTTGTCAGTGTGAGGGGATTAAGGGGTATTTTCACTTCACGGGTGAGATCCTTAGGGTAAAGAAAGTGCATGAAGCCATCAGCAGCAAAACCATGAACAGAGCAGCATGTCTTTATTTCTGATCCCTTGTATAGGCTCCTATGCAGCTTTACATCATTGTATCCTTAGGAAACCAGGTAACGCATACAGGATAGTCGATGATAAGTCATGCTTACATAAGTATGTCCCGCTCTGAACATGCGCTATGCAGTGGCGTCATGTCCTTAAGAGTCCTCAGGTGCCCCTGGGCTTTGATTCAATTGGAAATGATTTCCAACAATTTTGGTTTTTCCATGTCCTTAAAGTTTGTATCATACATTTTCACATTTTTTCTTTCGAGTATATTCTTTGCTACATGCACTGTTTTTGGTTGTACCAAACAAAGATTAGGTACTTTTTCTGATTATGGATCAATTTAATTTACTATTTTAAAATCATTTCTTTGTTTATGATGTTCTTTCTTTAAAAAATTTATTTTATGATTTCATACAACCTGGTTTAGTAAATGTTCTATGAGCAGTTAAAGTATATATATTCTCTCACTGAATGTTGTGTTACCCATAATTTTAATTATTTGAGAGGTGTTTTCAATTCTTTTATAGTGTTAATGCTTTTTGTATAAAGTTTCCAATAATAGGGAATGGTATAATTTTTTCTATGAATATTTAACATATATATAGTTAGCTGTTTTATCAGGCATGTGGACTTGGAAATATTTTTAATGAATAGATCAGTATATTATTTAGATGCATCTCTTTCAAATCCTATATTTCTTCATATTTTATAATATCTCTTAATATATGGGTAGTTTACTTAGATTTATTGAAATTATTTATGTAGTTGGCTACTACTTTTAGTATTTCTGCATAAACCCTTTAATGTTTTGTTGTTCCTTACCTGTGTTTTTATGGATTAGTTCAATGTAATTTTTTCTTACCACATATATTTTTAATCATATACTTCATATTATTCTTTCTTATACCATGTTATAAACACTGAAATATCCACTCCATAGAAAATTATATTTACACAATTGCCACTCATCATGCTTCTGTGATCATATATTTTACATACTTTTATGTATTTTATTTTCATTGCAATTTTATTTGATCTTAAATGCTGAATAGCTTTTAAATAAAGTTAAATGTTTTTTTTTCTGTATGTGCTGACATTTTCTCAAATTGTTTAACTTTGTGGCACTATTTTTTCTGCCTACATATATGCATTATTTTAATTTAGTAAGAATTTTTATGAATAATGTACAAATTTATGTTGCTTCATATGCCTGTAATACTTTGCTCATTTGTGTTTCCTTTATTATTTTGTTTGACTTGTCATCATACTTTCTTCTATAGTGTTCAGTATAGTATTAAAATTAGACTATGTCTATTAAAAGATGAATGGATAAAGAAAATATGGTATTTACATGCAATGGAGTACTACTTTGACATAAAGAAAGGAAAACTTGACTCATTTGCACCTGGAGACCATAATGTTAAGTTAAATAAATCATACATATAGAAACTTAAATGTCATATGATTTCTCTTATGTGAGAAACTGAAAATATAAAGAGCAAAATAAAAGATAGATAACAGGAAATAGAGTGATAGATCTTTCTCTAAGGAAAAAGGAACCAAAAGAGATAGAGAAGGAAGGAGGGTAAGGGCATGGAAAAAAGAATTAAGATGTGTTATGTACATGTACCAACTATACATAAGGAATGTAAATATGGACTGAAAACATGTACTCATCAAAGCAAAACTCTTGTTTCTTTCCCCAAAAAAGCTTTGTTTCAGAGAATATAATTCTTAAATTTGAGAACTTCAGTTTGTTTTTAAAATTGTGTTGGTCATCTTCCATCAATATGAAAAAATACATGAGGTAATCGATTTATAATGAGTATTTATTTTGTCTCCTGGCTTTGGAGAATTCAGTCTAGTGTCTCTTGGTCCCATTGTTTTAGGCGTGGAATGATGCAGAACAACATGCTTACTAGTATGTGGAACAAAGTTGTTCATCTATGGCAACCAGAACACAAAGAGAGAAGGAGCTGGGTCCCAATATCCCCTGTGAGGCTATTCTCCCAGTAACATAATTTCCTTATCCTCCGCCTACTTCCTAAATAGTCCACCATTTCCTAAATGTCCCACACCTGGCTGGCAAACAAATTCTCAACCCCTGGCCTTCAGCAGACATTTCAGATCCAAATCGTAGTCTTGTCTTGTATTTTGCTGAAATACACATCTTTTTTGCCATAATTATTTTGAGGATAGTATCTACTAATTCTAACACTTAAATCCTTTGTGTTTCTGCTTCCGAAGGCTATATTTTATAATATTATTGACTATGAATCACATTTATCTGCTTTTATGTGTTCAATAAATTATCAAGTAGAGTATATTTATACTCTATACTCTGCACCATAGCCTTTTGAGTGTTCCTGTTAAAACACAGTTTTTGTTTCAGTGAGTTGAATCAATTTCAGTTCACTATTATTCTTACCTTAATTCTAGGTATAGAATTATGTTTCAATTATTGATTTGTTTTATACTGAAATTACAAGAACTCTCTAAAACATCAACTAAAAAATTATAAATAACATTTTCACCAAGATCTTCTCTTTGTGGCTACAATTAATATCTCCCCAGCAGTGTGTGATATCTGAAGTTTATGTGTTTTTTCACAAATCTGAAACCACTTTTCTCTACTGTAGTTTCTGGATTCTTCTTCTGTTTGTGTCAAACACAGGATTTGGCCAATTTCTGAGAAAAACTGCACATAAAAATCCACATTCTCTTGAATATTATTTTTTTAGGATTTTGATAGAGGGATAGGCTTATGCTTATCAATATAGTTTAATGTTTGTACAAAATTAAATTTATTTGTAAAAATATAAAAAGAACTTTGTTCAGTAATTAAGTAATTTTAGTTTCATAAAACAAAGTAAAACTTGAGAATGTATGTGCAAGGTCAAAGTAGATAAAGTATATGGTTAATCCTACATTTTATTCATTCATAGTCAAAAGAAAAAGTCACTAAAATTATTGCCGACTTTATTTGATTTCAAGAAACAATTTTCAATTGAAAAGCATACCTTTAATTTTGAAAAACAAGTCTATGACTTCAACTTTAGAAGAGTTGTATTATAACACTGTATCAATTGAATCAAAAACATATCTTTCCATAGTAATTATTATTAGCTAAGGTTTCTTATCTCATGAAAATATGTATAACAGAACCCAGGTAATGGTGTTGAAGAGTTCTTGCAGGTGCTCTAACAAGGTAAAGAGAAAAAAATGGTATTGAATAAAACAAAGAGTCAGACAGAAAATGTAGGTGTTTATCTCACCCTTAGAAAATCATACATTAATAATTTCTCCAGTTTTTAAATGTACAAAGTAGTGTATATAGATATTTTTCTGTAAGAACGAGAATGTTCATAATATAAATGATATGAGAATAAAGACAAAAGATCTTTTGAAGCATGTACTATACTGAGATTTTTCAATATTTTGTTTGTTTTGTTTTTGGTACGAGGGATCGAACTCGGGTCCTTGCGCTTGCGCAGCAGGCGGCAAAACCACTGAGCTAAATCCCCAGCCCCAGATTTTTCAATATTTTGAGTTATCATACACTTTAAGGATCAAAGCAGTACGTTCTATTAATAATATGTGAAGAAAAAGGATTGTATGAAATCTAAAATATGTTAATATTGATCTTATGTATATCATTAATTTCTATTATCAAGAATAAGTTTTTTTAAAATATCTCCTATTAGTTTGGGAAAAATCTTCACTTCCTCAAGGGGATTAACTTCAAGGAGTTTAGCGAGTGTGTGCAAAACTTAAAATGTGATGTAAAAACAAAATATTTTAAATTCTGTACCCTATAATACAGGATAATTTGTGGCGTGCCAAAGCCTTGCATAAACCTTAGTAAAGAGTAAGTCTTTATGATTCATTTCAACTGAATGGTTCGAAGCAAGCAAAAATGAGGAATCATTATACGCACTGGTGGAAGCATACTTTTAAGCTGCGATTTTGTTTAATTCCTGACACCTTACTCGTGACAGCTATAACAAATAAAGAAACTGCGGATGGATTCATAGGGATAATTAAGCAGCGTTGATCTTAGGACAGTTGTCTTTTCAATGAAACACTGATTGCATTGTTCATAACAAAACTATCTCTGCATGACAGAACTAATTAGTGACCATCTGAACTTACTTAGCCAAACGAAAAACGCAATTAAAAACGCCATCATCACTGGATCTACTATTGAACAGCTGGTTATATTGATAAGCAATCCAGCAAGTTAAAGCTACTTTAGAACACAATGCAACGTAATCTGCTTCCTGAGTAGTAATTAGAGAGGAATAAGGGAATATGAGATTACTGTTGAGAAACTGTAATTGTTATGCAAACAACTTTTAAAATACACTTTTCCTCCTGAATTGACATGAGAATAATGGAAGAAAACATTTTATATATTCTCAATTATTTTATAATCCTACAGGCCAGACACATTATATTGCAAGATTTATCAAAAATTAATCACCTTTCTGAGATAAGATAAAATTGAAGATGATTTTCCAGAGCAAGTAAAATTGGTCTTTAAGTAGGAGCCTTAAGACACAGGAGAGGGAGAGGGAATATATAGCATTGTGTTATAGAAATCTAGAGGTCAGGAGCAGGTGTTTCCATTATCGAACAAAAGAAACAAATGCTCTGAAATGTGTGTCAGTGGGCATGCGTGTATTTATGTGAAATTTTTATGTCCCCACAATGATGTGGGTAATTTTGTTCACCAAAGCTCTTGCTGAAACTTAAGCCCCAAGTCATGCATTAATAGTACACTCAAGTGGGACTTTTGGAATGGAACTTAGATGAGGCCATAATTCCTTGAGGATTTAAAAGAAAAAAGAAATCCATGGTAGCAAGCCCATGTCTTACTTCCCATGTGCCACCCTTAGAATCTCCAGTCCTCACCAGCTAAAAGGACATCAGCAAATGTAGCTGCTCAATCATGAACTTCCTAGAATTCAAAACTGTCAATAAATCTTTACAGTTTTGTCTATAAATTACACTCTCTATGGTATTCAGAGAAAACAAAGCACTAAGACACTTATTTCTAATTGTAAATATTTTTAAATTCTCCTAAATAGAAGATTTTTTTATTTTTAGCAATGTAAGCAATAGGATCACATTTTTGTCAATTATATTTGGTACATAATTAATGTAAAAATTAATTAAAAGATAAAACAACAGTAATATCTGAAATTCAGCTAATCAAAGGGCAGTTAATTATTGCTTGATGGAAACTGTACTGACTACTACATTGCTTGAGTTTCTTCTTGTCTTTATAGTCATGTAACCACACATTTTCAAGATGATAGCTCAATGTTTAAGCATAAGTTTTCAGAAATAGAAAAATAAAGAGGCATACACTCCAATCTTGTATGTGCTCTTAATTACCTGTGTTACCTTAGACAAGTCATTACCTTTATAATTCATTGGTTTTATATCTGAAACATGGGTGAGAGTTGATACTAACAATTGTAGAATATTATTGAAGTAACCTATACCCTGCGACACACAAACACACACATACAAACACACAATGCCCACACTAATATACAAAGATATTAAGTCCTGGAAACTGTAAATATGTCAATTTATAGAGAAAAACCTTTTTGGGCTGTCAGTAAGTTAAGAAACTTCTGATGAAATTATAATGGCTTACTGAGGTGGGTTTTAAATGCCAGGTTTGATAGAGATTAAACACTGAGAATAGGAGGGAGGGAATGTGATTCTGTAGGCAGAGATTGGAGTCATGTGACCAGAAATGAAAACATGCTGCTAGCCACCAGAAACTTGAAGAAAGGGACAACGGATTCTTCACTCCTCCAGGTCTATTCAGAGTGTGGCCATGGGTACAATTTGTTCTTTTTCAAGTGATGTTAATTTTAGAAATCTAGTTTCAAGAAATATGAAGTAATTTCTGTTGTTTTAAGCCACACAATTTGTTGTAATTTGTTACAAAAGCACAAGAAAGAAAATTTACATATATATTACATTCCTGAGTATATATGTCTAGATGTGCATATATGTTGCAATATATATTTGGATGTAATTTACATGTAGGCACAAATTTATGCATATACAGATGCTTCTTGTTGTACTGATGGGTTACACCCTGAAAGTCACTGAAACTTCAACATAATCGTGTTTTAAGGTATTTAATACACCTAACCCACTGAGCATCAGAGTTTAGCAACACCGTGATTGCAGGGTTGATGGGGGCTGTGGCTCACAGCTGCTGCCCAGCATCTCAAAAGTGCATCCCAATGCATGCTGCTACCCCAGAAATTGCTACAATTTCAAACTTTAAAGTATAATTTCTACTGAATATGTATCACTTTCAAACTGTTGTAAAATTTCAGAAGGTGAACTATCATAAATCAAGTGTGGACCCTCTGTATTCAATCATCTGTTATTTTTCATAAAAGTGATCATTTTTTCTTGGGTTGCTTAAAAACAATAATAATTGCAGTGACATGAGACTTGAAGAAGAGGAGATTTACTCTTCTTCAGTGAAGAGATACAAGGACAGCAGAAATGTGCCAGCAAAACATCTCATTTTCCTGTGGCTTCACTACTAACTCTTTGCCAAGAACTAGAAAGTAAAGCAGTCCAGAGTTGGTATTCTGGTCAAGAGGGGACAAATACTAATACCTCCTGAGTATTGGCAAATTCAACAATTCCTTCATTTGAATGGATTCACACTTTCAGCAGCATCGTAAGACCTCTCTCATCCATGAAGAACTAGGCCTCGCGTCCTGCAAGGGTGTGAGATAAGACTCCTTAGGTCATGAGCAAATGAGAGGGGTTACCAAGATTAGCTTCTGGCTGAACTTGAGACAGATCATCTGCATCACTAATTGGCATCATCTGTTTCAGGTTGCCAAGAAACAGGGCATTTCGACAGTTGCCTGTACATTAATCTATTTCCCAAGCCACTTTCTCTGTATTGCTTGAGATGAAAAAAATAGGGACATTTTCTTTACATATTGAGGGCAATTAAGTCACCCAGGGAAATAAGAAGGAAAAGGTAAGATTTTTTAAGTTTTTAAAGTAGATTCTGTGGATTTCTTCTGGTTAATAATAATATTCTTAGTGTAATAACATTTTTCTTTTTCTATACAATATGTATATACTAAGAACTCACATACATTTTCAGTTTACAGTATTTGAATTTTATTAGAAATTCTTTTATTAAATTATTTTCTTTTAAATGTAAGCATTCTTCATGTAAAATTCTATTCTTATCTCATGTTTTAATATAAAATGTTAAAATTGTATAATATAAGAAAGGCAATATGTTTAAAAATATATAAAAAAAGAGTTCCAATAGAACTTGTGATATGAATTAAGATAGGAAATAATGGAA
Source organism: Heterocephalus glaber (assembly GCF_000247695.1). The sequence continues at coordinate 2,062,400 of NW_004624840.1, forward strand.
GCTGAGAATTCAATCCTAATCTATTAAAACTTTTTGAGGAGTTTTAGCTGACTTATACATGTATGCATTTTTACTTGGCTCTATAACTTTCTCAATTTCTTATTTATTTTGATCATTCTTGAAATATTTTTACCATATATAATTAGAAAAACATAACAGGAAGTTAAATTTAAATCTTAGAGATGAAAAAGATAAACAAGTGAACTATTACTAGCTTATTTTTGGCTATGAAATAAAATTTTCTTTTTCCTGTAAAATACTTTACTAAATGCAATCTTTTGAGCTTTTCTGTTTGTCTCTAATTACTTTTGTGGACTATTTTGAGAAAATTAAGTTGAACTCAATGTGCACAAAGATAATATGGGATGGATATGTTTAAAATACATCATAATCACATATGAAAATGCTACAGTGAAACCCAGTTTGTGTAAAATTAATATGTACTAATAAAATATATGTGAATGGGCCAGGGATTTAGCTCAGTGGCACCATGCCTGCCTTGCAAGTGCAAGGTCCTGAGTTTGATCCCGGGTACAGGAAAAACATATATATATATATATGTAAATAAGTAAGTCATTGTAAAAGTGCAATACAGCCTTTTCTTCGTTTTATTAATTGCCTACTGTTTACCATATTTTGTTTTCTTTTCCCCCCTTCTCTTCCTTATGTATAATTTCAGCATGTATTGCTGCATAACAAGAGCATCCTCCAATCAAACTAAAATACCGAGATCTCAAAGAATTTACCTCTGACAAACTAGTGTTACTTTTCTTTAGTTGATATTCAAATTTCCTAGAATTGTTTTTAGAATCTTCTGACTTGTCTGAACTGTGAATATGGATACTTTAAATTGTAAGATTACATTCACCATAATTATTATTATTTAAAATAATATTTCAATTATTTATTTGAATCATAAGACTTTCTGAAAGCTCTTTACTTTGAAAAGTATAGTTTATTCAAAACCTTTAACTATGTCGTTCTCTGTAGCATAAATTTCACTCTCTTTAGTATAAATTGCCAAAGAGATGAGGGGCAAGAGAGCAAAATTTACAAAAGGCTTTATTTATCCTACTGGAATAGGAATATTTTAAATTTAGACTTTAAAAAAGTCACTACTAATGATACAGCAGATTGATATTAAAATATGATTTCAACAAACAAAAGTTTCAATACTGACTGAATATTTACATAGTTCTGAAGAAGAAATTAGAAAATATTTTAGTCTTTAATTTTCTCCTTGAATTACTTTATTGAATATAATTTACCCTCAGGGCCTTATAGAAAGGGAAAAGCTGGGAGATAAACCATACAATATAAAAAGAATCACATTTTATTTTTAATATCATGGAGCTTTCTGAAAGAAATCAATGAAGGAGAAAGATATAACAAGGAATCATCAAAGGAACTTATGCTTTTTTAACTCAGCACCATGGTTTTAAAAGCTGCAAGAATAAACAATTGTTGTACTAAAGAAGTATTTGTCGGAAGTGAAAATAGTTGTTTCAATCTGGGCCCATTTCACATTCACTGTGAACAGCTGGATATTATTGAACAGGCTTTGCCCTTTCCTCGTAAATCCTGCAGCTAATCTTATTAAGAACCAGTGGAAACGGAAGTCGTATAGAAATCAAAAGTTAACTCCACAATAGAAGGTTCAAAGAGGTTTTTCTTGTTAAATGCTTTTTTCTGAGCTTGTTTTTGGATCTTAGATCATTGAATTAGTTATATTTGAAACATTTTAAAATATAATCACATGAGTTATACACTACAGTTGCCCCACATGAACACATTCAATCATTAGTTTTGTCAAACACTGACCAGTTTCCCTGAAACAGGCATAAGATACTTTTAAGGTTCTTTGAAGAACAGGAACCATTTTTTAAAAATAATTTATATTTTCTTCTTAGATAACCCTGTTAGTGGGTGAATAAGAACTGAGCCTATCCATTCTCAATAATCTTCAGTCAGCCCAATTTCTGACTGTTTGAAGATAACAGATTGGAATCTGCTTAGGACTTCATCATAGGTCACCCTTGTGACTTGGACTCACTAAAGTTATACTTAAACTGTTTTAGCCTTGTTTACATGTTAGGAATAAGGTAGACTGACTCTGAACAGTCTAAGCTGTTTTATTGATAATCCTTCAAGTTCCACATTTCATTGAAAATAACACATTCTTTTAAAAATCTCAGTGAAATTTACAATCTGATGCCACTTATTTTTCTAATCTCAATTTTATCTTAATACTTCCTCCCCTAATTTTAGACTTCTTTACTTCTTCCAGACTTTCCCCTAAACATTATATTCACTGAAACCTGCTTAGGATTGGAATCGTTTTTTGGTTTTTTAAATCACAATCGCTGCAATCTGCTCTATATTTTTCCCGTAGTATTCACTATATATATGACCAAATGTAAGAGAAGACAAAGGTGAAAGACTTCAATAGTTAAAGTTCATGTTTACTATCTTTTTTTAATGTATCATACATAAATAAAAATTGGAAAAGATTTGCTTGGCATATGCAAGGGCCTAAGTTTGATCGCTACCATTACATGAATCTCTACCAAAAATAACATAAATTAGCAAATAATTAAATAGTGAGAAAGTTTGAAAATCTGTTATATGTTTGTCAAAGGTATAATGAACTGAGAGAGTAGTATCACCTGAGTAGAAGGTTGATTGGCAAATTGAATAGGTTAGAGAAAATAAATAATGAACAATAAATTCAACTGAATGAGAATTGAATATTAGTGTGGAAATTGAATTTATATAATAACTTACAAAATGTATTGCACACTACAAAAAAGCTACTGAAATTAACATGAAAAAAAATTCTCAGTAAATTGCATGTGTAAACACAAAGGCTCTCTCAAGACTGTTCTTAAATAAGGTAGTTATTTGTATTTGAAGGTTCTAATAGTTCACTTGGCAAACTAAATTTTGACATAAATGAGCTTGCAAATGAACTATTTAAAGTCCCTTCTAAAAATGAATCTGGGAAATCAAGAAAATAATTATTAGATTTCAGATTGAAAGCTGGAGGGGTGGTTAGAGATGAAAAAGGGCTAATGTAAAGGCAGACATGATAATTAAAAAATAAAAATGAGAAGCATGGTATAAATATATTTGGAATTAAAGATTCTTTGTTCCCATTAAGTATGCTAGAAACATTATTATCCAAAATTGTTAAAGTAGGTAAAAGTCTTCTTGATGTTTATAAAAGTAATATATGATAACTTTATAAAATCATGAGTACTTCCATCTATAATGGAAGGAGTAAAGGATTAGAAAGTAAAATTATATTTACTGGCCAAATCTAGAAATACTAAAAATTTGGGGTGGTTTTTAAGTGTAAAGAAAAATAAAAATGAATGAAGTTCATTCATTTCTTGATTCCTATAATATTTGTGAATAAAAGAGTAATTGTGTGTGTGTGTGTGTGTGTGTGTGTGTGTGCAGTTGACTTCAAGGGAGAGAATTTAGCAAATAGGATAAAGACTTTGTAAAGGAAATGTGATTTATACTGTAAATATACCTAAAATCAAGCTTGCAAACAAAGTCTAAAAATGTAATTCATAACTATATGAATTTCTATAATTTGTGATTAAAACTAAAAGGACTTCCCAGAATAGTTTTCAAAATGAAATTTTGTATTGTAAGTTCTCCTTTTCTTATGTAATAAGAAAACTAATATATGCCTGTCCTTCAACTTTGTGAACATCTCCGTTGGTATCAAATTTCAATTCCTGTTTGCTCATAATTAAAACTATATAGTGAATTATGTGATTATATTTTTGTTATACTTTGTTACCAAAAGGACAAATCATCACAGTTTTGCCAATGTACTCAGCCTTAATCTAGTTCTAAATGAAGTTCATATATTCAGTGAACAGACTTGGTCGGGTAAAGTTACGTTTTTTACTATATGTCCACTTTCTTTACCGATTTATTAGCACTCTTATGACCCTGTGGCTATGTCCTGACATTACTAAATGTCAACAAAACAGTGCATAAAAAGCAAGAGTGAGTATTAAAACTGGAAGAGAAATTTGAAAGTCTTTCATTCTGACTTTTAATATTAAGATAAAAGATATTAAGACATTAATTATATTTAACTACACAACTCAGAGAAAACCTAGAATGTCAAGATAATTATTCTGATTTTGCTGTAGAATATTATATGACACATAGAACATCATTGATTATATTTTAGAAAATTGCTTGAAATTAAATTTAAACATATGAAATCTGTACAGTATTACAAAAATTGATCTCAGTGGCATTTTAAAGGTTTTGAGTGTTTTCCAGGACGTCCATTTGGCCTGAAAAGTATAATAATCTCAGTTTTAAAAACTCATATAGAACATTTAATTGTTCCTAAGGTGGAGATAGCATTTCATTACCCAAATAATTAAATCAATTATAATATTACACTTGACTCTATACTAAAACATTTTCATTCTCGAAGCTACTTGAACTTGAATATTTTCAACAGAGCTATCTGTTATAAAATTTCTCCTTCAATGACTAAATATATAGAATATTTGCTATTAGAAAAAAAAGAAATCTAATAAATGTTTGTAAGCATGCTATGTTCAGAGATGATCTCCATAGTTTGCTTCTGTAAATTTTATTTCTCTCCTGAGAATCCTAGGGTAAAAGATTTTTGTTTATATTTACATTGTATTTACAATTATTTCATTTCTTCCACTGTCAAAAGCACTGAAATTATACTTCCAATTGAGCTTTTCCATGAGGTATATACATTTTATCTCATTTTTATTACATTTTAATTTCTAACTCAAAATAAATAGGGATCATTGAACATTGTTCTAAACTTATTACCAATTATATTTAAATTATATTGCTATCTTGTAGATCATAAACAAACTCCCTTTAGAATCAATGCTTCAGAATAATCCTTGAGCTGAAATAGCCAAGAAGAAGATTTCTCCCAGATATTATTTTGGCTGAAACAATTATTTTGAATTTTTTTTCTTATTAGTAATCCCTGCCACACTGAGTGAATTTTTAATGTCCTGAAATGAAAATTAAAATACAGGAGATATCTTGTAGATGTTTACACTGGAAAAAAAGCATAGTTTCTAGATTAAATCCTTTACATTATAGTTGTCCAGAGAGCATTCTAGAGGTTAGAGGTCTATGAAGGCAGAGCTACACTTCTGATTGTAATGACTTGCTCAACAGGGAGGAACAAAATAGATTTAAAACATATGGTGATGCTTAACAGTGTAAATCTCTAAGGAAAATTATTTTGCTTAACATTACTCTAGTGATTTGGACATGTCTTTTAGTTGTCTGAACTCTGTCTTTTAAAGCTTTAATCTTTAAGGATGTTCCAGGTTATTATGCTTTTTTTCATTAAGCAATACTTAGAAAGCAAAAGGGATATTGGCTCCAAATAAACTAATAGTCTCACTTCTCTGAGACTTATATGAAGTTTGAGATAAACCTTGATTATTAATTTGTAATTCTAGTTATCTTTATGTCAGAAAAATATTTTAAGCCTTTAAGTCACAGTGCTTTTAATTAAAATAGTTCAAATCTAGATTGGATTCTAATAGTAAGATGCCAAGTAGATACAGTTGTTCTTTCAAAACACTATATCTTGAAACAAATTTCTTGAAACTGATTTGTGCAGAGATGGCCTCGGGCTGACTAAAATCTCTCAAGGTTAATGTAATGGTAACAGATTTTCCCAGAGACCTGTAAAAGTATTTCTTCCCAGCTATTTATTTTTATTGGTTAACTTCTAGCCTGAGAGCATCAGGACTTACAGAGCAAATGCTTAAACATTTTTATTTACTCCAATACAAAAAGCAATACATGATTGAAGCACACTGGGTGATAATTATAGGAATGGTCTTAGAATGAAACTTTCAGAATGTATTTATCATAGCACCTTTCTATTCAACCAGTTAGTAGGAATTCATATATACTCTTCTGGGACCTAGAAAACGAGTGGTAAAATATTTCATTATAATAGGGGAAGCCCTAAAATTACAGAAGCAAAAATTACATGTTTATTTTTATGGCAGTGAATATAGGCTTTGTGAGACTATGTCATTATAGTTTGGTCCAAAATCATAAAATGTGTGACACCATGAATGAGACTAGTACAAACTATGGGCACTAGATTATTATTTTGTGTCAATTTAAAAACCATACCACTCTTAGGGCCGGGATTTAACTCAGTGGTTCCGCCACCTGCCTTGCAAGCGCAAGGTCCTGAGTTTGATCCCCCATACCAAAAAACAAAACAAAACAAATAAAACCACTCTGGAAGAGGATGCTGGTAATGGGGGAGGCTATGCATATATGACAGTAGGGAGTTTATGCTCAATTTTACTGTGAACCAAAACCTACTTTAAAAATAATCTGAAGTTAATGGTAAACAACTAAATTTTGAGAACTAGGGTATTGTAATGGAGAACATCTAAGGTCAGCTTTAGCTGGATTGTCAGGGGGAGGAATTCTTGATATTTGAGTTGAGACCAGAATGGTGAGAAGGAAGCTGTGCAAAGACACATACAGATGTCAGGGAGCTTTCCAAGGAGTAGACACATAAAGCGCAAAAGCTACAATGCACTTGATCATTTTTCCAAAGAAGCATTGACCAGCTGAGCCATAAACTAGAAAGCTGAGAGGAGTTAATGAGGACCTTCTGTGACAAGCTTATTTTACTTTATCCAATCCACCTTATAAGGGAATCATTTTACATTTTAAAACATTTAGCAGTGAAATATGTAATTTATCTGGGTTTGTAAGCTTGAAGAATATGGAGCAAGGGCAGAGTCAAGGAGTTCAGTGTAGAGACTTGCGACAGTTTGTTCAGGTGAGAATCAATGGTAGTTTGAGTGAAGCTGAATCATTGAAAGAAATCATAGATCTAATTCAGGATATATTTCAGACACTAAACAGGTTGGGTAAGGAATATAAAGGGAAATAATGAAGGAGAGTGTGGTCTTTAGTCATGATATGTCAACTTGAATAGATTAAGAGATAGTAGGTTAGTAAAGCACAGTTCAGGGTGTGTCCATGCCTGACTGACATGTAGGTGACCAAACCAAGGGGAAAAGACTCACCTTGAATGTGAGGGGCACTACAGATGGGTGCTGGCCTTGATGGAATAAAAAGAAAAAGAAGAACGAAGTGTGCTCATTCTGAAGAGGGGCAGTCTTCTTGACTAGGTGCACTTTGTGCTGTCTTCATTTTTGGACACTGATTTTCAGATCTCCAGTTTCTTCAGGTTTCGAACACAGCTTCAAACTAGAGACTCCAGTGAACTTACAGGCCTTTGATCTTGGACTGGTGCAGCATCATTGATTCCTCTTGTTTTGTCTTTTATCTTCATGGACTAAGAATTATGGGATTTTCTGGCTCTTCAGTGTTTGGACAAAAATTGTGGACTTTCCTGATTCTAATCCTTTAAGGCTACCTAAGAAATTTCCCTGCATAAATATACGTATTTTCTATTGATTCTGTTCCTTTAGAGAACCTTAACTGATACAAAGAATTACTCCTAGACTCTTGGACTTAATCATTATGTGGTACCTACCTATAAGTTAAGCATGAGTGAGGATGTATGCTTGTTAAACATCTTAGTAACATAAACTACCAATTATTCTATTTTTGTAACTAAGGAAAAAAATCCAAACTTTGTCACCTGAAAGACATCAAGAAACAAAAGGCACACCAGTATTTACATGTTTGATAGTAGAATATGAACTCCTTAAAAAAGTATACAGAGTAAGAGGTAACTAGACTTCTGTGATAGCTCAGGGTACTAAAGAACACAATGTTTAATCAAAGAAGAACTGCTTATTTCAAGTAATTTCCAGCATAGTTAATAATTTGAGTAAAAATACAAAAAATTGTCTATTGATCTGGCAATATATATTCACAGGTAGTGTGTCATTGACCTTAATCAATAACTTGTCTACACTAATCAAATATTTTGTATTGAGTAACCTCATTGTAACCCCAGTATCTAGATCAGTAATGAAGTAAATGTAATGCCATCAATTAAATTACTTACAAAAAAATTCCTCCCTGAAGTGGTACAAGCATTCTGAGAAAAGGTTGACCAAAAAGGCAGGTGTTTCTACAAGCATAGGCACTAATTGTTCTCTGTATCTAACATCTATTATTGTACAAAGCCAGGAATTTCACAAGTACAACTATTTGTGGAACCTCGTTTTAAAATTCAGGCATCAATCTCAATTTGTATGAATAACCTTTTGAAATTTGAAAATGTAAAGAAAGTGGGTCTTACATGATTCAGTTTATGATCAAAAGAAGAGAAGTACTGTGGTTGTTTGATGTTTTTCTATAACTTCATGTTATGTATTATGTCTGATAAAGGGGTAAAGTGAAAATAAAATAAATTTCTTAATGAAATGTAAATGTATAAGGGTGGACACAAGTTAGCCTATTCTGAATGTCAATCATTAAACCACCTGACATAGAATAAATTCCATTAAATAAATACAGATTTTTAAAAATGGTACTGGGGTTTAAACACAAGACCTTCACATTGACCTACATTCCCACTATTTTTATTTATTTTTTTATTTTGAGACAGAATCTTTCTAAGTCACTAAGTTGCCCCCACTGGGCTTAAACTTGTAATCTTTCTACCTCAGTTTCCCAGAATTCTGGGATTTGAAAAATGTACCTGACTAAATATAGATATTTCTAACCTGAAAAGACAGGACACCTATGTAATTCTATATCATATTATACCTAAAGAGATTAATTTTCTTCGTACCTTCTAGTCAAGTATTCTCATGATTACTAACCAATTACCAAGGATCCTGGAGACCACTGGAGAAATGCAATATAAATAGATATATTGGTCTTTTGATTAAAATGCTTAATTTAGCCTATTTTCTTCTTGGTTTCTCAATGTTACTTTCTATTACAGGCCTTAATTATTTTAAAGATGCCACAATGAATTTATCATATGGCTCCTGCTTATGAAAAGTGAATTTGAAGAGCAGATGGAGTTTGTAGCACATTTTCCAGTTTGTAGCTTCATTTTCCACATGGATGAGAGTTCAAACTAAAAGATAAAACAAAAGTATGGGTGATCAGGAGTTTCTGTTCTAATTTTGACTCTTTTATGCATAGTGAGTCACCTCAGCTCACCAGGAGTCAGGGTCTGAAGTAGAGAAGTCAGGAGAGCAGGACACTGGTTTTCTATATCTCAGAGGCAAGGGTCAAAATAACAATTAAGTACTTGAGTGGAAACAAGAGGTTGTTTCCTTCAAAATCACAAAAGTAATTGTGAGTCTGGAATATTAATCTACTTTATGAAAATCAAAGGTTTTAATCTTATCTGAAAACAAAGCTCTATTCTATAAAAGGGACAGGTTTCCAATGAAAATGTAAAAATGCCAACTTTAATTTGAATGATAGTGCCCACCAATGGCCCACTCATTATTAAAGGCTTTTGCTCCCCAGCCCATGGCATTATTGGAAAGTGTGAGACCTTTAAGAGGTGGGACCTATTGGGAGGCATTAGGGCATTAGGGGCATGCTTGAAAGGCATCCTGGAATACTGGAATCTTTCTGTCTTTATTTTCTGACATCCTGAGTTAAGCAGCTTCCTCGGCCACATGCTCCCATCATGATGTACTGCTTCTTCATAGCTCCAATTCAATTGATCAACTAACCATGGAATGAAATCTCCAAAACTGATATTTTTGAAGGCTAGAAAACATTTCAATCCAACTCCTCCTGGTCTTTATACTTTGTATGAAGAAGTCTGTTGTGATTATATTGGGTTAACCTTTGTATATGATTTACTACTTTTCTGTAACAACTTTTAAGATTTTTGTCCCTGTGATGGATTTCTGGAACTCTGAGAACAATGTGGTTTGGATTGGTTCTCTTTTAACCATGGTCAGTTGCTGTTCTTTATGCCTCATTTATGCGTATGTTTGTTTCTTTCCGTATATTTGGGGAGGTTTTTGGCATTATTTCTGTGAACAGGTTTTTATGCCATTGTGTTGTATTCTCATTTTTCACTTACTCCAAGTATTCTTTGATTAGTGTTCTACACATCATCTAGCTGTTGCTGGATTGATTTTTCATTTTCTGTTGTTGTTTTTATGGTGTCTTTCAGTAGTTGGTCTTTGAAGGCATCACTGTCTTCTAGTTCTAAAATTCTATCCTCACATTGGTCTGTCCTATTCCCCATACTTTCAATAAGATTTTTAATCACCTGGATTTCTGATTGAAACCTATTCATGGACACTAATTATTTCATCAACTGGTCATTCATGTTTTGTATCATTTTGTTTGCTTATGTAGCTTTTTAGTAATGTCTTCTGAGTGCTGCTACATCCCTTTGATTATTACTTTCATTATCTGTTTAGGTGTGTCTTCTCTAATTCAACTAAATATCGCTTTGAGCTGCTTTCTAACCTCCTCTGCTATACTTTTGAGTAATTCTATTCTCTTTTGAGCATTCTATTCTGCTGCTTGGTGTGCCTTGGATTGGCTTGGGGTGTGGGGGTTTGGGGTGGCATTTCTTTACCTTATCTTCACGTTTCAATTGTTTTTGCTTGTTTGCTTTGTGATGAGGATTGTGGCTGCATACAGCCTAAATACTTTGTTGCTAGAACAGAGCTCTCTTTAGTTACTTTTCAGTGATGTATTTTGGGCATGGCTAACTATAATCCTTTGCAACAGCCTCAAGATTAGACCACCTTGGTTATTTTGGGAAAGAAAGATGCAGTGTAGCTATCCCAGTAACCAAGTTCTCTGGGAATATACTCTACTATTGTTAATGTGGCAAAGGCAAATTAGCACAGCAGGATACAAAGTTAGCATTCAAAAATCAATAATGTTCCTGTACAACAGTAATAAATTTACCAAGAGGGAAATTAGGAAACAAATACCCTTCACAATAGAATCAACAAAAACAAAATACTTAGGTATTAACCTAACCAGGGAAGTGAAACACCTCTACAATGAATATTATAGTACTCTGAAAAAGGAGATTGAAGAGGGTACTAGAAAATGGAAAAATATTCCCTGTTTCTGCGTAGGCAGAACCAATATAGTCAAAATGGTCATACTTCCAAAATAGTTACAGAGATTTAACCCAATCCCAATCAAAATACCAATAATATTCCAAACAGAACTGAAGAAAATAATCATAAAATTCATATGGAATCAGAAGAAGCTGAGAATAGCTAAAACCATTCTGGACAATGAGGAAAAGGCAGGGGCATCACAATCCTGGACTTCAAGTTATACTTCAAAGCTACAGTGATAAAAGCATCATGATATTGGGAAAAAAACAGACTTGTGGACTAAAGAAAACAACACAAGATGCAGAAATAACTTTAAGCACATTCAGCTCTGTTATCTTTGAAAAAAAGGGTCAAATCCCTTCAGTAGAGGAAAGAGCCTTTTATCAAGAGGTGCTTGGAAAATTGATTATATGCCGAAAAGTTGAACCTAGAACAGTATCTCTCATCATGTAATAAACTAAAATCAAAATAGACTGATCAAAGATCTAAACATTAGAACAGAAATATTTAATCTGCTGGAAGACAAAATAGGTGAGACCTTGGAAGGCGTAGGTGTAGGCAAGGACTATCTGAACAAAATCCCATTTGTGCAAAAATCAAGAGCAAGAACCAACAAATGAGATCACATCAAATTAGAAAACTTCTACACAGCAAAGGATACCACCAACAGAGTGAAGAATATCTAGACTATATAACAAATTAAAAGAATTAGACTCCTTTAAATTTGCAGACCAAATTAAAAAATGGGTATCTAAAATGAATAGATACTTCTCAGATGAAGAAATGCCAGTGATGAATAAATACATGAAAAATGTTTAGTGTTACTAGTTTTTCAAAAAATGCGAATTGTTATAACCCCAAGCAAATACCTCTCCATCAGCTGTCAGGGCCATTGAATGATGTGAGCCACATGCTACTTCAACAACCTGCTTAATCAAGAGATTGGTACTGACTTGGATCAGGGCAATGCCTTGGTTGGTCGTTCCATTTCCCAACTGGCTGTATCCATTGTGGCCCCAGGCATAGACAACTCCTTCGGTGCTGAGAAGAACATGGGGGCCACTCCCATAACTAAGGCTTTTAATCTTCTTTCCACATAAGGCTTCTAGCTTCATAGGTACAAGTGTACTCTGGTTATCTCCAGTTCCTAGGCAGTTACTATAATTCAGTCCAAACACAAAGACCTCATCACGGTCAGTGACATAAAGAGCTTCATTGGCTGAGGTGTCAAAGACGCATGCTTTCCTAATAGACGCAATTTCTTGAGGTCAGAGCAGAGTAAAGATTGGCCACTTTCCTACATCCACCATGACTCTGACTTGATAAATTGACATTGTTTCCCCAGCAATCCATCCTCTACTTTCAAACATGAGCCTTTTCCTCAATTTTAGTGCTGAGTTGATGACTATACTGTAGTCTTCACTCAAGTTGCAGTAAGCTTAAATGGTACCCTGCAAAGCCAGCACCGCCCGCTGTCCGGACCCAGGCTCCGCGCGCGTCGCGGGGTCTCAGCTCCGCTGCGTCGGAAGCCCGAGCAAGCTAGCAACTGAGCGAGCTAGCAACTGAGCGAGCAGAGGCGCAGACACTGGGCTCAGGGGCGGAGCGCGGGGGGCCGGGCCCGCTGGTCACGCAGCACATGACCCGGGGCCGCGAGCGACGCGACTCCCCAGGTCTCTCCGCCAAGGCCGGGCCGGAATTTCCTTAGGCCAGCCTGAGGTCCTGCGGAGAGTATCAGTGGAGCGTAAAAAATGCAAATTAAAATAGCACTGAGATTCCATCTCATTCCAGATAGAGTGGCTACCATCAAAAAATCAGTTGATATCAAACGAAGGCAAGGCTGTTGGGAAAAATGCACCCTTCTACACTGTTGGTGGTAATGTAAGTTGATACAACCACTATGGAAATTAGTATGGCGATTCTTCAAAACACTAAAAATAAAAATTACATTTGAATCAGCTCTTCCCCTTCTAGTATCTTCTCAAAAGAGTTAAAGACATCATTCCACAGTGATGCATGCATACCCATGTCCAGAGCAGAGCAATTCACAATAGCTAAATCTTGGAAAATGCCTATATTTCCATCAACAGACAAAGGGATAGAGAAAATAACATATTTATACACAATGGAGTACTTGTTTGTCATCAAGAAGGATAAAATTGAGTCATTTGTAGGAAATTGGATGACCTTTACATAATAATATTAAGTGAGATACCTCAGATACACAAGTTTAAATATTGCATGGTTTCCTTTATATGAAAAACTCATTATATATAAAGTACAAAATAAAAGACAGGTAATAGGAAAAGAGAGAAAATAAAGTTATTTAAATCTAGTATGGACAACATATCTAAAAGTGTACATTGACTTAGTGCAATTGTCTTACATGTTTTATATGTTCTTTGGTCTATTAGTCTGGTTTTCAATCTGTATGTATGATAATTAACTTTACAAAGCCTTATAAAATAAAGAAATGAATCTGATGGTGGAAATATAAAAGAGGATAAATGGAAGGGAAAAATGAATTGAAATGTATTATGTATATGTATCAATTCCCTACAGTGAATGTAATCATGAAATACAGCAAACGTGTACTAATAAATAATTTTTTAAAGAAATCTCTAAAAGTATAGACAAAATAAACTTTTTCTCCTTAAGTTGATTATGTCAGGGGTTTTTATTCTTTACAGTAATATGAAGCTGACTATTACACTTTGGAGTTAGTGCTGTTTAAATATTTTTTGTACAATTTTCTTGCTAAAATATAATTCCTAGTAGAAATTAATATTTAATTAAGTAAAAGTAAAAGATGTTTTACTTTCTTTGAGAACATTGCCAAGAACATGACTGACTTGATCTCCCTTCTGATCTCTGTCTGTACTCTCAGATATATATTTAATTAGAATATATATTT
>NW_004624840.1:2090620-2113461 GCF_000247695.1 Heterocephalus glaber
GGATTACCTCCTCTGAGCTGGGTGAGGTGGGATGGGGGCTGGGAGCAACGGTAGGGATGGTGACCCAAAAGCCCTTTCCTGTGGGCTGGGAGCAGCTGGAGGGATGGCGGCTGGAAATCCCTTCCTCTGGACCAGGAGCTGTGGGATGGTGGCTCAGAAGACCCTCCCTCTGGGCCAGGAGAGGTGGAAGGGATGGTGGCCCAGAAGCCCCTTCCTCTGGGCCAGGAGCAGTGGGACAGAAGGTGGCCCAAAAGCTCTTTCCTCTGGGCTGGGAGCAGCGGGAGGGATGGTGACAGGGAACCCCCTTCCTCTGGACCAGGAGCAGTGGGATTCAGTACCTTGGTCTGGTGTTTTGGTGTCCTCTGAGTCTTTGTAGTGTGGAATCTGGTGGCTGCCTGTCAGCAGCAGGCTGATTCGGTGTGTTCTGTAGGACTCAGGACCTCGGTAGGGCATGGGCAGACCTGCCTGTCTGTAGCGGGGTGATTCAGCATCTTCTGAGCGACTCAGGACCTCAGTAGGGCGTGCACAGACTTGCCTGTCTGCAGCGGGCTGATTCAGCCTGTGTTCTGCGTGACTGGGGACCTCAGTAGAGTGTCTAACCACTCTTCATTATTGTCTTTCTTTGTACTTTGGTTTGCTCAAATAAGAGATACCATATAGTATTAAAGCTTGGTGACTAATTTATTTCACTCAATATTATATTTTCCAGGTGCTTCTATTTTTATACAAATGTCTCTAATCTGTCATTCTTTAGAGCAGAATAGTATTCCATTATATATAGATACTACAATTTCTTTTTCTAATCATTATTGATTGATATACAGGCTTTTTTCTGGATTTAGCTATTACAATATATGCTGCTGTACACATTGGTATGCATGGATCACTGTAGTATTATGTTTTAAGCTTTTTGAGATTGATATCTAGCAGGGAGATCACTGCATCATATGGAATTTCTAATTTCAGTCCTTTGAGTAATCACCATATGATTTTCATAATAGTTGCAGTAATTTACATTCCCACCAACAATGAATGAGGGTTCCAGTTCACCTTATCCTTGCTAGAATTTGTTATTGTTTGATTTATTAGTGATTGCCATTCTTTCCAGAGAAACATGGAATCATGGCATTGCTTTTTTGCATTTCTCTAATAGCCAGAGATGTTAAGCATTTTTTCATATATTTCTTGACAATTTGTATTTCCTCCTCTTTGAAGTATCTGTTCAGTTCTTTTGATCATTTATTGACTGGATCTTTAATTTTAGGTGCTTTAATTTTTTTGAGTTCTTTGTATATGCTAGATATTAGCCCTCTGTCTGAGGCGTAGCTGTCAAATATTTTTTCCCATTCTGTAGGTTGTCTTGTCACTCTACTGATTTCTTCTTTTGCTGTACAGGAGCTTTTTAGTCTGATATATTCCCATTTGTTGATTCTTGCTGTTATTTCTTGTGCCAATGAGGTTATGTTTAGAAAAATATTTTCCTACACCTATGCCTTCAAGTGTTTTACCTATTTTATCTTCCAGTGGGTTTAATGTTTCTGTTTTAGTGTTTATATCTTTGATCCATTCTGATTGTGATTTAGTATATGGTGAGAGATAAGGACCCACTTTCAATCTTTTGTACACTGGTAACCAAATTTCTCAGCACCACTTGTTTAATAGACTGTATTTCGTCCAACACAAGCTTTTGGCCACTGTGTCAAATATTAAAGAGCTGAATGTGTCTCTGGAAGGGTCTGTATCCTCAACTTTGTTCAACTGATCCAGGTATCTGTCTTTGTTCTGGTACCATGTCATTTTGTCACTACTGCTTTGTAGCATAGTTTGAAGTCAGGTATGGCTATACTTCCTCCTTTGCTCTTGTTACTCAAAATTGCTATTGGTATTCTGGCTCTCTTCTGGTTCCTTGTGAATTTTAGGATGGCTTTTTCTAGATCTTTAAAGTATGCTGTTGGCATTTTGAATGAGGCTGCATTGAATCAGTATAACAATTTTAGAAGCATGGCTATTTTGACAATATTGATTCTGCCTATTCAGGAGCAGGAGACATCTTTCCATTTTCTGGTGTGCTCTTAATTCTCCTTCTTCAGAGTACTGTATGTTTTTTTTTGTAGAAATCTTTCACTTTCTTTATTAGATTATGACCTAGGTATTTCATTTTTCTTGATGCTACTATTAATGACATTATTTTTATCTCATCCCATTAATTTTTGGTGTACACAAATGGTAATGATTTTCTGTGTTGATCTTGTATTCTTCTGCAAATAACATTCTTTTATATTAATAAATTTTATTTTATTCCATTCACCCCCTTCCTCAAACATCCCCTCCTTTCCCTATATATAAAAGCTTTGTTTCCATTTATTCCTTCTATTTTCACTTTTTTCTTGTCCCTTCCTTACTTTCTCCCTCCAAACACCATGGTCAAATTGCAGTCTACACTATATTGTGCATCAAGCAACATTTGAAATAGTTCATCATTTTCTTCATTTTAGAACATCTGAGTAATAGTTAATTTAGAGATAATGCTGCTTCATGCTCTTCCTCTTCATTCTATATCACTTATATTTGTTAAAACTCTTTTTTTGTTCAATAACACTCATTCTCCCAAGCTCTAAAACTGGGAGTGTCCTATAATTCTACCTTCAGATTTTGCTTGTTTTTCTCCACTTACTCTTTAGGTTATCTCATTAAATATCTCATTAATTAAAATAATTTATTATCTATTGACTCCAAGTTTTAAATCACCAAATTTCTTCAATCAAATCACAGAACCCAGTCTTACATGATTTGATACATTTGTTTGACCCTCTAACATATATCTCCTACTCTAACAGTTTTTCCATCCCAACTACCTCCCCCACAAAATAAATACAAATAAGCAAAAACCCTGATCATGTTCATTCTTTCCCATAAAAAAATCACATTTATTGTCATTCACTCATCTTCTACCTCAAGTATTTAGTCCAACCACTAAATATTCTGCATCTACTTCAAAATAAGTCCAGTTCAATACAAGAATTTGGCCTCTTAATTGTACCATTAATATTGATCAAAGTCTCTAACATATAATATGGTTTCCTATTTACTGTCTCAGACCCCATCATAAAGTTATCCTGGCAAAATAATATGTATAATCTTGGCAAAATACTATGTTATCTAAATTTAGACATAGATAAAAATATAAATGTATTCTCAGAAGATGATTTGTTTAATAATATTTAATAAATGCCATTTTCACTCATTGGTTTTCTTTTTCAGAGAAAAAAAGTCAAGCTTCATGTCTTTAAAAGCAATAAGTATTCTTCATATTTCACACACACACACACACACACACACACAGTACACACACTTCCTCTTTAAATTTAAGTACAATAATCTACCTACATCAGGGTTTTTTTTGTTTTCCAAAATATGGAACAGTCTTTTCCTTCAGGGCCTTTGAATAGATTTGTTCTTTGCTTGACAATCAACTACTTGACTAGCACTTTCTCTATATTGCATTTTAAGTTCCATTTATTATGTCTTGTTCAGCCATTTAAATTCAACCAATATAAATGGGAATGTCTACTGTATTAAGTCACCCTTTCTGTGCCACTCATACTTTACATATGCTCATAGAATTTATTATCTTATGTCAGTGCACGCTTTCTCTTGATTATTTTTAGTTTTGTTCAACTGAGATCTTTTTATTTTGTATATTTTTAGATCTTATAAATGTTATAATCACTGATTTGACCAAGAAACTAGAGCTGGAATATCAACTTCAATAAACTTTTATGGAATAAATCAATGAATTATTCAATTAAATACAAAACTTCTCTGGTTATTTCAGAATCCATTAGTTACAAATCTATGTGATACAAAAGTAGCTGATGTTTTGTTCCTTATATTATTTTTTTTCATGATTCACTTGTTTTCCTTTTATTATTCTATCTTCACTCACATTTGTTCCTGGGATTCTAAATTTATCATTGATTCATAATAGGTTGTCTACTATGTAACATCTTTGTATATTTTCATGTTATTCCCATCACTTCAAATTAATATGATCCTGTTTATTTTCTTAGTGATTGCACATTCATCCTTCAATACTTTCATATTTCTCCTCTGGGTGGGCTTTTTAATTTTATCAATTATTACAATCTTTTTACATGTTAATTATGTGATATTATGGAATTTATTATGTGTTCAATTGTCTCCTGTAAATTCTTATGTTGAAATTGGAATATGACTATATTGGGAAATAGAATCACTTACAATGATTGGCTAAATAAGGTCATGCTGGAAAAGAGTGGGCCTCTATTCCAAAGACGGTTGTCCTTATCAAAAGGAGAAACTTGAACATGTGTGTGCACATAAGGACAAAATATGAAGATAAAGAAGAAACTGAAATTTTTAAAAGGCTGATGAAAAAGAAAAGCAATGATTGCCAGCAAATCTCCAGAAGCAGGAAGAGCCACATCAGACACAGTTCTACCTCAGACCTCAGAAGGAATCAACTCTTCCAATGTCTTTATCTTGAATTCTTACCTTTAAACTGTGATATAATGAATTATTAATGAACACATCCCATCTATGGTATTTTGTTATACCAATTCTAGCAGACTAACAGGGTTTTTTTCCTTTTCAAATTATAAGCTCTTTTTTGTATCTCATTGATCTTTGTATAAATCTGTCTATGAACTCAAGCCAATCCCCCAAATCAGACATTGCAACAAGGGAATGAATAAGTAAAAGAATGAGTAAATAAATGATATAACAGTTAAAAAATCACAAATGATTACTGTGGCTTGAGTTTGTAAGAAAAATAAACAGACATTTGGAGGTGTTGCAAGACAGAAAAAGAGCAAAATTAGATGTCAATTGTTCAACTGAATACTTGCATAAACACTTAAACTTATATGGCTTATTTCACTACTATAAATATTCATTTCTATTTCAGTTTTATTTATCCTAACCCACTCTCTTCACAGTTGCTTCAGCAATACTCTTTTGTATGACAATCATTTTTGAAAATAATTTCTTTCTGAGTTATTACCACCCTATATCTAATTTCCTATGTAAAATTCTATGTCAAAGGCCCTGACACTTCTGTCTGTTCATATTGATTAAATCTCCCTATAGTCTCTTGACAGTGTATGAGAATTTTCATTTGGTATGGGATATGGACTATAGAATAATGCCTTCTGGATATGTTATGTTTTATATTAGTTTTAGAAAGAACTAAATATATTGTTGTGATTTTAGTCTACCTTCAGAAAAAAGAAAAGTGTTGTAAAGGGGTCAAGAACAAATGCTATTATGAAATAAAATTATAGCTCATATGAGACTGAGCAGATTCTAAGGAGAAGTAGGCAGACACTAAATGGAATTGCTCTGTGCTAAAGTTTTCTTTGGCCTATTTGATAACATTTTAGATTGTTGCTCTTTGTACAAATATGTGTAAAATTATTTGCAGGAGAAGTATCCAAGTCATCAGAGAGTAATAAAAATGAATTAGATCACACTTAGAAAAGTCATCAAGCAAGCTGATTGCTTGGGACTATTTCAATCCTACAGTAATGGATGCACATGCCTTACAAATCCCACTTTACCTACTGAGAGACCATGTGAAAACTTGAAGTCATATCCCTAGCTCACCATAACAAATATATCTGTCTAGAAATCTGGCAAACATCTACTTGGAAACCTTAGCAATTCTAGGAAACTGATAGAGTGTGTGAGATGTGGGTATCATTGTCATTTTCATTTAAATCCAATTAAAGAGACAATATCAGAGTTTAACAGTATTGGGGTTTAAAGTTTCATATGAACACATTACAGTCCTCTTCTCTCTCTGATAAATTCTGTCTGGTTCAGTTTATGTATTTTTACTGTGAAAGTATTTGACAACTAGTGGTGGCAATGCTCAACTTCAATTTTTATCATGGGTTCTATATCCAGCAGTATATTACTGACCATAACAGATACATAAAGTAGATACATAGGATGTTTTTAAATTTTTTTCATTAATTTTATTGGTATTTTTAGGTATAAAATATGCTGGTATTCATTATTAGGAATTTGTACCTTTACATAATATATCTTGGTTCTTATTTTTTCCCCATTTCCGTGCCCTCCATTCAACTACTCCATTCCTCCCTATTTACAAAGATTTTGTTTCCATTTTTTCCTTTTCTCATATTTATTTCTTTCACTTCTTTCCTTTCCCCTAGCTCTCCCTCTTCCTTTCCCTTTGCACCTTTTCTTACTATTTCACATTATCTATTACACATTATGATCCTTATTTATACTTTCAGTTTCTCACACAAGAGAAACTATTTGGTATTTACACATGTATGTCCTTTGTATTTCACTTAAGAGTATAGGCTCAATATTCATCCATTTAGCTATGTGTCTCCAGTTTCTCATTCTTTATGGTTGAACACTAGTCCATTTTATTTTTTAAAAAAATCACATTTTCTTTATCCAGTCTGCAGTTGATTGTCAATTAGGCTATTTTCAAGTTTTAGCTATTACAAACTGTGCTGCTATGTACATGGGTGCACATATATCACTGTGGTATGATTCTTTTAATTCTTTTGGGAAGATATGCATCAGAGGAATAGCTGGGTCAAATGGGATCTCTAATCCTAGTTTTTTGAGTTATCTCCATACTGATTTCCACAGTAGTTGGACCAGTCTGCACACCCACCAACAGTGGAGAAGGGTTCCTCTTTCCCCACAGCCCTGCCAGAATTTGTTACTGGTTGAATTCTTGAGAGCAGCCATTCTTTCTAGGGTGAGGTGGAATCTCAGCATGGTTTTCATTTGCATCTCTAGAATGACCAGTGATGCAGAAATTTTTTTCACATGTTTATTTGCTACTTCTACTTCTTTGCCTAAAAATATCTCTTCATTTCAGATGACCATTTTTGGATTAGATCTTTAAATTTAGGAGGTCTGATTTTTGTAAGTTCTTTATATATTTTAGATAGTAGACTTTTGTCTGAGGAACAGCTGATAAAATGTTTTTTTCCATATTGTGAGTTGCCTCTTCACTCTTTTGGTGGTTTCTCTTGTTGTGCAGAAGATTTTTACTAAAAAAGAGATCTGACTTGTTGATTCTTTGTGCTAGTTCACATGCAACAGGTATTGTTTATGAAATCTTTTCCTATACCAATGTCTTCAACAGTTCTACCTAACCTGTCTTCCAGCTGGTTTAGTTTTTCTGTTTTAATATTTAGATCTTTAATCCACTTTGATTTTAGTTCAGTGCATGGTAAGTGACATAGGTCTAGTTTTAATCTTTGGCAAACTGAAACCCAGTTTTTCCAGCACCATTCATTAAAGAGGCTATCTTTGTTCCAGTGAGTATGTTTGGCTCCTTTGGCAAAGATTAGGTGGCTGAGTGCATCTGGAGTTGTTTTTTCCTTCTTCTATATTTGTTCCACTGATTCTTGGGCCTGTTTCTTTGGCAGTACCATGCTGTTTTCATCAGAGTAGCTTTGTAGTATAGTTTCAAGGTGAGAATTGTGATACCCCCTCCCTTGTCTTTGTTGCCTAGATTTGCTTTTGCTATTCTAGGTCTCTTCTTGTTCCAAATGAATTTTTGGATTGTTTTTTCAAGTTCTGTGAATTATGCTGTTAAAATTTCAATTAAGATTACACTGAAGCTATGTGGCAGTTTTGGAATTATGGCTATTTTCACTATATTGGTTCTTCTTACCCAGGAGCATGGGATGTCTTACCATTTTGATATCCTATTTGATCTCTTTTTTTAGAGTGCTGTAATTTTCAGTGTAGAGGTCTTTGATTTCTTTTGTTAGGTTGATTCCTAGGTATTTCATTTTTGGGGGATGCTATTATGAAAGGAGATGTTCAGTTTCCATATGTTTATGCAATTCTTGTGGTTTCTTTTGCTATTGATCTTCAATTTTATTGCACTATAGTCTGATAATATATAGGGCATAACTTCAGTTTCTTTGCACTTACTTAAACATTTTGTATGAGCAAGTATGTGGTCTATTTTGGAGAATGATCTGTGTGCAGCCTAAAAGAATGTGTACCCTGATTTTATGGGGTGGAACACTCTATAAACACCTATTAAGTCCATTTGTTCAAGAGTTTAGTTGAGTTCTAGTATTTTATTGTTTATTTCATGTCTATTTGATCTATCTAATTGTGACAGTGGGGTATTGAGGTCCCCCTCTACTATTGTATTAGTGCTTATTTGATTTTTCATGTCCATTAGTATTGTTTTATATAGTTGGGTGCACTAATATTTGGTGCATATATATTTATGACTGTTATGTCTTCCTCTTGGATTGTTCCGATTACAAGGATGTAGTGGCCTTCTTTTTCTCTCTTAATTAGTATTGGTTTGAAATTTTTCTTTTTGAGGGGTTCCTGTCACATGGAGTATTGTTTTCAACCCTTCAACTTTCAGTCTATGAGTTTTTTTTTTAATTAAGTGTGTTTCTTGTATGCAGTATATTGTTGGATCTTGCTTCTTGAACCATTCTGCCAGTCTATTTCTTTTGATTGGTTAATTGAGACCTTTAATATTGATGGTTATAACTGATATGTATTGACTTATCTTTATCATGACATTTTCTTGTTGTTGCATTCTCCTCCTTTGCATTTAAGTTCTTCTTGTACTTGAGGGTTTCATTCTGCTGGGCTTCCTGAGGTCGTGTCTTTTCCTAGGATATTGTTTAAATTATTTTTGGAGTGCTGGTTTGGTATTCATGATGTTCCTCAGGTGCTCTTTGTCATGAAAGTATCATATTTCTCCATAAATTTTGAAAGATAGTTTTGCAGGGTACATCAATCTGGGTTCAAGGTTGTTTCTTTTAGGTCTTGAAATACTTCACTTCAGTCCCTTCTTGATTTGAGGGTTTGTGTTTGATAATTCTGATGGTCTTTCCTTTTTATATAATTTGTTTCTTTTTCCTAACCGCTTGTAGGATTTTGTTCTTCTGTTCGGTTTCTGGAATCTTAACTATTATATGCCTCAGTTATCTGTATGTCAAGTTCTTTTCTCCTGTTTGAGAAGTTATCTGCCATCACTTCTGTGAATAGTGTTTTTACATCTTTTGCACTCTCACCTATGTCTTCATGACTCTGATCCATCTTATGTTATTCTTCTTTGCATCATCTGGCAGCTGATGGATTAATTTCTCATGGCTCCTTGCTAATTTAAAAAAAGCTTTCTTTTCCTGGTCACTAATCACAATTCTGTCCTCTATATCTGACTCTCAGCAACCCTTAGAGAGTCCTTCTCTCTGCTGATCACCAGTGTACTATTTCTTGGGTTCAGAATGGTGGCCTTCTGGATCCCTATGCTTCATTGTTTTCCAGGCGAGGTACTGTCTGATGCCTGTGCACACTTGTGATGGAGTGTGGGCATGCCTCTGGCTGTGTCCTGTCTCCCTGTATAGGTGTCCAGAAGGGCCTTTGGGTGTAGGCCAAGTCTCTGGTGTTTGAATGGGCTTCTGGCTGGGGTCTGCACTTACTGATAGTATCTGGGCAGGGCTCTGTCTATGGCTTGTGTGCCTGTGCAACTCTTTTCAATGCAGGCCTTTTGCTGGGGCCTATGGGCCCATGCTGCTGGTGTCTGGGTGAGACCCTGGCTGGTACCTGTGCACCCACACTGCTCTGGTCCATGTGCTCTTCTTGCTGGGATCGGAGCACTCTTACTGATAGTATCTGAATGGGCCTTTGGTTCCAAATCATCATCTTTTAAAACTCATTTTATAGGGAATAAAAGCTAGTACTATGACACTTTAAGAAATATCTTCTTCATAGTTGTGATAACTCATTAAACACCCAAGAATTACATTTTTCACAGAAAACTATTTCTTAAGTTAATAGAAAGTCCACAAGGAAATAAAAAACACTATGTAAGAGAAAGCTATAGATGTTTTATTCTGTATATATTTATAGATTCACAAGTATTGCATAGAGACTGAGTTCCCTAATTTTTGGAATTCTAACCAACCTATAATTTCCCGTATTTATCCTTTGAACTACAATTAAGGGTAGCTGCTTATTTAAATGTAGTTTTAAAATGTAACTAGAGAATAGATGTATTTCTAAGGTATCAGAAAGAAATCTATAAACCAATAACAAAACTAGAATTCAATTAAATCTAAATGTGAAACTACACAAAAAATTACCCTGTTCACATTTGATAATTCTTTTAAAAGAGTATTAATATTTTGTTGTCTACAGTATTATACAAATAGAACATTGTAAAATATAAAAATTTTCATGTTCTACTTAGCTAAACACATTCTGTTTCCTAAAAAAGAGATAGAAAAAAAATGAAGTAAAAATCTTTGCATAAAAATAAGGCTTGCTAATCACAGAAAATGGACTAGTTATAGTAAGTGCAATAGCTGAAACTATATGCTGCAGAGCTACTGAACCAAGAACTTATTTACTCGGCCCCCATTTCCAAGTGGAATAGGCTGACCAACTCATAAGCAGGCAACTTGCGATCCTAACAGATGGTTGTGTGTATTTCGAGACAAAAATACCATGAATGAACATCAGATGTGTTTGCTGAGGGCAAGAGTCCCAATCAAAGACACCCATACAGCTATTTATCCTAAGGTTGTTAACCCAGGTTTGAAGGCATCTGCCACTCCTTATCCATCTATTGGTGAGATTAAGTTCTCTCAATCACAAACTATATTTTTCATAGCAAAAAGCCCAATAGGAAATACTCTCTACATACTGTATTGTATACATATGAGTGTGTGTGCAGAGTAGTTTTTACTTATAAACATGTTAATTTCTGTTGATATCTTGAATGTATGCTAAAAGGAAATACTGTATATACATTCAAATCTGATTTTGGTTGATAGGTATTACAATCATTATCATAATCACTGTTTATCACCTCAAATATGTTTCCAACATAATAAAGCAGCCTGTAGGAGAGTAATGCCTCCACTTTCTCTGAACTGTCCAAAAGAAAAACTGATCTATTCTTTTCTAGATCTGTTGGGAGCAATGCTACATAATTTTAGGGAAAAATCATTTGGTTAGCCTAGTTCTCCTGCCTACAGCCCAGCTATGGAATTCCAAGACATAATTGCATTTTGACCTCTAGTCACAACTGAGACCTCAATGATCTGGTGATGCTGTCTGTGATTCTCCAAGACAAGAAACATCCTGGGAGCTGAAAACATCCTGGGAGGAACAAACATCTACTCAGTTCCTCATTGTTCTTGGATTGTTACATCTTATTTATGCAGGACATTACTAGAGCCTCTGCAGTAAGTCCTAGTCTCCTGCGAGCCACGGCAGTGCAAGGAGAATTACAGGAAAGGTAGAAAAATGAGACTGAGAAGAAGCTGAGCTTTGGGTCTGATCAGTGCTGCTCTGGGTGGCAAAGATGAAAGCCCCCAGCTTACCACACCTTTTATTCAGTACTCAGTATATCAGGAGAAACAGATGTAACAAATGACTTGCAGAGAGTTCAGTACATCCTGCATAAATAAGATGTAACAATCCAAGAAAAATGAGGAACTGAGTAGATGTTTGTTCCTCCCAGGATGTTTACAGCTCCCAGGATGTTTCTTGTCCTGGAGAATCACAGACAGCATCACCAGATCATTGAGGTCTCAGTTGTGACTGGAGGCCAAAATGCAATTATGTCTCAGAATTCCATAGCTGGACTGTAGGCAGGAGAACTAGGCTAACCAAATGATTTTTCCCTAAAATTATGTAGCATTGCTCCCAACATAGATCCATTTACACTCACATTTTAAAAGATGTAACTCAATCAGAGCATGATAGTCATGGTTTTATTTCTCAGAAGTTGTAGTTAGTCATTTTCATGTATTAGACTTTCCATACCTATTCCAGAAAATTCTATAGAAAAGGAGTAGGACAGCTCACACATATTTCCTTTTGCTAGTGGATAATTTTATTATAACAGTCACCTAAAGGACATCTGAATACGTAATAATTGTTTTGAATAATTTTCAATATATATTATCATCCTACTTAAATTGAAGGCTTCATTGCAAAGAAATGTAGATAAGTTATCAAGAGGCTAATATAGCAAACGCTAATATCTTAATAACATTTAAAAGATATCTAAAAAGTACTGAAGCTATATCTTTTTAAAATATGCATGATTTTTATCAAAATTTGAAATTTTTGTAGGTATTATTTTTTGGTAAGAGGAAATAGAATTCAGAATTTGCATCAAATATCAATAATTATATATGAGATTTAATTAAAAGCATTATTGCCTGAAATAAAATAAAGATAAGGAAATTTAAGGTAAAACATATACAATTTTTTACATTATTCTAACTTTGCCCATTATAATTAGCAATGAAAATACAAGAATGAATATTTTTGAAACAGATTCATATTATTATATATAAATACATTGATTTTATTAAAGTACAAAAAATCTGAAATCACACACAAGAAGAATGTCACATAATTCATATAATTTTTATTTACAAACTATATACCATATTAAGATAATAGACAACAAAGAATAGCAAAGAAGTGTATATAGTTTTGAGCATAATGAATTATTTAACTATTACAATTGGGAAAGGATTTCTACCAAATAAAAAGGGGAAAGAGGCTAAACTTTAAACTCAATTATTTTAAACTTAATGTATAATAATCACTTTTAGTTAATCTAAAATTCTAAAATGTTCTGAAAAATATAAAAGAGGAAACCTCTGAAAAATTCTAAAAGTGTATAGTAATAAAAATGAGATAAAATGCACTACTAGATATTCAAACATATGAAGCCAGCATAATTTAAAATGTATAATAGGTATAGATTGCCAATCAATAGAGCCACAGATAATTTTGGCAAATATATATGGAGTCAGTTATGTATGTAAGGAAATCTAGTGGTGCTAAAGAAGACATTTCAAAACAGTGAAGAAAAGTATTAATATTTAATAAAGTGGATATGGGACCATTTAGAAACAAAAATTTGATAGAAGAAAAATTAGAAAACAATTTTATTATTTTAATTTATTATTTTTTACAAACAGGTAAAGACAAATTCCAGCAAAATTAACAAAAAAGAAAATATGGCAGGATAAAATGTTACAAAGGGAAATATATTTTTAATGTAGGGATAGGAATGTCATTTACAAATAACATGAGAATCACCAGAAACCATTAATGAAAGACAAGGAAATAAAATTTAAAAATTCTTTATTAAACATTAGTTTCTATAATAACAATCAAAAAGTACAGTCTTGTGATAAAAAATGCATTTAGGTTAAGGACATTCATTCACCTATAGGATAATGGTCCCATAGATTATAATGGCATGTCATCATAGGTGTCCTAATATCATAGCTCAATGATTTCTTCACTTGTTGAGGTGATACAGGTGGGATGAAATCTATGGTTCTGGTAGTCCCATAAAGTGTAGTATATACAATTATATAGAGTGCATAATATTTAATTGATAATGATAATATATTACTATTTTACTGGTTTAAGTATTTACTATTACTATATTATTCATCATTATTTTAGAGTGTACTCCTACCTAAATATAAAAAAAAATATTGTCAAACTATATGTCACATTATTCTGTCAGTAGTCTCATGCATTTCATGATTCCCATAATTTTTTATTGTAGCAAGAGGCTACACTGAGTGACTGACCTTTGCCATCTAGGTTTGTGTAAGTTCAATCTATGATATTCTCACAACCAAAAAACACCCAAGGATATATTTTTCAAAATATATTATCTTCATTAAGTGATATATGACTACTCTCACTTGCTTAATATAGAAAAAGTGCATGGCTAGTTCAGTGCGTAGTCTATCAAGTGATTATTCAGGACAGCAGACTGTTCAACTTTCTCTTGGCTAGAATGGTTTCCTGGGTCCTAGTTTAGTTCTCAGTTCAGCCCTGCTTCCTAGAGACTCCTTCCAGCTGGGTGCTGTCTTGGTGCAGTCCCTACTTCATGTTCACATCAAGTCTTGTCTCTGAGTAATCTTTTCTTCCTCTGCAGCACCATGTTCACACACTGTGAAAAGTTATAAGTAGTGGACAGTTAGCCATTCTTTCACTATAGAAAGAAAGAATATGATGTTTGTAAATATAAAAATGCCTTTAAAAGCACATATTAAACATTAGAAGTATTATTAATATATCTGCCTTCTGAATAAAAAAGAGTTCTTTTGGAAAGCAGTGAAAGTATTGAAAATACACTATAAAAAATGAAGAAATTACAAATGCTCAAAAATGCTTGAAAATATATGGTATATTTTAATTGAAAAGTAAATTTAAAGCTCTTTGATCTCAAAAATACATACACACACACAGATCAGAGAAAAGGAGATATGCAGATTACTATGCTCAATCATTTGACAATGATTATGTAAAGAACAATGGGGAAAAATACAAGGGACTCTTTGGGTGTTTATATTTTGATAGTTTTGGTTTACTTTTGTGAATTAGATGCATTAATATTGAAATCCAAAAATTATTTTCAAACATATTAAAAAAAAACTCATGAACTGTAAAACATTGGGAAAGTTTTATCTATTTAAGCACATTATTAAGCTTAACTAAGTTTTAACCTAATGTTCCTGAGACTTCACCTGCAAAATCATGAATATATGCACCTAGAAAATATTTTGCATGATTCTAATGCTAGTGGTTTCTATGAAACACATTTTAAGAAGCACTATGTTGATAAGTAAAGAGTTAGGAAAAAACTTGCATATGTAGTAATATTTAATTATATTTCACTATACATTACCATAATCAAAACAAATATGTTCCACAGATATTTCCCCTTAATCAGACTATTCTGTTATGATGTAGAAAGTCTGAGGAATTTTCAGTGTATTCATAGTATACATATTATGCAAATCACAGTAATAGTTATTTTCTCCATGTTTCTGTCTTTTTTAGAAATTGTGGGGCTGTGGAGCATGTATGACATTTCACTTATTTACTGACACACCTCTCTGTCTGGCACAGATTTTACATATAATTCTACAAAAACAACCTGTTGGATGTGTATGTAGAGTTAAAAGTATGAATAAGTGAAAAGATTGATATTAATGTTATTGTTTATTCTTATATATGGATTGTATTTTAGGTTCAGTATTATGAGATAATCTTCTCAATCTACTACAATAGATGTAAATACACAGAAAGATTGTTTTACAGATTAGTGAGAATGAAAATGTACCAAATATTCTGATAAAGCATTTAGTTTATTTGCTTTTTCTAAAAAAAATCCCTCAGTGATAATAATCAAGGAAAATAAAGTGTTTAAATGGTTGAATTTTGAAGTGGGCTTTAGATGCTTGAATACTACCCCAAACATATTTTATTTTGGTGATTATTGAGAAAGTTTCCTGGACTTTCTACAATTCCATTCTCATCAGAAAAAGTGGAATGATAATAATACAGCTGACCACTAGAATCCTCCAAGGAATGAATGAAATATTTGTAAATATGTCTTTCATATATTAACCGCTAAATAAATGATCACTAAATAAACTCTATGTGATACCAGTGCAGGGTCTTCTATATTATCATAATCTGAGTTTTGAAAAGCATAATGATTTTACCATGTGGGAGTCTACTGAACGATGATTAGATCATAAAACACACATAATCAATAAATAAATGATTTTAACCAATAAAGCTTTTGTTCAATGCTTAAGGTTATTTGGGGGGATCTATTGATGTGCTTTCTTCTAGTAAACAATTTAATCAATTATGCCCAAGATAAAACTTTAAACTCACAGATTTTTAAGAATGTTGTGTAAGAGGAGAAATATAAGAATACATAAGTGTGAAAATTAATATTCATCATCAAATTTGTTTGAATTAGAAATGTGTAGGGGATTAGTAATGTACATTTGCAGATGTGTCTGTGGGGGTGTTTGCACAGATCATTGACATGTACGACAACAGACTGAGTTGTGGGGGAATGCTCCCCTGATTGTGGGTACCACTATACAATAGGCTTGCTGCCCAGATGGGATGCAGAAGGGAATGAGGAAATTCACCTTAAATTTAAAAAAACCTCCATTCTGCTTGAACATGTTTGTATTTTGATACTGGTATCACCTGTGCCATCACCAACCATCACATCAGACTGTGGCCTTCACTGCAGATACAAACCAGTGTCTCTCCAGGGGGCTTCCAGGCTTTTAGGCTTGGATTGGTATTGCATCCTTGATTCATGTTCTTTTTGTGACTTCCAGCTTTTTGAATTGAACAGCTACTGGATTCTCCAGATCTCCAGTGTGCAGAGGCCGCTCTAACTGTATATTTTTCTTTCATGATACAGATCACTATTGAATTCTTCCTATAGAGAACACTAACCAATATATTAAGTAAATATATAAAACTTTCACATATAATTTAAACATGACACTAATTAATGTTAAGATGGTGTGAATTCTATCTGTAGAGATGAATTCACTAAATTGAAAATTTATGCTTAAAATGTTTCCTTTTGTATGTATGTGTAAGTCAAATAGCTATTTCTAATAATGTCTGTATTTCATTGTTATAGTTAGTATGAGACTAAGGTGATGAACAATAGTAACATGTCTCTCTTAGTATTAAAATTTAAAAAGAGTACTCACTGGGATATTTAAGATTATAACACTGTTCACAAACAAGATCAAATATTGGCTCAGTTCCCACTATTGTAATAGAGTTAGGAAGCTTGAGAAAATATTTTCCTATTGATTAAAGACAAAAATAAGTTCATTTTTTTTTCCTCTCCTTTCTTAACTCTGAAAGTTCTGCAGTCTCATTTCAGCATTGAGTCATCCAGAACAATGTTCTCACAAATTTCTCCTAGATGCTGAGACCCCAGATTCTTATGCATAAAGCCCCACATGTTTATTTCCAGAGTAGATGGAAGGGGGGCATATATGTAATAAAAACAGCGCATGACATATAACTCACTTTTCTTGAAGTTAGAAATCAAAAATAACTTGTATATTTTAAAGAGAGCATTTTCTTGCCTATTTTTTAAAGAGTATTTGAGGTCTGAACATCAATAGTGTGAAAATAAGGTAAGGAATAATATGGAAAATAAGGTAAGGAATAATATGGAAAAAAAGAGAGAGATAGTAAAGAAATATTATTATTTCTGATGAGAACATCAGAAGCTTACTTTTGATGACAGCGTTATGTGTTTTTTTTGTTTTGGTACTGGGGATCGAACTCAGGACCTTGCACTCGCAAGGCAGGCAGTGGAACCACTGAGCTAAATCCCCAGCCCAGTGTGATGTGTTACAATGACAAAATCAAGTTAGAGTGAAAACATCCTTCAATTTTAGTCTTTTGCCTTTATCTCATGTAAGTTTTATGCTAATGATCTTTCACAATTCAAATATTGATAATTTGGAAAACAACCCTTGGAAGCATAATTTTCCAAACAGAAGCAAAAACATGTGGTTACTAAATGGAATTCAAATTTACTGCTTCAGATACTGCTTGTATCTGCTTTTTTGAAAGTGATCTCAGAAATACTTAAAGTTGTTTCTGTGAAAAGACAGGAAAAAATTAAGTTATTATGAAAGTAAATATATTTTTAAAGTATCTTATAATATGACTCTGATTAAGTTATTTATTATTCAGTTATTTGTTCCTTAATTCATCGTTGATACATATCTTTACCATCTTAATTCAAATTATTTCTATTCATTCAGTATCATTATGATTATGTTTCTACTTTTAAATTTTATTTTAATATTGGGTATGACTATCATTTAAATCTAATTTTTCCTTAATAAACTCATGTTGAGGTTTTATTCCCAATTTAACATTTTTGAGAAGTGATGGAACATTTAAGAGGTAAATAGGGTAAATAGGGTCATGGAAACTATTAGTTATCTTAAGATTGGAATCTTATAAAGTGTTTAACAGGTGCTCACACTATACTACTGAATATCAAAAACTGTGATCTGAAATAAATCACTTTCTTTTATAATTTGCCTAGCACCATGTACTTTGTCATAGCAACACAAAATTGACCAAGACAAATATTTTCTGGTTAGCAGGCAATAACTCATTTTTCTACTTTTAGGATAAATTTGCAGCCTTAGTTTTTTGTCTTCAGTTATTCAAAGACTAATCCATCTATAATTTCTGTCTTGACACAATTCAACAAGTATATTTATATGAACCCCAATTTATCTTATTAATTCCACAAATATGCATAGCATTAACAACTTAAGAATCTGATTTGCATGTAGAAATATCTTGGATGAAAATTCTTGATATTAGTATCAGGAAAAGTTTTTAGACCACGGTGATTTTTAAGCTGAATAATTCTAAAACTTTCTCCTTTGATTCTTCCCTCTTTCTGAAGTCATCCATCAGATTTATCTTTCCTCTGTTATGAACATTAATAGTTCACCTGAGCTTTGCTTCCTATCTGGACCATGGCCTTTCATTCTGATTCTATAGACAGTTGTGATAAGTTGTCGCTCATCTTTGTATTCTTATGCAATAAAAGTTATGATTAATAAGAATACCTGAAATTGCTGATCAGTGTAAATTAACAATTTAGGATCACAGAGTTAGCAATTGAATATAAAGATTTGATGAATAAGAAGCTTACCTAATAATGGTAATTAACTGGCTTTTATCAAAAGTCTTTCTCAAAGAATAAGAAGGTTCTTGTCAAATGTCATATATATAACATATACATACATATATATATTTAATCTCAACTCAGTGTTTTGTTTTTAATAACTTTTCTCATTCACTGCATCTTTTCATTGTACCAGGATGAGTTCTATGTGATATGTGTATAGTGTTTGTATTAGACAACATAATCTTAACTTTCAAAAGTAAAAAATGAAGATCATATTAATTTGTTATTATTATTTTCAATTTATAGATAAGGATTCTGAACAGCAGTCCAGGATCTCTGAGATAGCCAGAGAATTATGAAGTGAAACTCTAAATCCATATATTAGTATCTATAGGTCATCATACAAGAGAGTATGAGCTAAAAATCCTTATATATTAAAATATTCCTATCTATAAAGAATTTTAATAATTCTTCATATCCAACATGACTAATAAAAGTTTATAGCTTTTCTTGACAACAATTCCTAAGAATGATGGTAGCTGTAATCTCTGTTACCAAAATACAACACAATTTATTAAACCATAGCAACAGAATAATACATTTGATGAACACTTTGTAATTGTGTGGGGGGTGGGGAGAATTGCATGTTTAAAATGTAGTTTAGGGAAGCAGAATTTATGGTAATAAATGAAGAGTAATACCTTACTGTTAAAATTTTAAGATATCAACTTTAATTTAAAATGAAAAATGAGTATCAATATTAATTTCACTAGCAAAGAGGTAGCCTCATTTCATTATGAAACTAGTAATAATACACTGTTTGACTTTTTATTCATTCCACAAATATATATTATTTTCTACATATGCCAGTCGGTATTCAAAACTCTCTGGTTTTCATGATAAACAGGGAAGAAAATACTTCTACATCCATTGATTTTCAATTTGTCTGTAGAAAAAGTAAAGAACAACAAAAAGGAGTCAGGTGAGGTGCTGCAAACCTATAGTCCCTCTGGAAGACGCTGTAGAGGGATCAGGAGTTCTAGAACAACCTGGACCCCTTAGAGACTTAGTAAGACCCTCTGTCAAAATCAAATACAAAAGGAAAAAGTTAGCTCAATCCAGTAGCCCAAAGTTCAATCCTCAATACCAAGGAGGGATTTTCCATAGGGAAACAAAAGCAATAGCTAAGTTTTACTGCATACTCATTATGTGAGATGCATATTTATGAATGCCACTCAATCTGATTTTCAAAATCAGAGTGTTACTGAAAAAATATTATCATATTTTTTCAAGTGAGAAAAGTGAGACCCATAAATATTAAATAGTTTATGGGGTTCCAACCAGGCAATTTTTGATATTAATAGACTTCACTTGTTTAATTTTAGAAGACATCCCAGTCATTTCATTTGACAATTAGATAGTGACAAATGCAACAGTGAGACCAGGTGACATGGAGAACACTTGAAAGCTAACCCTGATTGCCCAAACATGGGAATAAGGAATATGATATATATTTTTTTGTTTTAATTCTCTATATCTTAGGGTGATTTTTTCTTAGTAAATGGTATCTACTGTATTTTGCATTTATTTTTATACATCAAAGAGTAGTTTTAAAATGATATTCATCTGCTATATTGAAAGTAAATAGGTAAAAAATAACTGATTATTATTTTAAGTGTGTATTACACATATTGGACTTGGTGCATAAATTAATTTTATGGAAAACAGTATACTCTGAGCTATTTTGACAACAATGCGTTTTCCAGTTTGTGGGACAATATACCTAACTACTACTTAAAGGAAAGGCTTATTTTAGTCAGTTTTCAAGGCTTCAGTCTATGACTTCCTCACTCCAAGGAAGAAACATCATTGTAGTAGAGAGTGTTGGAATGAGGCCACTCACTTCATGGTGCGGGGGTAACAGGTGGAAGGGACCAGGGCTCAGACATAGTACTATCTTGGTTATGTTCTTCTTACTGGGACAAAATATCTGACATCCAATTTGAGGTGGAGAGGTTTGTTTTGGCTAATAGTTTGTAGAGGTCTCCCAAGATAGTTTGAGGGCTCCAAGGCAGGGTCACAGGCAGAGGGACATGGTAGAAGTATGGCAGGCAGGAAGCAGAGGGGGTACAGGGAGGTGAGATACATACACCCTTCCAGTCCACACCTGCAGTGACCCACCCCTTTCCATCAGACTTTACTTGCCAACATCACACCCAGCTATAAGCTTATCAGTGGACTAATCCAGTGATGAGTATCACATACCCATGATCCAGTCACTTATCAAAAGTGCTACTAATAGGCACATGGGACTTTAAGGGAACCTCTAGATATCAGCCACAATATTCCACTCCTGGTCCCCAAAAGACTCCTAAATTATCAATTTGATAGTTGAAGTGTGCCACAAAGACGAGATTTTCCAATCATGAACTGGTTCCTGTTCGACTGAAGAAGACGTATACAAAATGAAGCACACCCTGACAACTGAAGCTATTTGGGCCTAGCTACTGCATAATCATAATCACATATGTTTGCCTACTAAGCAAAATAAAAACAAGCTTCAAAATAAATTAAATGAAATATAATAAATTTATCTATAGTTGTTCAATTTTTTTTGTTTTAAAGCCTATAAAGCATTGAATCATTCTTCAGGTAATTTAAATATAGTTTTTAATTAATGGCTACATACATTTCAGATATATAATATTACTCACTATATTAATCAATAAAAGCTCTTGTGAATAATGGAATATGGAGGGAAATGTATACATTTCACTATATAGAAATATTTTCAATAGCTTCCTTGTAACTAGTTAGTAGATATATGAATATTATCTAAGTTGCCTCAAATCTTATTCTAAACATTTTGGTTCATGTTTTTATGTCATAAAAACCTACCATGTTTATATTTTCTCTGAAAACTATACCATAAAGTTTTCATGAACTCTGAATGTGTAATGTACTCATTTTGCATACTAATAAGTAATTAATTTTAGCCAAACTATAAGTAACCACAAACCAACTTAACCAAGCTTTTTAGCTGCAAGGAATATATTGACCTAAAAGAAACATTAAAAGTTAAGTACGATGCTGACATAGACAGATAGTAAAATTCTGATCCCTACACCTTATTTAAAACTTAATTATTGATTTGTTATAGCATTGGTAGGGTGAAATTAATTCAAATAATTAATTAACCAGAATATCACATTCCTTTGGGTCATTCTAACTCAAATAAGCCTGATCACCTCAGAATATCATATCCATCAAAAACCTAGATGCATGCATTATGCTATTTTTTAAACAGTGTAATAGATCATATTTCCCTTAAGATTTTTATTAAAAAATAATTCACTTTAATAATAAATAGAATTAATATTACCATCAAGATACTACTTAATATATCTTTCCTTACCCATTCAAATTATTGCCCAGAATTCTTCAACAGAAATGTGACTAACTTTCCAGGTAAGGACAAAATCATTCTGGAAAACATCAATAAGTATGTTAAAAAAAACCCCTAAGACCCAAGAATGATAATATTATATAACGTGGACCTCAAAAAAGTAATTTCTAAGATTGAAATCGAGTGAGCATTTGTTATAATTTCTCCAAACTTTTACATTTTTTAAATAATCTGGAGCAATTCAGTCCACTAAAATTCTACTTGCATCTATTTTATTTCCTATTTTTGGTTACATTAGAAAAGGGCTTTGTTTTGGGGAGTTATGCTTGAATAAAATTCAAGTTAATCATCTAGATATTTAAGAAAACTCCAGACTTTCTCCTGTCCTTTCAAGAACAGCTTTATATTCATCAGTTCATTTGTTCCACAAGAAATAAGGTCAAGGATATTTTATTTTGTTCAGATTTTTCAGATATGTCACAAAAATGCATTCCTTGGTCGGGGGGAATTTTCATTTACAAAAGGCCTATAACCTGCATGGATTAAAACACCAATATCATCCAACTAAAGGGCAAAGTGTGGTAGTCATAGCTCCATAATTGTTCTCAACTTTCATTAAGAGACACTATATTAAACTGATGGAAAGCCCTTCTTAATCAGCCTTTGCTAAAACTACTCAGGTAGGTTATTAAGATGAAGAGAGGGAAATTAAAGTGTGCCTGAGGAACCATGTACCTTGATGACATTTATCTTTCTAGCAACAAAATCTGGGTAGCACAGATAGATATTTGGGGGTCAAAAGTTCAAACTTATTATTAGATTTTATTTTAAATATTAGAGTTTAATATTTTCAAT
>NW_004624840.1:2113561-2148750 GCF_000247695.1 Heterocephalus glaber
TATATATAAAAATTCATATACATATAATTTTTTTAAAAATAGAATGATAAACCTATCCAGGACTTGGAATGTCTAATGTCATGTTTTTATGTAGACCAGATTTTTATAGCATTACTCTCTCACAACCTGTGTATGTGAGAAATAGCAGATTCTTTATATTATAAAACACATTTTGCAGAATTGCTATTAACTACACATGATCTCTGAATTCACAATAAGCTAGCATTGTTACGCTCAAGATATTACGATAATTATAAAAAAAGGAGAAAAATATTAAAATTTTAAATACTTTAATGATGTTTACATATATACAAGGTGTGATCAGTAAAAGTTAAAAATACAATTAAAGATGGATTGCCTTTAGTCTTCTAAAAATGTTCCCCTCACAGCTATCTCATTATTGTGGCCACTTTCTAAGGCAGTTATGAAAGCCCTCTTTAGTTTTCTTTGAGGTGTGATAAAAAATATGGTGAATACTGCTGTTTGGTGCCATCCAAAAAAAAAAAAAAGCAAGCTCATAAAAATATTATAGTGTGTTATTATCCATCTTATCCACCATATATGAAATCATGTGACTTCTGGCTTTGTCCTAAGTCTAAATGACAAAGAAATATAAATGATTTGAAATGGTTAAGGACATTCAGGACATGGAAGCAGCTATGACAACACAATGAAGGATACTCAAAAGAAATTTTTGATCAAGGAAAAAAATGTGTCTGTGTGTAGGTGTGAGTTTATGTACACAAAGTGAAATTACTGTATAAATTAATATTTATCCAATTCAAATTAAATATTATTTCTATTATCTTACTACAAAGTTGCTAATCTAAATCTTATAATATTCAAAAAATGGTGTATTTAAAGATTATTCTATTAAAGTGATTACTTCTTGAGCAATCATATATGTGTAGTACACAAGGAGGCAGCATGGGATGTATCATTTTATTATAAAATTTTATAAATGAGTAATTTTGGCTGGAAAATTATAACATTTTAGGTAATCTTTTATAAAGGAAGATATAATTGAAGTAAATTTTAAAACTTAATTAAAATATCCTATTCATGATATTGGGCAGCAACAAATTTTTCTGCATAAAAAGGCAATATGTATGAAGATATTCAACAGGAACCATATCTTATCAGATGTATGACAAAATATTTTGTAGCACACAAGTGCAAAAGGAACTTTCCATATATAATAAAAAGTGGGAAAGCTATAAATCAAAAAAAAAGTAAAATGGAGCTGGTATTTTAATGATGAGACCATAGGCATTTAATAATTTATATATTTCTTATCATGAGAATTATTAGGAGACTAGAATATTTTAAGAAAGAGAACAGCATGTTTCCATTTTACCTCCAGTACTAATCAGCTTTCCCGTCTCTGACACCCAATACCTGATACACAGAGCTTAAAGGAAATGACATTTATTTAAGATCACAGTTTCAAAGAGCTCATGCAATGGCTGGCTAGTTTCAAGGCAGAAAGGGCATGTCAAAGGTAAGCTGCTCCTCCCATGGAGGCCAGGAAGTACTGAAAAGGAAGGATCCAGAAGCAAGACATACATCCTTTTAAGTCAACTCCCATTGACCTGGCTCTTACAATCAGGCCTACCTCCTTGCAGATTCAGCTAATTAATGCACTTTTGAGTATAATCCACTGATGAGTATAGCACCTCCATGATCCAAACATTTTTCAAAGCCCCTCCTCTAAACAATGAGAGATAGGAGGCAGGCATGTAATATCTAAGCCATAATAGTTCCTTAATAATTCCCAAGGATTCAGTTACAGAATGTATGAGAAGAAGGCAAAAGTAAAGACTATACAATGAATTTGGATGGTGTTGCAAAAAATACCTTTATCTAACATAATGGCAATAGTCATCAGCAATGATAGACTAATGATAATAAAGACAAGAAAGTTAGAACTTGGAAGTTGCTTAGGTGTGTGGGCACAAGTATGGGAAATGTATCATTCCAAATGAAAATATTGTATCATTTGATACTATTTTGTTTGTTGTATGGAGAACTTTTTCTTTCCAATTATCTTCACTGTATACCTATATTTATATTTCTAAAACAGAAATTTCATTTCATAAAATAGTCAAAATGGAAGATTAAAAAAAAGTAAGATTGGGTTCTTGATACTATGATCATAGGAATAGTTTTTAAACTCTGTTGCTACCAATTGAAATTATGTGCCCACAATGGCTTAAGGGAGAATTCGATAAACATAGGTGAAATGTTAGATTGTTAATTACTCTAATTCCAGAAAATTTTTTATCAGTTTATGTATATCTTTCCACATAAGAAATTATTTTCAGATTTACCTTTAAATTATGTGAAGTTACTGTCATCAATATCAACGCACTCATCAGTCTGCCTTAACCAATTAACAATGTAAAAGCCATTGAACATCTGAAACTAATACATTTTTAAAATCACATAGCAATTGTCTGTGAAGTTCCTTGGAAAATATTCTTTGTCATAAAGTTGAATGTGCAAAGATAAGTTTGATAGGGTGTCGATGTATCAAAATAACACATTTCATGCTGTGTGATAAAATTTTTACCACTGTCAAACTCAGAAAAATAATATCTTAGCAGGTTTACAAGGAAGCAAAACATGCTTCATTATCACTCTGAATATTTCATGAGATCAAAGAAAGTATGATATTTTTTTCCCAGGGAAGAAAATGTTTGTTACTGAGAAAAAGTTGTTTAAATTTGAAAAGATCAACATTTCTGAGATAAATGTCAGATTTTTACTTAAAAAGTAGGAGTTTCCAAATATTCTCAGTGTGAAAAACCATAATCTAACAGTTTAAATAAGATTGCAATTGTAGAGATTCTAGTTTGCATAGACATTGCGATTGAAACATTGCATATTTTTAAACACTGAAAAGATAAACTAATGCTCTGATACAAGATTAATTTTAGTGTTTCAGTTGTGTATTTTTGCTGAAGCCACTGTACTGTGATACATCTAAATTTGTTTTTGTTTTTGGTACCAAGGATCGAGCTCAGGACCTTGTGCTTGCTAGAGGCAGGCACCAGAACCACTGAGCTAAAACCCCGGCTGAATACATCTAAATTTGAATCCAAGTCTTCCATCGCTATGGCTAACTTTTCTAGGCACTTATATCAATTTCTTAATAATAACATACAAAATGACACAGCTTGGTTGGCTTGCACAACAGACATGTATTTTTTCACACTTGAGGATGTAAAGAGTCCAAGAACAATGTATGGCAGGAGTTGGCTCCTCCTGAGGACTCCTCCTTGATTTACAGATTTACAGATTTACCTGCTCTCTGAGTCTCCAGCGGCCTTGCCTCTGTTTGGCCGCGCCCTGCTACATCTCTCTCACTGTCTTATATGAGCACCCAAGTTACATTAAGACGCACTCTAAAGGTCTCATTTTAAGGTAACTATCTCCTCAAGGGCCTTATTTCTAAATGCAATTATGTTCTGGTGCTCTGAGGGTTAGAGCTGCAACATACGGAGTTCAAGGGGACACAATTTAGTTCCTGAAGGCCCTATTTCATTCAAAGTAAAAACTAGTCATCATTTTAAGTCACATTGATATAGACACTGATCAGAACTAAACTTTTTACTCAGCTTAACAACTCGTAAAATTAAATAAGACTTTAACATATCTATGGAAATTTTTAAGAAATATTGAATAATGACACCAATAATTAATTAATTTAAAATATTAATTCATTCATAACAACATATATAGGGAAAGGATAATGGGAGTGGCCAGAGAGCCCTGCAGTGGGCCTGATCTCCTGCAAACCAGTACAATGTCCAAAAGATAGAAAAGTGGGAATTAAAAGAAACACAGAGACAGAGACTTGAGAGAAACTGAGTCTCGGGCTGATCTAAACTACTCTGGGCAGCAAAGACAAAGAACTCCCAGGACATCTGGTATTTATTTATCAGAAGCGTGGGAAGAGGAGAAACTGAGCAGACCTTGGGACACCTGCTGATAACAAGTATCAAGTAGGCAGGACTGTAGAGTAAGGGCACTAGCATATTGTTAGCAGAAGACAACAAATGGTTAATTCAGAGGGGAGGAATTTAGCTGGAGTCAGTTGACCTTGACCTGGATTGAACTCAGTCAAGCTCTGCTACTTCCAGTGTCACACAGCCAAATTATGGAGGGGCAAGAAGCTTGTGTCACTATAGCCTGCTAATACTGGGCAGAGGTGTCTGCTACAAACATAATATTATATTGAAATAAATTTTCAACACTAAAAGTAATTTACTGAATACTACTCTATATCTTACCCAAAGATAACTCCACTTGTCTTTCATTTGATTGACACTTGGCCAATTTCTTACTTCATGGATAATCCTATCTGTGCAAACATCAGTTTGTTAGTGATATACAGATTTACTAATTTGAAGATTATTACCTATTTTTAATGTCAGGAATAATAAAATTTTAATAGCAAACAAGAATCTCTTAAATAATGTACTGGATATATTATAAAACAAGAAGGGGAAGGTACTGGCTTGGTATGCCAAAGAAAATTCATTTTCAGATGTTTCTTAATAGAGCAATAAATGATGATTTAATAGACATGGTAATGTTCAATTATTATTAACATTGATTAAAATTATTTAGGATAGAGCCTGGCTTGATGGCAGTCACTTCTAATCCCAGGGTTTGTGATGCAATGCAGGAGGATCATCCCGAGTTCAAGGCCAGAGTTAGTTACAAAGTAAATTCAAGGACAGCCTGAACTATACAGCCTGTCTTAAAAAATAAAAGTCTGGAGCAAACTTAATATTAATAGCAAAAACAAAGTATATCTATGCAAAATTTTAAAAGTTCTTTTTATGAAAATATTTATTTTCAAAAATCTCTCATACTGCTAGGAGCAAGGATGTACGTTATAATTTTTTAAAACTTGGATACATGAACTATTGCTGCCAGCAAAATAATATACCTTTTAATTTATATGCAGAATATTTCATATTCTCTATATTGTACTTCAAATGCATATTATAATATACTGTATATACATGTCCATGCATTAAAATGTGTTTTTCTTGAGAAATAAACAATTATATTTGTTTGCTTAACAAATTTTAGAAAGAATTTTAAGTAGCATTTGTAGTTCAAGATAATGACTTTTTTTCGAATAAAAATGTAATTGTAATAGATTGCTCTGTGAGAGGGTCAAATGGGGCTGCTCACAGAGCTCAGATTAAGACATCACAAAAGTATGATATGCCCTGGCTTTGTGTCTGCAAATATCAAGCTAGCTCCTACCTCAGAGAGTTTTGCTTGTTGCACTCTTGCATATGGGATGACCTTTATTACATGTTCTCAACTTGGGTCCTTCCAATTATTCGTAATGTACCTCAGCTGTAACCCCAACTGAAAACTTAGCTCAACACTGTACCTGGGCAAATATGATCATTCTAAATAGTTTCTGGCTGTTGAGTATTATAAAGATATCACTATTTTCCCAGATTAAACATATATGCCTAGTACAGTGGCAATCAAGTACAAAATGTATTTTTAAATTGTAAATTAAAAAGTAGGCAAGAAAAAGTTATGAAAAAGTTCAGTAAGCCTGGGGAAGGAGGAGGTCACAAAGAGAATTTTTGATAGCAGAAATGAAGGTTTATATTAATCTTTCAATTACTAAACAGTTCTGGTCCTCTTTTAAGAACATAGAGATGATTTATGTCAAAGAATGAGACCCAAGAACATATATGACTACACGCATGAAAAAGAAAACCAAATAAACAATTGAAAGGAATAAAATATTTACTATAAACTTTTTAATAAACATGTGTTTGGCAAATGACTGTGAAAAAATAACAACAAAAAGCCACTCTTTGTATCCAAAATAATACTATTATAAAATATTAAAGAAACAAGTATAATTTTTTTTTTTTTGGTACTGGGGAGTGAACTCAGGTCCTTGCGCTTGCGCAGCAGGCGGCAAAACCACTGAGCTAAATCCCCGGCCCTAGCATAAATTATGTGGTTTAGTATAGAAAAAAATTTTTATAGAAAAAAATTAAAAGAAAGAAATAACATAGGAAAATATTGATAGCTATAGCCCAGATTTTCATTCCCAGAGATTTTATATCCAAAATATATTGTTTCTTCACATTTCTCTAAATCTGCCGCCACCACCTAAAAGTTAGCCCACACTTGGATGACTACAGCATCCTCATAAATTACTTTTAGCTATCTAATAGCATACCCGTTATTCTGTAAACATAAAAGTTAAATTATAATATATAATACCACTGAAAGCAATTATTGAACATTTATTCTGGGCCATGAATTCTTCTTTTTCTTTGACTTCAGTAAAACATTACTTTTTATATTAACAGTAAGTTATATTAATTTTTA
Source organism: Heterocephalus glaber (assembly GCF_000247695.1). Next base: position 2,119,949 of record NW_004624840.1, read on the forward strand.
AATGATGAAATTTAAGTGTTAAAATATTTATCACTTTATTTAATATGTATCGGGTTAACAAAAGCACAGCGGGGATAGGCAAGAGGCAAGACATAGACCTGAGCCTTGCTAACAGAAGTGGGTCATCCAGCCTCTCTCCACACCACCGCCTCCGCAAAGCCACCCTGGGATTTACCTAGAGGTGAACAGACTCCCTCTGGGGTCTCAGTATAAAGCCCGACCTGAGCAGACTGCTTTCCTTTTTGCTGGATCATTTTGTGGTACCTCTGCCGCTTATTCAAAAGCCTTCAATTATGCCATGGTCCTGCTAAATTCCCTAACTTGTCGTGATTATTCTTACTAAACAGCATTTGCTTTCGCATTCTTCTTTCCTGGTTCTTCCGGATGTCCTTTAAATATGAACTTCAAAGAGATAAATTATGTAAACCAAGTCCTAACCAGGACACACATAAGCCGCCAGAGGGTATCACAGCATCTTGTTTGTTTTTCATAGTACTTATCACTATCAGACATTTTTCCCCCTGTTTAGTAATTCACTTAGGTTTTGTTCTCCCACATTAGAATGAAACGTATGTGAGGTCAGGTACTTTGATCTTTCCAATGACTTAATTGATAAGTGACATAGAATAATTTCTTAATGGACCTGAAATTAATAAAGATCATTAATGCCAGACTACATAAAGGTACAAGATTTCTACATGATTAAAATCCATTAGAACTCTGTACTCCCATTTTATTCTTTGGTAACCCTAAAACTATTAACAAATAAAGTCTCATAATTAAAAACTTAAAGCACATTGAAAGAAACATGAGAAATTGATTTTCAGTGTTATATTACAAAGTGTTAAAATTTCTCAGAATGTGACGTAATTTGAACCTTGAATGCCCCCCCTCCCGGAGGCCCTGTGTTAATGGCCTGGCCATTGGGGTGGTGTTACTGGGAGACAGTGGTGCTTTTAGGAGAACGGCTTTGTGAAGAGGACTCGGGGTATTGGAGGGGCGCCTTATCAGGGATTAGCAGATCCTGGAACTCGGTCTTTCTCTTTCACTTTTAGCCAGTAGTTGAGGACCTTTTCTCCACTCAGCCACTGTATGCTGCCTCTCCACAGGCCAAAAGCAGAAGGGTTGATCAATCAGGGCCTGCACTTTTCAAAATTATGGTTTAAACAACAATAACAACACCTTTCATCTTTATAAGGTAATTATCTCATATGTTTGGTTACATCAAAAGAAAGTTGACTAGCATAGTATTAAATTTTAGATAGCTCTTCAATTCACACTATTAGAAACTAAATGATAACCTCAGTATGTTTTTACCAGTAATAGTGAATGAGTGTCAGTTTTTTAAATCAAATTATATTCAAAATTACAAAAATTTGTTTAAATTTCTTTTATTCATTAATAAAATAAAGCTTCATATCAATATGATCTAATTTTGACTTCATTTGAGTATGGAAAATTATGCTTTGTCTGGTCAAACGAACTCCTAAGCAAGAAATACATTTATTTGCATTATTTCTCTTTTTCAGACACTTCTTGTGGAAATTTAATGTTCTAATTGAAAAATTCCCACAGAAAATATCAATTTAAGCTTTTTTTCTGTTCTTGGGATATTCTACTTTAGTAGGGCAGAATCACCTGGAATACTCAATTTTATCATTCTTCCATGGTTGTATTCATTAGACAATTCTGTCACTAACTCATTAAGAAAAACATTGAAGTTGAAGATTACTTGAAGTTGAAGATTATAGCCCATTTCTACTTTAAATTCTCTTGCCTTCCAAATCAGAAAGTTCCACATTTTAATAAACAAGGAAAAATAAAAAAGAGCTGATGTGTAGAAAATTGTTATTAGAATGATTAGGGGCATTTATTTTCACCATTTTAACATTCAGCTTTTTCTCAGAACATGATATTTTGCTCATCAGATTTAGAAAACACATTAGTGACAATAAAATTCTAAGAAAAGTTAGATTGGATATCTTTGTGTTTATTTGCTAACTGAATAAATTATGTATTTCACTGAATGAATAGATTTCTAAAATAAAAATAGAATTATTCCATCTGTATATAAATATTGAACAAAAAATATAAATTGTATATCCATATCCATACTTTGTTTCTATTTTCATTTTAAATAATAAGAATGAGGTAAATTCAACATTGCAGAGAAATTTATTACACATTCAAAATTCTAGAGGCAAATATACACATGTGAATATAGGCTGTATGAATTTTTACGCACCTTGGCATAAAATATTTTATTTTATCACATAATAATTATATCATATTGGGCCGGGGATTTAGCTCAGTGGTTTTGCTGGCTGCTGCGCAAGCGCAAGGACCGGAGTTCAATCCCCGGTACCAAAACAATAAAAATAAATTTAAAAAAATCATATCATATTAATGATTTAGATGTTTAGTTATATTACTTTCTCTAAAAAAGAGGTTAATACTTTATATGTACCTTAGAAGAAAATCCATAATCAAACATACACACACAAACACACACAGACACGCACACAATTTCCACTCTCACAAATGTGGCTAAGCTGATACAAAGCTGTTAGCAATACAGAATTGTAATATAACGATGTCAGGAACTTAAGGGCATGATGTTGAATTCATTAAAGGAATCAAAGTTATCTTTTTTTATGTTAAAAGTTAAATGCTATTTTTCTATTGTTTTTGTGTGAGATATTCAAGATGTTAAAATGGACTCTAATGACATTATTGGTCATTGTACCTTATTAAAAAGTTGTATTATAAACATAAATTCAGGTTTTCAATATGTGCTTTTTCTATAAGAAGTAATACTTATTAATATCCAACTGTAAATACAAATGACAAAATAGCAAACTTGGTTTTTCTCACATAGTTCAAGCACTATCATTTGTTATACCAAGTATCTTTCTTACTCTACGTATGACCCAATATTTGAAGAGGATTCATACATAATTATTTGAGTGCAGTGAGTTAAGTTGAAGAAAGGTAATGGACCAACACTCCCTTGTCTTTCCTCCTCTATGTAGGAAGGAATCATTCCTTAATGTGGCGCTTTAAATAACACGTGAAGAGCGGGGTTGCCTCGTGCCTCACACTCATGCAGCCCTGAGGGTGCAAAGGCAGAGCGCTGTCCTCACATCTCATCTCTGTCTGTAAATGTGTTCTTTTGCAACTTCAGTAAGAGATTCAACTTGTCACCGTTGAGATGTCCATGCTAAAAAAACCCCATTTTCTTGTGTTAAATGTGATGTGATCCTTAAGATCACTTAGGTCATATCTGATATCTTATAGTGAGATCACAAGTCACCAGTCTTGGAAAACTGTGTGAACAAATTTTATTTTATTTTTTTTGTGGAGGTTTCTTTGAATTTGTCTTTGAATATTATTGCTGCCCTTAACTGAGATGCATTTGCCACAAAGGAAAAAGGGTGACCTCTTTCAAATTCTTTTTTAGTATTCCCTTCAACTATTCCCAAAGGAACTATTCAGGTATTTTGCTGGGCTTTTTCATTTTATATAGGACATTACACATTAAGGACTTTCCAGCAAAATTCAACATCTATGCTATGGAAGCCCACTGACAGCAAACTTGCTCAGTGTTGGAATGAACAATAAATTAGGCATGCAATCACGCCTTCAAAACTTACTAAACAAATTTACTTTTGGTGTGGAAGTAGAGCAGCTGATGAAACAATATTTTTACTTAATATATTTCTGTGTTAATGAAAAAATCGACATTCAGAGTGGAATAAATGTAATGAGTTGGTTTCATAATTATTATTTATAATTCAGTAAAATGTTTAAAAATATGATTGATTAGTGTTAGAAAGATACAGCTTATATTATGATGCTACAATGCTTATTTTAAGGGGAGGGTTGTTGTCTTTTGTAATTTGAAATGTTGTGACTTGATAAAGAAAACCCTAATTTTATTTCCTATACTTCATAATTCAGAATTCTGCTGAATAGTGCATTTTAAATATACATAAATGTTATAAACTATATATCATTAAAAAGATATATTTTTGAAGGGCATAAATTAAAAACTATATTTAAATATACAGAAGTAAAAGAAAGGTGTGTTTGTTCCTGGTGTATTTATGAACATAAATATGTATGGTGTAGTTCAAATGGTCATAACACTAGTATAAAATTTGGTTATGGTAATATAATTATTTATTTAAAATTTAGTCTCATTCATTCTATAATATATGCAAAGCCTAAAGTTTATTATCATATAAAGCTTATTAAAATATTTCACCAAAGTTAAATCTTACAGGGTAATGTTCTGCAGTCATTAGTTGTCCAAATGTACTTGTTGCCCACTGATTATGTTTAAATGACTAGTTCTATGTATTTTCATTATATTATGGAATGAAACAATAAATGTGGAGAAGGTCAACCATATTCCTTAAAAATGTGCCTTTACAAAGAGAAATCAGATCTAATTTTAAGTGCTAAAATATTTATGGTCTTTTAATTCACTGATTCACTCTTTGTTTTGTTATTACACCATCTCAAAAATATTACCTGACTTTCATGCAGATGTCATCTAAAATTTTCAACAGATTGGGTGTTATATTAATGGAGGACTTCTGACCTAAGCCTCTAAATTACATTTTAAAACATATAATATTAAAAAAAAATCCACATTTTCTTTATCTAGTCTCCAGTTGATGGGCAATTGTGCTGTTTCCAAGTTTTAGCTATTACAAACTGTGTTGCTATGAACATGGGTGTACATTTATTTCTGTGGTATGATTCTTTTGGGAAGATACCTACCAGGGAAATAGCTGGGTCAAATGGGACCTCCAATCCTAGATCTTTGAGGTATCTCCATACTGATTTCCACAGTGGTTGCACCAGTCTACACTCCCACCAACGGTGGAGAAAGGTTCCTTTCTCCCCACAGCCTCACCAGCATTTGTTATTGGTTGATTTCATGATAGCAGCCATTCTTTCTGAGGTGGGGTAGAATCTCAGTGTTGTTTTCATGTCCATCTCTTGAATGCCCAGTGTTGTTGAATATTTTTTCAAATGTTTATTTGCCATTTCTACTTCTTTGTCTGAGAAATGTCTATTTATTTCAGCTGCCCATTTTGGATTTGGTCTTCAAATTTGGGAGGTCTGATTTTTTAAATTTCTTTATAGATTCGAGATAGTAGATCTTTGTCAGAGGAACAGCAGGTGAAAATTTTTTCCCACATTGTGGATTGTCTCTTCACAATATTGGTGGTTTCTCTTGCTGTGCAGATACTTTTTAATAAGATGAGATCCCACTTGTTGATTGTTTGTGCTAGTTCACAAGCAACTGAGGTTTTGTTCATAACATCTTTTCCTATACCAATATCTTCAAGAGCTCTACCTAACCTCTCTTCCAGCCAGTTTAAATGGAGTACTACTCAACCATAAAGAATGAGAAATAAGAGACATTTATAGCTAAATGGATGGACATTGAGGCCATACTCTTAAGTAAAATAAATAGGACACACATGTGTAAATACTGAATAGTTTCTCTGGTGTGAGAAACTGAAAGTGTAAATAAGGATTAAAAGGTATAATAGATGTGAAATAGGAAGAAAAGGAGCAAAGGGAAAGGGGAAGTGGAAGGGGTAGGGGAAAGGAAAGAAGGGAATGGAATTAATATGAGAAAATGAAAACAAAGTCTTTGTAAATAGGGAAGGGAGGAGGGATTGAAGGGAGGGCAGGGCAAAGGGGAAGAAAAAGAGAACCAAGATACATTATGTAAAGGGACAAATTTCTAATGGTGAATGTCATCATACTGTATACCTAAAATGTATCAATAAAAATTAAAAACTAAAAATAAGGCTAAAACCAGGTGTTTTATAAAATTGTAAGAGCAGTACTGAGGGAACTAAGTTTCATTATTTAGCAAATGCCTGTTTCACATCCCATGATGCTTTCCTAACATGATGATAGAAAAAAAAATCTTTTCAGTTGTGTTTATCTACCTTAGATGTCCAAGAACTAACTTGTCTGTGTACTGAAGAGTTTCTTTTTATGTGGGTATAGAGGCTTTAAAGGATATTTAGACTAGGGCATAGATAAGATTAACAATATATAAGAGACTCAGAATAAAATTTATACTGCCCTGTGTTAAATCTATTTTGATATCTTGATACTAAACATTTTCATAAAATGAAAACTTTTAGGACTTCTCCATTTGTCATTTGTCCATTACCTAAAACTTTTCCTTAAAAACTAAGTGTCAGGGGAGCATAAAATAATCAAAACAGTTATTCAGAAATAAAATCAAGTTTTACTATTAGTTCATAACATGACCTTTACTGAAAATCAAGATAATGTCCTATAATGCTAGGAAAGAAGCTTCTATCTGACTGCCTATCTAATCTTATTTTCCTTTGTAATGTGTTAAATCTTGATTTTAAATTAATGTAAACATGATAGACAGCATGATACTTTTGTTAAATTATAAATATAATATATTATATTATTGTAATATATTATATATAATTATACATTTATTATATATTATATATTATATATATTGGTACTGAGGATCGAATTTAGGACCTTGTGCTTGCAAGGCAGGTGGCAGCATCTCTAAGCTCTATCCTTGGCCCTGTTGAATTATATTTTTGCAGTCATTATTTACCATTTCATATTCAGGTTGGTTCCCCTCATTGTCCTTCTTAATCAATTTATTAACCTCTAAAATATGTTTCTCTCCTCTAGTTGCTCTGTGCTTTTACACATGTTTTTCCCTGTCTCATTTGCTCTTGCCATATATTTCTTTTGGTTATTGAGATCATTTACACTCATTAAACACACCTCAAAGGTACTTCCCTCTGTGAAGAACTCACTACTCTCCTAGACTAGTAAAGTTTCCACATATATGCAAATTTTAAAATACTGTGATAATACAATTTTCCTGACATTGTAATTGTAGCTTTACATGTGTTCCTTTGCCTCTGGAGGTGAATTATTTAAATGCAAAGAATGATCTTATTCATCTCTGTATGCCCAGTCCCCAGGAAAATGCCTAGGACACTTTATCAATGTTTATTGACCAAATTAAGTATCTGCTAAAATTCTAGGTATGTGTCTTTCTATTTAATATCCTGCATCTGCTCTGGGGTGTACTGGAAGTGAGATGAGATACATGTCATTCAATGATCTTAACCCCTGAAAACTGTTAGAAGCATAAATCTGAAAAAAGAAAATTCATGATGATTTAATGTATTTATTAAACAGTTCATTTAAGAAACCTAGATTTTACTTCTAATGATAAGTATCCAATTTATTTAATACCATAGAAGTAGAGGGACATTTTACTCTGAATAGGATAATCCATTTATAATACCCCTGTTGAAATATCTAAATTTATAGTTAACAATTTATAGTTAATCCTAGTAACTATTAGTCAAGTTGATATTATTTGTAATTCAATGGTATTTTTCTTGCTTTGTGTTCCTAAATAAGTGAAAAATATTCACAGTACTTAGAGATATTATAAAGGTAAGTTCCGGTGCCCAGACCCTTGAGTCAGACAGCCTGACTTCAATTCCAGTCATGACATTTACAGGCTTAGTACCTTTGAACACTATAGAAAACTGTTCTATTTCTCAGTTTCCTCATAATGATTGCTAGAAATTTTATACTAGCAAGGCTGTGAATATTTGTAGGTGTCCAAAATTTGTGATATGCCAGATACCACTCTACTGAAGGAATATTATGTTTAACACTAATATTTCTTCCATTCAGGTGAGGACTGTTGTAAATATAGTATTTATCTAGTATGGTCAAAGCACTGACAAGAAGTTCAAATTATGTAACAATTTGGAAGAGAGAAGGAGAAGAAGAAAGAGGAGGAGGGTGGGGGAGGAGAAGGAGGAGGAGGGAGGAGGAGAAGGCATGACCTTACAGGAAAGGGCAATGAGAGATCTCAGTCTTCATCTCTACAACCAACAAAAAAAAGCCTAATTTAAAAATTAGGGAGTTGTTCACAAGGAAACTGGCCTGAGGAAGTTGAGGGAGTTCAGCATTTTAAGCAGCTGCACAACACAGAAGAAAAATATATCGAGACTAACTGCACAAAAGTTGTAAAAACAGATTAACTTGCATACACTATCCTATCCCCTCTTCTGACACTGCTCAACAAAAGAAGGAATTAATGCCTCATTGCTGCCCCTCACAGGGAAAAGTAGAGCTGGGCAAACACCTGCATCCCCAGACTTTCAGTCACTATCTAAAGGATTTCATTTAGTTCTATCTCAGCCAAATTATTGGGAAAACCAGCATAGCTACAAAGTTTACATACAGTAAGAAACAAGGAAGAGCAGGGTCTATCCTCAATAGGGCAACACAGAAGCACCTTGATGGTATCTAGTAGTCTGCTTCGCTGTGGACCCTATTGTTTTGCTTCCAAGGGCCACAATTGTGCCTAAGCCATTGGCCCTCTTTTCTTCCATCTCTGTAGTGACCCTGGGACCCAGAGCAGATACTATATGTGGACATCTACACACAGTTGGGTTCTTGAGGCATCTACTCTTCATCCAATTGTTCATTCACAGTAGATCTCACACCTATACAAACATGCAGCCAAACACAACTTAAATGCCATCATTCACTACTCTATAGATAACCTCAAGTGGTTTTCCAGCTGTGGATGGGTATGTGATCATCCCTAGAACTCTGCAGCTGCACACACAAATATAGCCAACCCTAAATGCTGTCACAGGCCACACCATCTCATTCCTGCCTACTGTTAGTTCCTGTAGGGATGCACATTCATATACCCAAACTGACCTCTTTATAGCCAGCCCCTACAGGTAAACATATGCATCAATGGATCTGGAATTTACTGTTAATCACTTTGATTTACTCTGCCATAGAACTTGGAGGCAATCCTGGTAATTTCAAGAACTTATATATCCATAGAAGAAGTCCTGCAACTCTTGCCACCAAGGTCCTTGCAAGTGACAACACTGCAGACTTGGATTACTAAATTGATTAGAAGCCGTGTATTCCAGACTCGAAACCACACATATCTCTTCTCTTGTGCAAGAGAACATTGTTCACCATGCTCTTTACTTACACATATACCCTTGAAAATGAAGGTCTTTTCTAACAATGTTAGTCCATATGTGTGGAAAATGTGACTGGTTCTTCAAATACACAGATACCTATGCAAGTGTAGAAAGGTCACAAAGAATCAATCAGATTATGACACCACCAAGAAAAAACAATAAACTTTTGATAACCAACCACAAAGAAGTGATGATCCATTAAATAAGCTTAAGAGAAAACACATAACTTAATAAAATTAGAAACACAGAAGAAAATTAAATTTTAGTGGAAGTATAATTCATAAAAAAAGCAACAAATAAAAATTTTAGAGGTGAAAAATACAATACTTTAAATAAAAATGCAATGTAGAAGCAAGTAAACTTGCTCAATCAGAAAAAATAATCAACAAATTCAATGACAGGTCATTTGAAATTATCTGTTCAGAGTAGAAAATGTAATATGAATGAGAAAAAATTAAGAAAGGCAATGGATTTGTGTAAAAACATCGAAGTAATACATGTATCACAAGAGTTTCATAAAAGGAAGAGAGCAAATGAGTTTAAAAGCCTACATGAAGAAGTAATAGCTGAAATCTTTCCAAATCTGTTGATAAACATGGAAATTAAGGTTGTTGAAGATTAAATATCTCCAGGCAAGTTTAATGCCTAAAGAACTTCAGCAAGATATATTACAATCCAATGGTACAGAATAGAAAGTCCAGAAAAATGCTCTACGTGTATGGTCAACCAAACTTCAAGAAATGTACCAATGCACAACTAGAAAGGGATAGTCTCTTCAGTAAATGGGATTGAAATCCACTTGTCAAACATAAAGTTTAATCCTTAGCACAGCCCATACAAAAAACCCAACTCAGAAAGATTTAGAAAGTCAAATAGGACATAGGTTTCATAGGACATGAAACCATACTTAGAAGAAAACAAAGGGAAATTTTTCTATGAAATTAGTTTTAGCAATGTTACCTTTTTGGATTTTCACAGAAAGCACTGGCAACAAAAGAATAATAAATATGTGTAATTGTATAAGTCTTTGTTCAGGATAGGAACAGATGTAAAATAAGATGATAGATACGCGATGGATAGATAGATAGATAGATCGAGGTAGGTGCACAATGGCAGTCTACAGAGTCAGATGTTAGTGAGAACAGAATTAGTGAGGAACATAATTGGGGTGTCTGGAGATCCAAAGGATCCAGTGGAAAGCTGAAGGCCTGGCACTCACTGCAGAGTCCCATGTGAGTCTGTATCAGGAAACCGAAGAGTCTGCACTGACAGACTGAAAAGTCTGCTGTGAAATGCTGAGGAGCTTGCCCTAGAAGCCTGTAGACAGATATTGAAAGGTGAAGGCAATGATTGGAGCTCCTCTGAAGGAACAGAAGCAAGACTTCCTTATTTCTCTTTTTATTCCATCTTTGCTACAACCCCATGTGGTGCCAACCCTAACCGGGGTTAGTCTTCCCTTTTCAGTAAATCCATCATCCACGAGTAGAACTCTATTGAACCAATCACCTTGGTATTTCTTATTCAAGTTGACACCGCAGTTAACTATAACTATAATTAATTCAAACTAAAACATTTCTGCAAAGCAAAGGAAACACCCTAGAAAATGAAGTGGCAAACCACCAAGTAGTAGAAAGTATTGGCAAAGATTATATACAGTAAGTAGTTCATATCCAATATATTTAAATATTTCATACAACTGAGTATCCATTTAAGAAGCAAACAAATACTCCAATTTTAAAAAATGGGTAAAGGACTTTTATGGGCACTTTTCCAAAGAGGATATAGTGTAGGCCAACAGGTTTGTGAAATTGGACCTAACATCTCAGTTCAAACTAAAATGAGATATCATCTCCTATGTCTTAACATAGCTATTATTAAAATTTCAAGAGCTAATAACAATTAGCAGGGAATCCATAGAATTTTTGGTAAGAATGTAAATTGATACAGCCACTATTAAAAAAAAGACAGAGGTTTATCAATTTAAAAATAGAACTTCTATAAGATTCAGCATTCCCTCTTCTAGGAATATATACCAAAAGAAAATAAAACCACTAGCTGAAAGAGATATGCTAACGATATAAGTGACTACTGACAGATGAATGGATAAATAAAATCTCACACACAGACAAGCAGTGCGATACTATTTAACCATATAAAAAAACCCTGCCATACGTGACAACATGTACAAACCTCAAGTACATCATGCTAAATGAAATAAGCCAGACACAGAAAGAGATAAGTGCTGTATAACTTCATTTATACACGGAATCTAAAAGAGTCAAACTCATTCAAGCAGAGTACAGAAGTATGGTTCCCAAGTTCCAAGGGTGGAGTAAATAGGGAGTTATTGGTCAAAGAGTACAAACTTGCAGTTATATGATGAAGTTCTGGAGACATAATACTCACCATGATTCTTACTGAAAATAATAATTTATGGTATACTCAAAATTTGTTAAGGCAGCAAACATGAAGTACTCTTATCACCAGTACATCCCAAAATGTAACTACGTGAGGTGATGGATGTGTTACTTAACTTGAATATGATAATTCTTTCACATCAAAACACCATGTTGTTACAAAACCTATATTTTGTTGTCGATTATTATGCCTCAAAATGTTCATTTCTCAAAATCACTTCAAAGATTATGATTAGATTTGCTTCAAAGTCTAATTTTGGATACCTATATCCCTTAAGTAGTAATACGCAACTTTTAATTAAATACTTAATTGTAATTGTAATGCTGTACCAAGAACCTTACATGCTCTGCTTCATTTCACTGTTATACTTTTTACTATTTTTTGTAGTTCCCAATTCGAAGTAGTGAAAACTGGCAATTAACAATATTTATCAAGCAAGGTTGATTCCCAGATAGGTGAAATGCAGGACAATGCCAAGTAACTAAAAAAACATTTCAACTATAAGTAAGGCAAAGTCAGACCAATAGTGATTACAAAAGTATAAAGTGTTTTAAAAATCTGTCTACCACATTGGTGAGCTTTACTATTAAATGTAGTATTATGTTAGAAAAGATAGTACAGTTTTTATTGCAAAGTAATCTGAAATTCCTGAATTACACTTTGAACTGGTCATAATTCATTTTCATGGGGTATGGAAGGAACTATATTCACTGATGTCATTGATAAGTGGAAATGCTGACCAATATTTTATTACTATCTGATGACTTGGCACCACCAATAACTCAGCACAGGGTTCTTTAGTGAAACTGGCTTGCAGTACGGAACTCATACTTCCAATCCAAGCAGGGTTATTGGTTATAATCTAAACTTCCAATTTGACCAGCAAATAATGTTTAGACTTAGAAATCAAACAAGATATGTACAAGATGAAGTGTGAAAGTTTTTAATTATGTTTAATTATTCAAATCACCCTACCCTCACAAATCCATGGATGTAAAAGAGAACTGTAAAGACAGATATTTCTACTATTGGGACTCTGGTTAGTAAGGCCTAATCATAGTCACATAATGAAAAACATGAGTGATATTCCTCCAATTTAGAGTTAAGTTAGAAAGACAATGTTTCAGCATTGGATGCTATCCTCTATGAAACACAGCTGTTTGATTCTAAATGTGGTGTTTAATCACTGGGTGACATTGCTTACAGCCAAGTGTGAAACCCAAGGAGCAATGTTCTTTGTAACAGGGACCATCTTTTGTTGAGTGGAGAAATATATATATAGAAATACATAGAAAGCAAAAAAAGTATATTCAGACAAATGCACTCCATAACATTGTAATTGTTTCAAGCAAAACAGAGGCATTTATGCCTGATTTATGCAGAAATAAATGAGTCTGGAATTCCTTGCACTAACTTTTCTTATTGGTTAATGCAAACACGTTATCTGGAAGAAGTAGTAAGTGATGTAGTGCAGAACAAAAAGCAAAAGAATTTGTCTGAAAGTCATGAGCAATTACTCCTCACTTTAACCAAAGACAACCACTAAATATTTTATATTCATTTCTCTCCTTTTGCTCACTATAGAAGAGGGATTACAAATCCAAGTTTGTAATTTGAAAATTTTATCAATTTATTCATGCAGTGTCCCCTGATAAAACTTCTTTAATTTAGATTCTCATTAAATCTGAATATAATTATTACCTAAGAATTCTTATCTTCAGCATCAAAGATGACCTTTCTAAGAAATATGTTCACCCAAATTGTGTCACTGTTATAAACAATGGCTACATACCAACACCCATGGAGGAATTTTGAGCTTCTTACTTTGGGAGAGATGACCCTGGACATCATTAAAAATACCTGCTTGAAAAGCCACATTCCTCCTCCTTTGGCATGGGATACTACAGATATATTAATCTACTTTCTGTCCCTGGTAGCAAACAATTTCACCAGTTTTCTTCATTTGGATAGCTTCTACAGATAAACCTTAACAGAACAGCTCCTAATTTTAAGGCAATTACTCACTTTTACATGAATACTTAATGACTTAATACTAACTACTAACTAAATACAAGTTTTTATAATATTACAGACTATAAACATGAATCACAGAGATTCTAAATTATATATGGGAACTCCACTATTTACCAGCTTGAATACTTTAATTGCAAACCTGACATTTTGTATGTTATATCTCATATTACCTTAAAAAGAGGTTAAGAAGGCTGTAGTGTAACATTGTATTTCACATGAAGTGTCTTTGACCAGAATCTTTTCCTACCATAATATAATAGAAATGGCCCATGATGTCTGTCTGACCACAACATCCCTCTTAATAGAGATGACATGAGACACATTTGTTGTGACTATTCATTGTGGTTTTCTCAAGACATAGTTTTGAACCCAAAGACACTGACATTTTTCTTAATTGCTTGTATATATCAATGTTTTATATTTGATCTATATAATTTTAGATTTTTACTATATAAAATATTACATAAGGTCCATGTTGTCTCATATGTTTATAATTTTAATACTAATATACATGTAATTAAGAAAATACATGTCAAACATCTTATAAAACAATTGATTAGAAAGTTAATTATTTAATCATTCTTATCATATATCTAAAGTTTACTTTTGTGTTTTCTTGTCTTGTTATATTTACATTCTGATCTCAAACATAGTGCAGCAAATTTCATGTGAGACTTTCCTTTTGCCTTCAAAAGGGAGGGTCTTTTTTTTTTGCCTTCCTTCATACTTCTTCCTCCTGTCCTTCCTTTCTTTTGTTCTGTCTTTTCTTTCTCTACTTTAATAATGTGTATCAGCAGTTTTCTCATTATTTTAAAGTTATTTAGTAGCTACTCCACAGAAAGTAAATGCTTACGTACCAAAAATATAGCAGTTTATTTTATGTGATTTAGCATGTAACATATATACTATGAATATAAAATTTTTATTAATTTAAATTATATACCAAAATATCAGCATTATTGGTCTGTTAACATAACATACTCTTCCGAGTGTATATAAAAAAAGGAGCACAGGACAAATTAGAGTGATGTGAATACTGTCAATAAAGCGTTTCAGTATCTTCCACTTTTACTCTCTGTGGTTGCTTTTATGATATATATTGAAATCTTTTCAAATAAAAAGGCAATAGAAACCTTGCTGTTTGTGGCAACTAGTTCATTTTTATTATATTTCATTAGGTGGAAGGGAGAAAATACTGTATTGTATTTTACTTTATATGTGTGGACATTTAAAATTCTATTTTATGAATTCTATTTTATTAATATTACATAATGGTGGAGTGTATTTTGGGAAGGTGGCACATGTATCTAATACATTTTAGTCAATTTAAATACTCTTCTTCCTCCTTTTCTTTCTCCCTGACATTTATCCACTTCCTTCTTCTCAAGAAATCTACTATCTGGTTTCTTGCCATTTCTTCTTTAATTATTATTTATGGTGTCATATTATATACTTCTAGGTTATTATATAAAAGAAAACATGTGCTGTTTAATAAATTTCTGAGTTGGGATAATTTCATTCATTCTAATGGCTTCTCCTTCTCTCCATGTTCCTACAAATGATGTGATATTCTTCTTTATGGCTGAGTAGTATTCCGTTGTGTACATTTACCACATTTTCTTTATTCATTCATCTTTTGGTGGGTATGTAGGCTGTTTAACTGCTTCACTACTAAGACATTATTATTTAAATAAAAACATTATTTTAAATAAAAACTTGTATGCATGTATCACTATAGTATGTAGTTCTTAACTCCCTAAGGAATGTGGCCAAAAGTAGTATACCTGGGATAAGTCATATTTGTACATTAGTCTTTTGAGAATTTTTAATATTCATTTTCATAGTAGATCCATTAGTTTACATTCCCACCATCAATATAAAAGGGTTCGTTTTTACCTGCATACTTGCTAGTATTTATTATTTTTGTATTCTTAATGCTAACTACTCTACCCGGAGGTGGAATCTAAATGTAGTTTTAATTTGCATTTCTCTGAAGACTTTAGATGTTTAACATTTTTTCATACAGTTTTTGGCCATTTGAATTTCTTCTTTTGAGAAGTATCTATTCTATTTTTTTCCCACTTCTTTATTAGATTCAGTGTTTTATGAGGATTAATTATTAAATTCTTTTCATATTCTACATATTAATTCTTTTTCAGAGGAGTGGTTATGAAAGATTTTCTACCATTCAGGGGGTTGTCTCTTTATTCTGTTCATTATTTCCTGTACCACGCAGAAGTCTTTTAATTGGATGAAGTTCCATTTGTTGATTCTTGATAATTATTTCCTGTTCAGGAAGTCTTTGTCTGTGCCTGTAGCTTCAAAGGTTTCCCCTAGGTTGTCTTCCAGCAGTCTCATTTTTTTTTTATCTATACATCCAGATTTTAATCCACCTTAATTTCCATTTAGTATAGGGAGATAGATAGAGATCTACTTTCAATTATCTAGATGTGGCTCTCTAGTTTTTATAACACCTTTTTAAAGAGAATGTGTTCTATCCAATTTTACTTTCCCAGGTGAAAAATGAGATGGTTGTAAATTTTGTTTTGGTTTTTTCCTGTTTCTTCATTGGTCTACATTTCTGTTTATGTGCCAGTGCCATGTTGTTTACTTACTATGGCTTTATAGTAAGGCTTGTCATTTGGTGTAATGTTGCCTCCAGCATTGCTTTTATTTTTTTACTCAGGATCACTCTGGCTATCCTGAGTCTTTTCTGATTTCAATATTGCTTTTGCAGTTCTGTGTAGAATGTCAATATTTTAATAGGGATTTCATAGTATCTATATATTGCTTTTGGTAGTTTGAGCATTTTGACAATATTAATTCTCCCAATTGAACCATACCAGATTAATACCATTAGTTCTTTAATTTAAAAAAATCATCACTGATGCTTTTACTATTGGTACCCAGAATACTAGGGTGACTTAGGAAATCATGTTTATAAATGAGGAAAAAATTGTACTTGAAGAATTAAAGGGGAAAATCAATAGCTTGTGCCATATTTTTGTACAGCATCATTTCTAGCCTATTCTTCAAATAACTAATGTGAAATAACAAAAAAGCACTAAGAACTTGTTAATTTTCTTCTTCTCTGTTCCACAATACTTTAAAATAATAAGTACATGAATAAATGTGCCAAGCTTTTCCATAGTCATTTAGTTTCTAAATTGTTTATATATGTTTTTACACTGACCAACTAACACTGAAAAACCTTGTTTTACAGTGAAAAAAGTCTCCATTTGTAATGTTTATGTAGAATAGCCTATTGAAATATACTTTTTCCATCCATGTGATTCTGTTAAATGACCTTATATAGATATCAAAAAATGAATAGATCAAAATTATACGTATATGTCAATTATTAGGAAGAATTCTTTCCTAAATGGTTGAGAAAAAACAGGGCTAGTCTTTACATTTAATTCTAAGAAGGAAAAACTCAAAGCCAAAACAAGAGAACTACATATTGAAGTCCTGAAAATCATATGCAAGTATGTGTATAACATGAGGAATATAGCTTTTCAAGCCCAATTTATATAGGGAGAGAAACTAAAGGATGAGTGATAGATAGGAAACACTTTTCATTACAGAAATGTTCAACAATATTTTTATTCTAGTAATTAAAGGCTTCTTTTGAATAGGAAATAGAATTAATTAACTGGAAGATAGCTGCGGAGGTCTCCTGGTTACCGTCGATACATTCCTATGGTTTACATGTAAGAGTATTATTATAAGGAAGGACAAATTATATCACCAAAAATTCAAAGCTACCATATTGCCTTCCCATTTATAAGTTATTTTTGGTGTTATAAATGAAGAAAAACCTTCCCATCATTTACTTTTTTCCATGTTAGCAAGATCCTGTAGGTGGATTTAGGAAAATGATATTCATCCTTAGGTGACAACTTCAGAGTAAATATTCGTACATAACACATTCTAAATCCTTTTACTTCCACTCCCTTCCCTCCTCTTTCCTCTCATTGTATTTTATCTACATGCTCAGTGTCCTATTTATAATATGTTTAAAATTTTTTATTGGTACTAATTTGGAGTACATAATCATTATATTCCTCCTGGGGAGCTGGTACATGTATATGACACATGTTTTTATTTTTATTTTTTTATCCTCTTCCCCTACCCTTCTTCCAATTAAATATTTCAGTTTATCTATATGCTTGGTATAAGAATATATAATTATAAATGCTATAATATATTGTATTTTGTTACTAAAAATTAAAAAATATTACTTCTCAACCATATCATTCTTTAGTTGTAGTTGTTGTGCATAAATATATTTATTTTGAATTTTTTACATACCTTAGTGGTTGAACTATATTAGCTATTTAAAGTGTTCTGTACTGTAAATGAATAGTGAAATATGTAAATTAAAGTTTATTATTTATAATATTTCTCTAACTTCCCTTATCATATTGATTTTTATCTATTTATTTATTTATGGTTTTATATTTATGGCCCTGCATAGTGATCAAATATCTGCATTAATTTATACAATACCTATTACATATGCCATTGGTGGCAAACCTATAGCACACATGCCATTTGTTTGTGCTTTGAGATAAAAGACGTTAATGTGTGAGGTTTTATTTTCCTAAATTAAAACCTCAGTGTTCCAGTTTAATTCCAGTGGATTTTGGGTTGCAGTTTGGGCCCTTGTCTCTAAAAGTTTACCATCACTAACCTCACCAGTACATTTATAAAAGAACCTTTAGCAAACCTTACATTATGAAATATATCAAGATAGCGTGCATGCATCTTTTAAGGCCTTTTCACTCCCCTCACCAACATTCTTTATCATGGGATTTTATTTGAAATCCTTGTAGTTCATAAGTATATACACTGTCCAATTTCCTCATTTTGTTACAAGGCAAATGTTAATGAACTATGAAAGGATCAAACTAGATCAGTTAAGTGATTCAGAGGTGATAAATTTAAATTTGTGGGTTATATTGTACAACTGAATTTACACTTAAAAATCAACATTCACTGCTTAAGTAGTTGAAAATTACTCACAGACATAGCTATTAAAATTCACAGTAATTACAGAAAAGAAATATAAGTAAACTTTCCAAAAAAGTCTGATATTATCTGTTCTAAATTTAAATTGTAAAAATATGTAAAGTTTTACCCTATGTAGTAAGCATGTAAAGAGCCTATAAATTGGTCATTCATCTTCAATACAATATATTTTGGCTGTAAATATTAGAAGTAACATCTCCACACAAATTGAATTGATAAATTAAGAAGTAAGTTTGAAATTCAATTTACTATTTTATCTATTTCAAAGTTGCATTACATACTTCAAAATAAAAAGTCTTCTCAATGTTATTTAGATTTTAAAAAATCAGTCCAGAAACAGTTAACACTCACAATCATGGAACACCTGAGCTCTTCAGCAGCATTCGAATCACTGTGGAGGTGATAAGGGATTTTTGAAGTGTCAATCAGGCTGTTCCCAGATCCTCCCACATGGTTGAAGTTGTGCTGTCAAGAACATATTGGAAAGCTGTTCATTCACTTGAGGTGACAGATACAGATTGTGACAAGCCTCATATTGGGGCTCCATCCTGAGGGGGTAACACAGAGTGAAATGAGGAATACAAAATTAATGGGAGGAAAATGTCACTTGCCAATTTCCCAGCTCACAGCTTATTTCACTTTGAGCTAAGGTTCACAGTGTTATTCAGAAAGAGGAATGGGGCAGCTGTGAGATCTTTTTTTTTTTTTAAAGACAGCCTTTTAAATTTTATTTTTAGGTACCAGGGATTGAACTTGGGTCCTTGCGATTGAGCAGCAGGTTGCGAAACCACTGAGCTAAATCCCCAGCCTGCAGCTGTGAGATCTTATCTAAGGTCTTAGATTTGAATTCTTAAAACATGATGCTTTTATTCATTAATTAGAAAATCACGTAGGAATTTTTTAAGTGTTTCAATTAATTGTTGCTATTTTCCCCTTAGTGAAAGTCAAATTAATTAACTCATGGTAAAATTAAAATGGGAAATTTGAAAGGAAAAGTTGGATCTTAAATTTGTGCTCTAATATGATGGAAATATTAATTTTCACCTTGATTGTCTCCAGAGACACCTAGGAGATTAACAAAACACAATTCTGTATGTCTGGGTGTCTTGGGGGCATGACCTTGGGAATTATATCTGTTCCCTGGCCCTTATAGAATTTTCCTCCTGCTCTTTGCTTCCTTAATGGGAGGAGTGGAGTGGAGTTCTACCACTATGTGTTTGTGCCCTGAAGCCAGCTGACAATGGACTAAAACTTCTGAAACCTTGGCAAAATAAGTCTCTCCTCCCTTAAGTTGTGTACATCAGGTATTTTTTCCTTGTCATAAAAAGTGACTAATTTACCTAATTTGACTGATATTTGAATGTACAACTTCTTGGTCAGAACCATATTAATGTATTATCTATGTTTCATTTTCAAGTTTAATGCTCTAAAGATCTTCACTGGTGTCAGCGGTCTTAAATATACATCATTCTGAAAGATTTGCAACTGATAAATCAATAGGATGAAAAGTAAGGTATTCTAAAACCTCATTCTTCTGAATTTCTAGTTTACTGTCCTCCCAACTTAGTGTAAGAACTTTCTAAGATTTTGATGTATTGTTTAAACAGGGATGAAGTTTAAGTGAAACTAGTAATTACTAAACATAATAGAGAAGTACTTTTATAACTGACTTCAATAATTAAAATTGCCTTACTTGGCACCAGGCATAAGAATTAAATTTTCTGGCCATTCTGTTCAATTTGGTGTAGTGATGGCTCTTTGTATGTTCATGGGTAAGGAATATATGATTCAGAGAAGAAAGCTAGTCATACACAAAAAAATTTAAACATTGTCAAAAACTAACAATTTTAACAATATAGTAATCTTTAAAAAATTGCTTAAAATAGTTAAACAGTCCAATATATAGAGAACATATCTTCTTTTAGACTTCCAAAGACAATTTCTACTGCTAAGAAACTTTTAATAGTGATCAAAATAACAGAACAGAGAAATATTCGGTGAATTTCTAACATCATAAGATGTTTGAATTATACTTTTACTTCAATATATATAGAAATTAATAACATAAGTTAGAAACATTTAAGCACAATAATTTAAAACTCTTTAAATGTATTGCTGTAAGCAATACTTTACAGGAAATAAATCATATACAAAATCTAAATGCAGCATGAAATATTTTTTTCATAAGCAATAAATTTAATGAGTATTTATCCTTGAATTTATGAAATTACTTTGAAGTTAATATCACAGGGCAAGTAATAATGAAAATAAAATTTAAAAATATAAAATGCACCCTTGTCAAAATGAAAACCATTAATCTGTATAATCAATATATACTAATTAAAAATGTGGGAGAAGTAAAAACTTACTTATAAGCATAAAAATAGTTAAGAGATGGCATCAGCAAGATGGTAGAAAAGGAGGTCACCCGTCCATCCTCTATAATCAGTGACTTGGAAGGCATCCAAGTACAAAAGCATCTGTGTGGGAAATTTATATTTGTGTAGGAGACTGCAAAACCCTGATGGAGCCCAAGACTGAAGAGGTCCATTTGGAAAATAAAGGCCCCTGTCTTTGCAGTAGGCTTGCCAACTGTGGTCCTGCTTCTGGTGCAGAAGGAGTTTCTTCCCTCTATGGATTCAGCAGCAGCTCTATTCGGCCTTGATGCTGACACCAGCACTGTCATCCAGTAAAAGGAACAACACCAGGCATGTTGCAGTGCTCATTGATCCATCTCCAGCCTCTTTGCTCAGCTGTGGACTTCAAGAGGCCTTGCACAAAGGCACAATAGCTTTAATTATTCATAGATCAAAAGATTTAACACATTTTGAATGTCCATACTATTCACAGTGACATACAGATTCAATTCAGTCTTTGTAAAAATTTCAATTATATTTTAAACAAAAATATATAAACAATCTTAAAATTCTTGTGAAACAACAGAAGACCCTGATAAGCCAAGCAATCTTGAGCACACACACAAAAAACAGTTGAGACCTCAAACTTTCTGACTTTAAACTATATTATAAATCTACAGTAATAAGAATATTATGGTAATGATATAGAAATAAGCATGTAGACTAAAGGAAGAAAATACAAAGCCTGAAATTAAGCCTAGGCATAAATTTTCAATCAGTTTTTCACAATGGTGCCAAAATGATATGAGTAATATTTTGAAAACTGAATTTTCACATGCAAAAAAATAAAACTGAACCCCAGTTTTGCATATTAGACAAAACACAACTGTAAACAGATTGATGAACTAAATGTAGAAACTGAGAATATAAAACCAGTAAAAGGAAACGTAAGGGAAAAGCTTCATGATATTAGTCTTGGCAATGATTTCTTGGATAAGACTCTACAAGCACAGACAATAAAGTAAAAATAGGCATCCACCTAAAAGCTTCCTCCAACAAATTAATCAGCAGACTAAAAAGGCAACCTCTCAAGAGGTAGAAAATATTTGCTAAACTTACAAGCCTTAGTAAGAAATTAGTGTTTAAAACATTTAAGGAATTCATACACTTGAATACCAATTTTTTTTTTTTAAAACACAAGTAAAAAGAATTGGAAGACAAAATAGGCAAAGCACCTGATTACCAACAATTGGCAAGGATGTGGTGACAAAGGGATCTTCGCTTTCCACTGGTAGGAAGGTAAATTGACATAAACATCATGCAAAATAGAATGAGGTTTCTCAAAACAGTGTGAATAGAACTATCATATGATTCTCTAAGCCCACTTTGGGGACTATATCCAAAGGACCTGAAATCAGCACCTTGAAGAGATAAATGCACACCTACCCTTACTGCAGCATATGTGGAAACTAAGAAAGTCAAGCTCATAGAAACAACAACCAAAAAATGTAGTGTTTACTAGTGGTCAGGAACAGCAGGAAATGGGAAGATGTTTGTTAATGGATATAAACTGCATTTCCATAGGATAAATACAATATGAAGATCTGCAGAAAGTAATTATGACTATAGCTAACACTACTATATTACACTTGAAATATGATAGGAGATAGATCTTTAGTGTTCTTGCCACACGTGTGCAAATAATTGTTGCATAATAAACATATTTATTAACTTGATTGTAGTAATCATATATATATTATTTTTATTGTGCAAAACATAAATTGATATTAGAACATGAAAAAAATGTGAAAATAATTATATAATTCTAAAAGGTTAAAAAATAATAAGATATTGTATTAGTTATTTTTCCTATTGCTGGACATAATACTGGATAATTGGAACTTAAAGTAGGATGTGTATAATCGGCTCTTGTTTTAATGAAACTCAGTCCACAATCCTGTGACTCCAAAGCAGAAAGATCATGACAGAAGGGTATAGAAGAACAAAGCTTCTTAGTCATGGTAGCCAGGAAGCAGAGCAGGGCAAACTAACACTGCTGCCGGTCTGTGCCTTCCTCTGCACCCCCCCCCGCCCCGTCCCCCGTCCCCCTGCTCCCTTTAACTGAGGAGCACACCATGTTGGGAGTGGTTCTAGCTGCCAGAGGGAAGCAGATGGCACTGCAGAGGCGAGATTTATGGAATAAGCTCCTGACATACACTCCCTCCCTGCTAGAAGAGAAAACCCAGTGTGTGAGTTAACTGCAGTTAAGGGCCCAGGAAATCAGCGAACAACAATTGGAGAAAGAATAGAAAGCAACACGCAAATGGACAGTCTCTCCCCCTATCATCCTCCCAAATACCAGGTAGACTTGTTACAGCAGCATCCTATTGTCTGCTCACCATACAGAGTTAATGAGGGAAGTTGCTCACCCTAGGCAGAGAGAGGTGGAATACAATGAACTGTGGTGACTTGCGCACTGGAAAAATACCCCATGGATAATATCCCTGTAGATGCAGTGAGCAGAAAGATACAGAGAAACAGACAGAGAGAGGAGAGAGAGACAGATACTCCCCAAGATATGAGAGAAAGGGCGGGGGGAGGGAGGGAGGGAGAGGGTGAGAGCGCAAGTTTCTACAGGTTGAAAAATGGAGCTCTGGAGTCAAGGATGGTTAGGAAACTGAGAGTGAAGGAACAAAGGAAGTCACCTGGAGAAGAGGGCTGGTGGTAAAACAGGCAGAAAGCCCTAGGGCAAACAGGAAGATGAACCCAGGATTTGCCTGGCAACAAAAGAAAGCAAGAGTGGGAAGACAATGATGGAAGTCAACAGAGAGCAGGGTGTCAAGCAAAGTATTTCACATTCTTCTCTTCCCAAATCAACTGAGGTGGTTGGATCCTAGGAAACAGACAAAGATGCAGTTTACCACATAATTTGCATGATTTGCTTGATTTGCAGTCAGGACATGTCTAGAGAAGCTGACAGATTTCACCACTCTGCAGGTAGAGGAGAAACCAGCTTTCCTGCCTGCAAGCAGATTACAACTACAGTGGGAATGGAATTCTGTGTATACTCTGGCTAGATGGAATAGCAGACTCAGGGTGTGTTTCCCCGTGTTTTCATGCTTCTGTGTCTGTTCTAGTTTCTTGCTCTTTCTCACTTCATTTTCTTCAGTTCTTGCTTATCAATATTAATTTTTATTTTCAGTTTTTTTCCATTATTCTACTCTATCTTTATTTTCTTTTCTGTTCTTTGCTTTCTGTCCTCCTTGTTTTATGTTCTTCATGTTCTCATTATACCTATCCCCTGTCTTCCCTCATTTTCTCCCCTTCCATGCAACAGAATGTATATATATAGAGAGAAATGCATATGTATATGTACAAAAGAGAGTAAAAATTGACCAGTGTTTTAAATAGAATGGTACTATTCATTGTCGTGCCATTCCAACTCTTAACGGACCTGTGTTTAAATGATCCAAACAAACTTAACTACAAATATTTCAAGAGAATCCAACAACCACACAGCTTCCCACAACCTCTAATTATACTTGCCTTCCACTTAATTCCTTCTCTTATTTCCAAAAATATTCTCTGAAAGCCCCTCTACAATAACACTTTACTCCACATATAAAAATACCTCTAACAGTCTGACCTCCTATCTATTTTGTGCTAACTAACATTTCTCTTATTTCTATCTTGTGCTTACTCTCTTTTTTTACTCTTCCTCTTTCCTTTCCTTCTCCCTCCAGATCCCAGATTAACTTCAAATAACAGCATAATAGAGTTTGCAAGGAACACTGATAAAAGGATGGAAACAAATTTTAATGCTTATGATTGATGTGTGATTGGATCTATAGATGCTATTATATCAAGTAGGAATTCTCTTACTACAACACTGTGACTGAATCCAGCCCAACTAAACTGAATAAAATGAAGAGCTCAATAATACCTTTTGACAAAGCCAAGTTCAAATTACTAGAAAAATGAAGCTATTTAGGGAGATCTTCATACTAACAACAAAGTATCTTCACTATAATAGATCATAAACCTCAGACCAAAAGTAAAATGAAAAAAAGCAACAAAATATCTCCAAAAATACTTATCTAAAAGCCATTCCAAGGGATACTAAGGGAGAGGAAATCAAACACCAAGGTGAGACACATGAAATGATTAAAAAGAACCAAAGAAATTCTGCAAGCTCAAACATGAAATAACACAAAAAGAACAGTGGAACTGAGAATCAAACTGACAAATATGGTTAAGGAACAATCAAATAGAAAATTATAAGAGTGTACCAAAACTATTCAAAACATAAATGACAATTTTACCAAGTAAATAGATTCTGTAAAAAGGTGCCAAGTTGAAATCCTGAAGATAAAGAGTTCTACTGAATACAAGAACAGTAGAAGTTACCAATGTGGGGAGAGTTTCAGACCTGGTGGACAGAAAGGAAGCAAAAGATGATATAGACAGAGATTCCTTAAAAATCTACAATTAGGCAAACAAAATTCATCAAAAAATACTGGATGATGCTAAGACTAACCTAAGACTTATTGGAATTAGAGAAAAATTTGAGGACAAATGCATGGAATAAAAAACACCTAATCACAAAAACCATAGAAAGTATTCCAAGTATGCTGAAAGAACTCAACATACAGATAAGTGAGGTTTATAATGTGTCAAATATTTACAATAGAAAGAGAAGCTCCCCACACTATATCATAGTAAAAATCCCAAAAGTCCAACACATGAAAAATGTCTTAAAAACTCCCAGAGAAAACAAAAAAAAAATGTATTCACTTATGTATGTAAACCTATTAGGAATACAGCAGATTTACAACAATAACTTTGATGACCAAAAGACCTAGAAATGAAGTATTTCAAGGTCTAAGAAAAACGACTTTTAACAAAACTAATATATCTTACAAAATTATCTTTCAAAACTGATGGAGAAATAAGAACATTGCATAACAAAAACCACCATAAGAAAATTTATATTCACCAAACTAGCCCTCCAAAAATTACTCAAATATATTGCATAAAGAGACAATAAACTCAACAAAGCCAAAAATCTGATGGATATATCAAAAAATGGTGAGCAGTTAAATGAAAAAAGAAAAGGAGTAAAAACCAAAAATAACAGAATGTCAAAAATAAGTCAATAACATTCAGCAATAACTTTCAATGTAAACGGCCTTAAAGTCCTGATTAATAGACACAGATTGACAGACTTGATCAAAAACAAAACATTTTGCTGGACATAGTAGATTCGTCTTATCTAAAAAGAAATTCATAGAGTAAAAAAATAAAAGGATGGAAAACAACATTCCAACCACCAGGACAAAAAGCAAGCAAGGATAGCAATTTAATTTCCAGATAATGTGAATATCAAGCTTAAACTGATTGGAAGAGGCAAAAGTCACTACACATTAGTTAAGGGAACAGTCCAACAGGAAGAGATAACAAGGGCAAATGTATGTCAATCTGAAAAAAGCCATTTGTGATAAACCTGTCAACACTGTATTTAATGATGAAAAGGTGAAAGCTTTCCTTCTAAAATCAAGAAGAAGACATGAATGTATGCTATCACCAATCCTGTTCAACATGCTATTTGAAATTATAGCTGGAGCAATAACACAAGAGAAAGAAATAAGAGGGATACCTGTAGGAAGGAGAGTGTCCAAATTATCATTATTTGTAGACTTCATGATATTCTTACATACAATACCCAAAAGATTCCACAAAACTCATAAAACTAATATACAAATTCAGGTATATAGCAGGATATAAAGTCAAGACACAGAAATCAGTAACGTTCCTGTACATCAGTGATGAACTCACTGAGAAAGAATGCAGGAAAATAATACCTTTTATGATAGCATCAAAAATTTAAGTATTTAGGAATCATCCTAACTAAAGAAGTGAAAGATCTCTATAATGAAAATACAGTACTCTGGAGAAGGAGATTGAAAAAAAAATCAGAAAATGGAAAGATACCTCCTGTTCCTTGGTAACCAGAACCAATATTGTCAAAATGGCCATAATTCCAATATTGATATATAGATTTGATGCAGTCCTTATCAAAATAAGTACCACCTCATTTCTCACAGAACTAGGAAAATCTATTCTAAGATTTATGTGAAACCAAGAGACCAAGAATAGCAAAGGTCCCTAAATGAAAGATCCAATCAAAAATGGATAATTCAAATGAATAGACACTGTTCAAAAGAAAAAGTACAAATGGCCAATAAAGACAGTTAAAAATGGTCAACATCACTGGCCAGCATAGAAGAGTAAATTAAAACAAATCTGAGATTCTATCATACTCCAGAAAGAATATCTTCATCAAAATAACATACAATAGCAAGTGTTGGTGAGGGTCCAGGGAAAAGGCACACTTGTTAGGCTTATGACCCCCCAAACCCCCATAAGGTCTTTTTCAAAGGTGGGTAAATCTAGAGTTGTGATGCTAGGATTAAGGGCATGTGACTACAAAACCACTACATGTGAGTGGTTGGTTTGACAGTGCTCTAATCCCGGTAGTATGAATAAGATAAAAGAAGCAGGAAGACATTGTTAAGCTCTGTTGTTGGTTTGCTGTCTCTCTGCTGTGACTGTTGCCATTCTGGTACCCTGCCTTGGAGCCCTCTGATAATGAACTGAAACATCTATGAACTGGGGCCAGGGATTTAGCTCAGTGGTTTTGCCACCTGCTGCGCCAGTGCAAGGACCCGAGTTCAATCCCCGGTACCAAAAAAAGAACATCTATGAACTGTAAGCCAAATAAACTCCTTCCCCTCTAACTTTGGGTGTCAGGTATTTTGTCTCAGCAATGAGAGAAAAGTATCTAACAACACTTTTACACTATGGGTGGGAACTTAAATAGTTCAACCATTATGGGAATCATATGAAGATTCCTCAAAATACTAAAATTAGAAATTCCATTTGACTTAGCTATTCTCCTTCTAGGTCACCTACCCAAAGTGATAAAAACATCATATCACAGTGACGTATGCATATCCACCATTGTAGCATAACAACTCATAATAGCTAAGGCTTGAAAGTGGCCTGTATATCCATCAACAGATAAATGGAAAAAGAAAATGTCATATTTAATAATAAAGGAGCACATAAGTAATATAATTTGAGTCATTTATGGGAAAATGGATGCACCTGAAAACCAATATTAAATGAAATAAACACACAATTAAAATATCACATAACTTTTCTTAAATGAGAAATCTTACAAATTAATAATTGAAAAGTAAAGAGAGCCAAAAAAAATAGAAGAAAGATCTTTTGAAAATGGGAAGAAGATCCAGAGATGAAAGGAGAAAAGAGCAATGGAAGTGAAAAGGAAATAAAAAATTAACATGTGTTAACAACATGTACTTACCTTTAAAATGAATGGAAACATTATATAATTCAAACATGCACTGATGTAAATTTTTAAGAATATAATAAATTTTAGGCCAGTCCCAGCACCCAGAAAGAAGCTCCCCTGCTGCCATTCCACACTCCTAGGGCAGAGGAGGTGAGCCCTGAGGGCACCAGAAGCGCCCCCCCCCCAGGGGGGGGATGAGAAGACATGTAAACAAGCCTCAAAAACAGACTTCCAGATCACCTACAGCAACCCCAAAAGGAATCGAGATGGAACAATCTGATACTCAACCACCTGGACTCTGAACTGGCAACAAAAGAGGATATGGGAAAAATGAAATCAGAAATAATGACTCAAAGAACAGCAAAGATTTTGCTCATGTGCAAGACATGATTAATAAATCTAGAGAGGACACAGATTAAAAAAAATAGAGGATCTGAGGAACATGATGGAATCCCAACATAGGAAACAAATGGAATCCATAAAACAGATACAAACAGATTTCCA
>NW_004624840.1:2151099-2172447 GCF_000247695.1 Heterocephalus glaber
TTTCATTAATTTGTCTTCCAAGGTACTTCTTAGAAGTTGTCAAATTTATTTCAAAAAAGATTTTTGTAATATGATTTCTATATCGTTTTAAATTCTGTAAAATCTGTGGTAATGTCTCCTAGGTCTTGATATTTTAATTTTAAAAATGTGTAATTGATATTGTGTAATAGGAAGAAAAGTTCTGGGAGGCGGGGTAGGTGGGAAGGGGGAGGGGAAAGAGGGGAGAAAAATATGAGAAAGGGAAAAAAATTGGGAGGGGTGAAGGGATGAGGGGAAGGCAGGGGAAGGGGGAAAAAATAAGAACCAAGATACTCATGTAATGGTACGAGATCCCAATGATGAATGTAAATATATTTTATACCTAAAATGTACCAATAAACTTAATTGTGGAAAAAAAAGAATATAATAAATTTTATTTACCATATATTCCTCTAATGGGGAGAAGTTTGTATAAAGCAATTTTTCTTTATTTTTGTCATATCTTTAAATCAGGTTTTAATTAAATCGTCATAAGAATGTGCCTCATCGATGTCTTCCTACCTCATAGATTATTTAGCTACATCGAAGTAGCACAACCCAAATAGGTACTAAATATCAACAAACTCTAGTATTGACAGTTGTACAACAGCTACAAAATATGAGAAACTAAACTAATTTTCCTTGGATAATGGCATGTTTTGACATTATATTCAGTGACAATTCTCTTAATGTGTCATGCACCGAATGCTGATTTCTCTGCTAGTTTTCAGATTGCATCTGTCATGAAAATACTACTAATAAAAATAATTTTGACCTGAAACATTAGGTATATGTGTTTTCTCAAGTTATTAATCGATGTCATTTCCTTCCTTCTTCTCTTTCTCCCTGTCTTCCTTCCCTCCTTTTTATTCTTTCCTTCCTTCATTCCTTTTTTAACCTCCTTGCATTGATTTATCCTATTATGGAATCTTTTATGTTTAAATCAATTGACTGCATGCTAACAGAAGAAAATTGTACACTAATTATTGCAAGGCTGCAATTTTTTCACTTGCATTGCTTTAAATAATTAGTGGTAACAAGCTGAAATCCACTATATGGATAAAGTAGTGGGTAATATTGAAGAGTAAAAAAGACAAAAAGTACAGAAGGTAAGCAAAGTAATTTTTGAAACCAGTACTTCACAAAAATTATGAATTGACTTATACATTTATATATCTCTTTTGTGCTATCCACCTCCCACCAAAATGCATAAAAATGTGTGTAGATATGTGTGTCTGTATATGTGTATCTGTATGTGTTTGTGGGGCTTGTATCCTATTTAATATTATAAAAAATATTGTAAATCTCTGGTGATTTTACTTGAAATCTATTATTGCAATTTATTATATTGGAAATAATGATTAGTTCTTTTAGCCTCATAGATGATTTTATACAGCATCTTATGTTCATGTAGAGGACCATGAAAACTGCAACAACTCATAGAAAAAAAGTATTGAGAACCAGAGTGAGTTGTGTCATGAAAAGAGAATGCTCATGATGCTGTACATCATTGCACCCAGAGAGTATCGCTCACTCTGTAGAACACAGTTAGTCTGAAAGTTATTTTAAGTGAATAATTAAACTATAGAAAAATTTCTGCACCTAGAAAAGCAAATAAACATGTATCCTTTTCAATATTTTATACAGCAAATGGTTAACCAAACAAGAGATATTCAGAAAGATCGTGAGTTTGATGACACATGTTTAGCCTTTTGAATAAAATCAAATACAATTTTTTCACACCAGGTAGATCATAGAAGAAATCATTACTCAGATGAGGATTTCTTGTATAAATGGTTTAGATGGATAGATTTTTTGATAGATTCATTTCACTGTAAATCAAAATTGAGTGATAGGCATGAAATTGATCAGATTCAGTTGGCACAAATATAAATTTTACTAATGATGTATACCACAATAAAATTTAAACATAACTTACATATATGTCCAACATGCATACATATATACAAATATCAACATACACAAATTAGAGACAAGTCTACTAACTTTACTTGAAGGGCATATAAATTATGAATCTAAATTTTAAAATTATCTTTGAAATAAGTTTTAAATTTTCATCTTGTGAAAAGAAAGATACTGTAGTCATATAAAACATATCTGGGGGTGCAGTTGGAATATTATATTAAAAACTGACTGACTTAAAATGCAAAGCTACAATTAGGAGATAGAACACAAGCACAGTTTTTTATTAAATTAATGACAATAATATTAAGTAAGCTGCTAGTGTTAACATTAATTCTCCAACATTCTGTGGTCCATAGCTCTCTCCTCTCCTTAAAAAATGTGTTTGTGTCTTATCCTTTTTCAATTCTGCAACAGTATTTGCCCCAATCTTACTTTTATTTGGTGCTTCTTTACTGATAAAATAGTATAAGAAAACATGTTTTGAAACTACCATGGCTACACTTGAACACGTATCTAATCTCCACTCTTATACTATGACATTTTATGGAGGGACATTTGGATTCCTATCCAAGGTTAAGCACTCTACTAGTTCACTAGATATCATTTCTACTTGTTCCTAAAATCCTCTCTTTAAATTTTGTGTTATCAACTCTTTCGTGTTTACAAAGTCTCACTCTTTAGGCATTCAAGCACTCTGTGTTGCTAGGACAAAATACCTGGCACACACAACTAAAAGGAGAAAAGTTTACTTTGTAGTTGGTTGTCTCAAAAGCAGAAAGATCAGAGCGTAGTAAAAGAAAGCTCTTTGCTTCTTGGGAGCCAGAAAATAGGGAAGGGGGAGGGGAGGGGGGAGGGGAAGGGAGAGAGGAAGAGGGAGGGAGAAACAATGAAACAAGCAGAAGGAGATGAGGGAGCCAGGAACAAGAATATAATCTACCCCGTTACACTCTCTTTGGTCTACTTTTTCCAACCAACTGTGCCTTCAAATAGCAGTGAATTAATCAGCGGGTTAATTCACTGATAAGTATAGAGCACCCAAGATCTAATCACCTTCCCAAAGTCCCACCTCTGAATAGGTGAACTTTTTGAGAGATAGTTTTTCGTCCCAACTATAATATTATCCAATTTCAAAAACAAAAGCAAACATGAACCTTTATGGATCCTGTCTTGCTGCAGCTGCCTCTTCATTTCCGTGCTGAAAAACTCCATACAAGCTCTTGTGTGCACAGTGTTAACGATTCTATTCTTCTCTATTCTGTCACAAACACCATCCAGGTAGCATTCTCTTCTCTGATCGCTCCATATAACTTCTCTTTTTGAGGTTATGTTTAGATTCATATTACTACATACAATAGGAAGCCTTTCCTGAAACACTGTTGGGCATCCAGGACTTTAAAGTTACCGCTTTTCCTTCAGTCTCATTGCCTATTAATTCTTAGTCTTCTTTATGTGTTGAATTTTATAAGCTAAACTCATGTTAGGCTTCTTCATGACTTAGTTCTGTGTACTTTTTTTTCAATTATTACCCACTCCCATGCTGTTCTACTTCACATCATTAAATTCTTTAAATGGACCAATATATATTTTCTAGGTAAAAACTTTCTTCATAATTACAGATGAGCTCATACAATGATTAATTCAATCTTTTCTTCATTATCTAATAGTTATCTCAGACACACTAGGTGATAGTTGAATTGTTTCTTTTACCTCAAGAAAAGTGCACAAACATGTAGCCATAAATGAGCTGATAAATAAAAGTAAATGTTAGCAAAAGTTGTGGGCCTGGTATAGCTGCAGAAGAAGCGAATTGTTCTGCAGCGTGTTTTCCTAACTGTCCTCTTTCATTTAGTTTTCAAGCTTGTTGCTGCCAGTCATCCTGATTCATCAGTAACAGTCAGATTCCCAACTTAATAGTTTCTGTGCTCACCAATAGCTGTAAATGAAGTAAGTCTTCAGTCCTATTCCACCTTTCCCTTTCATGAATTTATATCTCTATATTTTTAAAGCATTTTTAGTATCAGGTTAATTCATACAGTTACATTTCAGATAAAATACTTAATACACCAATCAAGGGTGAAAGTTAGTAGAGGTCTGTTCTAGCAACCACATCAGTTACCACAGTGACCCCGAGATTTGTCTCATATCATTTCTCATAGTTATTGATGGATCGAGTCCTGGCTCTTAGTTTATATTTTATTGTGCTTCATTTCTCTGCTTTTGCCCATTTTCCCATGTTTGTTTTCTGCGATCATCTCCCAAATAAAATCTTTCCATGCACATTCTTATTTCAGGTCCTTCTCGGGAAGAAAATTCAAACTAAGAAAGTAATTCAGTAGAAGTCTGTGGTAAAAAAGAAAATGACAATCACTCATTTATATGAAAGACATTAAAGAGTGTACAAGTTGAGAAATGTGAGGCAATATATTTCAGGTAAAGGTAAAAAGTGTATAGCAGAATAATGAAACAAAATAAAAAATAATGTCGTGGAAATGATGAACTAGTGTGGCTTCATTGTAGTGATTGGTGGGGAGAATGATAGATAATTTAAGAGAACTAGGCACAGGCCATAGTGAGAGGTTTTGATTTTAATTACATTTAATGAGATGTCATTGCAAAATTATAAGAACAAGATATAGATATGAAAATATAATTCTCCTTTTTTTTCAGTACACCGAGTGATGAGAATGATAGGATACCAAAGGGTACAAACCAGGGCATTAAAGAACCTCAAAGGTTACAACAATTTATTTTAATCTTGAATAAATAGTGTTTGGTTTTAGAGTAAATGTAGAAGTAAAGGGAGGGAGAAAGTTAGTGTCCTTGAAGAGGAAAACAAAAAGACATTTCTCAAAATGCATATGGGTAATCAAAACATAAATTGGTTAGTCTCTAGGGAAAGAAACTTACAAAGACAAAATCACTGTATTTGTTCTTAGGAATTTTGCATATATTTGTGTATATCACTTGTAAATATATTTATTACTTATTAAATACATTTATTTTAAATATATTAACATCATATAAAATGCATTACATATTTACATATCCTGGTAGAAATAAAAATTGCATTTTATACAATACAATTATATAATACGATAATACAATTATATGTATGTATAATTGGAATAGGTATAATTGTATATAATGTATAATTGGAAATTTTAAAAATAATGGTGGTACCAAGATATTTGTTGAAAAATTTTAAAGAGCAAAAGAATAGAAAAAATTGACATTTTATAGAACATTTATAAAATTGGAAAGCATTTAGTCTTTTTAAGAAAATAAAACTGAACTACTCTTACATAAAAAATTCTCAAAGTAATTACCCCAAATCAGCAAGGGGAGAATCAGAATGTTTGTGTAGCCTGCTGCCATTCATGTTTCTAGCCTATATTGTCTTACATATGCAAAAGCCAAACTAAAAGTAATTAATTTCAAAAATAATTTATGAATTTTTTTCTATAAGGATAATTCTAATATCAAAGACTAGGGGAGTAAAAAGATAACAAAGTATAGCCTACTTTTTATTAATAATAATATCATAGTTATCAAATAGATTCAGTCTTGATTCCACCTCTTTTTACTTTACAATTACTTGTGTGATTTTCAAGTTCACAGAATTTTGCTTGTATACTCCAAGTCTATAATTTTTACCTTTGAGTTTTTTTATCCTTTTACCTTCATTCTCTTAGGTTTTGTTTTGTTTCAGGTCTCTATCAACCATGATCTTCAGTCATTGTTGGTGTTCCTAGGTATAAATCAGGTTGGCACATTTGGGTACATTTTAATTCTGCTGTCAAAAGATCCCCAGTTGAGTCTTGACAAAAATGAGAGTTATTTACAGTGTTATTTTTTCAAAGGGCACAAAGATTATTTAAGAATATTGATAGGAGTAGGAAAGAAGCAGATATGACATTATTTCCTCCTTAATTGCTTTATAAATATTCTTAAGTCTGGAAGTGACTTTGGATAAAGAATGCTCAGATAATATTTTCTTGTGAGCCAGAGATTTAGCTTAGTGGTTCAGGCATGTGCCTTGCAAACACAAGGTCCTGAGTTCAATCCCTGCTACCAAAAAAAAAAAATTTTTCTTGTGAATGTTGCTAAAGTAAATGTTGACTCTTCAGTATAAATATATTTTTTCATGCAAATGAATTAAGGTGTTGTTTCATGGAAGGGACACTAGTGAATCTTAAAGTATAAATAGAATTAAATGAGATTGTATGGGAAAAGATAAACTTTTGGCCAATTCTTGCGCTTGTCATTGTTTGATGTAAACTTGTGCTAAAATTTCAAATTTCAGAAACATAAATCTAACCATTTACTGCTTAAATGAATTGCATCAAATGTTAAGTACTAGTTTATTGAAATTAAATAATTTCTATATTTATGAATATTTATGGAAATATAGAATCTTGAAGGTTCAGGTTGACTAGATTTAAGGGATAGTGAATATAAATTGTTTCCTCTTCATCCTACTCAAAAAAAATTGACTTAGTATATTTCAGACATACTCAGTGATATCACAGTTTTTACACACCTGATGGTAGGGTCTACTGTAAGCCTTCCTTGTAACCCAAATGATACAACAACAAAATACATCCACCCATATTTCCAAACCTTGATGAATATTAAGAAAGAAATATAAGGACCAAAAACAATGTATATTATAAGAAAAAGAAATTTTGAGATTTTAATCAGAAAATATAATGACTATTTTTTTAAAAAAATTATTGTGGTAAAAGACACAGTGCCATCAATACATCTAAAAATACTTGGTGTCACTTTAAATGCATTTACCCCATCATTCGTGCCTCTTTCTGAAAGCAGTTCTGAATGTCGTTAGTTATTGTATCAAGCTCCTTTTATGTGCTGCATTGATTCCAAATGCTTATCTTTCATGCTTATTCTGACTTTGGAAGAACATCCACAAGTCATTTGGTGCCAGATCCAAGTACATATGGTTGTTGAGGACACATTGAAATATTTTATAAACCTGTCTTTTTGTAGCATGGCGGCAGGCAGCAGAGTTCACTGTCTTTTTATTTTATCCAGTAAAGGCACTCATGAATGGTTTCAGAAAGTGGAAAGAAAAAAAAAAAAAAAGAAAGAAAGTAGAAAGAAGAGTGGGATAAGTGTGTTCAAAGCAAGAGAAAGTATTTTGAAAGATATTAATGGAAATAGTTTTTACTATAATAAATGGTTTTTAAATATTCACTGGATGGGAGTCACACATATTTAAATGCTAGTTAATTTTTTCTTGAAAGTTTTTAAAGATTTATTTCTGAAAATATCAAGGTAAAAAAATCATGTAATTTGTTCTGTTCTTGTTTATATATGTTATCTTAAATTTGAAAACAGAAAGTGTCTCCCCTTTGTA
This sequence comes from Heterocephalus glaber, assembly GCF_000247695.1. Next base: position 2,158,424 of record NW_004624840.1, read on the forward strand.
AGTTCTATTTCAAACAGAACCCTTTATATTAAATAACAGTCTTATCTCACGGTGTGAGCAATAAGGTCTTTTCCACTTTCTAATTTTTACCAATTTCAAAAGAAATTTAAGAAAGGAAGATAAAATAGAAACATTATCAACAACATTATTACAGATAGTAGGGTACTTGTAAATTATCTGCTTCTTTGAAAAGTAGTTATAATTCATAACAAAATAATTTGCTAGAAATTTTGGCCTTAAAATATAAATTTAATTTTTCTAGGGAAATTAACTATTGTATCCCGTTTCTGTATCTGAATCTGAGAAAAATTTACTTTCAAATTATTCATTTGATTAGGATAAATTTTCTTGTTAATAAAACAATGCTATGACCTGGGTAAGTGTTAAAGAAAAGAAGTTTATTTTGATTCATGGTTCTTAAGGTCAAAGATCAAGAGACAGAATTTGGGAATGATTTTTTTTCTTGGCAGATTCCAGAGGTGGTACAAGGCAAAAACATGGCAAGAAATACAGGGCATATGTGTATAAATTTTTGGGGACTATTTTCCTCTTTTTTAAAAGATTCAAGTATGAAATCTCTATCCAACAACCTTATCAAATCTTAATCACCTTCCAAGACCCCATCTCTAGAGATCATAGTCAGATTACACTCCATCTTCTTTACAACATATAGTGGGGATTAAATTTCAACACATGAGCCTTTCTGGTGACATTCTTAAGCCGTGTCCAAAACATATCAACTACCTTCTTTATAATTCTCAGGAAAAAGTTATAATCTCACAGATGTGAATAATTTATCAAAAATTATGTTCAGTAGCTTACTTGCGTATTAATACAATAGAAAATGTGTATTATACAAATTGAATTAATACCTCCAAAGTACAATTTACAAAATGAAATGGAGAATAAGACAATATTGTTTTGAAGAACAGCCTCATTGTATGGCTATCTCGAAGTCTTGTTATGGGATTAATTAGAAATGATGAGCTTTGTGTGGAAACTTTTTTATTGTGTCTCAAAGGGATTGTAAATAATAGAAATCTGAAGAGCTAATAAGAAATGACAAATGGATTATATTATATAGAGAAACACTAAAGAACAATTGGGTATTTTTTCCAATTATGTGCCAGCATAGAAAGGAAAAAGAAGGCACTGTCACAAATTCTCTTTCAATTACAATAATATAAAACACAGCATTTTAGCTAGTTAATTGCTATTGTGCCCTAGTGAAAAGAGAAATTGTTTAACATAAGCCAACATGGTCTTTCCAAAAAGTACAACAAACGATTTTGCTGAAATACCAAGCTACCTTTTATTAATCTAATTTGAAAGAGTTATTCTTAAAGACAGAAGAGTAATTTCACAAGTATATTAATGCCAGAGGTTATGTTTTAAGGTCTCTAATTATAGATCATGACTGCTAAAACAATCACAAGTGAAGAAAAATAACACAGTTTATGGAAGTAAATCTTCAAAGATAAATACATGATTTTTTTAATTCTAGGGAATGAAGGCAATGGCATTCACCCATATTCATGAGTAGCCAAATACCTAAGCTGATGGCTACTGTACATATTTCCCCCCCTTCCAGACTCAGTTCTCCAGTCTTCATCAGTGTATCTAGTGTCCTCTTTCACAGAGCACTCAGACACACTCAATATAAAACAATATTATAGTAAGCCTTTTATTTAGCACAATCACAGTAGAAATGGTATCAAGAAGAGAAAGAGAAGATGCCTTAATTAGTAATTCCTCAAATACATACTTGACAATGATATGACCTTAACATTTTAAAAGATAAACAAAAGTTGTCAAAAATACCTTGACAAAACTGATTTAATTACACTAAAAAAAATCTATTTCTTTGATATGCAAAAATGTTATAAAATTACAAAACTACTTTCTTTTTTTTATAAGTGTCTAATGATTCAGTACCTAATGATTGCATTCATTGTGGGGAGTTGGTACCTGCACACAACACAGGGAGATAGATCTTTGATGAAAGGGAAGGGATTAAAACAGGTAGCATTTTCTACCATCTTTTGGTATTCTGAATCAGACACTAAAGGTGTAAATATACCACAATACCAAAACAAAATACTCTCATGTTTTAAAAAATTAATAATGTTAATACTATTTAATGCAGCATAGAATTTTTTAACAAAATTATCTAAATGGAATATCTAGTCACGCTATCCTCAGGCATTCACAATCCTTCAGTCACTCATTTATTCCACATGGAATATATACAAACAGACCATGTGTTGTGAAGTTGAAGTTCTTTGAAGAAGCCATCGCTATATAAATATCCTATAGATTATTTGATCCTGCTTTTATAAAACATTAGGTTTATATTGAAATGAAATACTGCAGATCAGCAGCCAAAATTACCTTGGCTATTATAGTGTATGTTAGTTTTTAGATCTAAAATACAACCCAAAGTCTCATGTGTTTGGATGTGGGACTTTAGGAAAGTAATTGGATCACAAGGGCACTATACCCCTCTATAAATTAATTCATTGATAAATTTGTACCTGAATATGGTATTAGGAGGTAGCATGCTGTTAGAGAAGGTGGTTCACTGGGGGGATCAATTTGGAGAATATATACCCCACTCCAGCTTCATGCTCTCTCTGTCTCTGGCATCCATGAGAGGAGAAGCTTTCCTCTGCCATGGTTTTCCAAAATGCCGTTTCTGCCTGGGATCAATCAACCACAGACTGAATCCTCTGAAATCATGACCCAGAATATAACTTTTCTCATTTAGGTTTTGTATGTTTCAGAAACAAAAGAAATGGCTAGTTCAGTCTATTTATTAGTCTTTCACTTTCAACCATTGTATCTGACCTTACATTCTCATATTAGGTAAATCATGCGGTATGCAACATTAAACTTAACAGACCTCTAGCCTCCACCAACCTTAAAGCCAAAAAGGCTATTATATAACTTCTAAAACATATATAGAGAAGAGATTGGCATTTTTTACTGTAGCATTTCTACCTAATGCCTCCAATCAATGTATTTGATAAATGTATTAATTTATGATTTTCTGTATTCTGTTGCTATAAAAGTTCATGTGACCTCTTCCATTTCCGAACACATTATTCAGAGTTACATTAAACCTGTTTTTAGGCCATAATCACTCACATTTGGCTTACAATAAACTATTCTTTTACTCTCTTAAATCAGAATTACATTATCAATAGTGTAATGTATGAAGTCCATAGCAGATTTATACACTGCAAGTATTTTTACATGAGAAATCTGTGATCTACTTAGCAAGCAAATTTCATAGTGAGGTAAAATAAACATTTAATGATGAGGTGATATAGTAACAAGTTCAGATTATGAAAGGAATACAAAAGGTGATGTGATAGATAGAAATTTAAGTTAAGGTGAAAAGATACTCTGTTACATATGTTGTTAGGAAAGATCTCCAAGGAATGAAGAGTGAAGAAAATTTTGTTCTGAGAGCTGAAGAAAGTTTTGATCTGCATGACGGTGACATCAGAAGACTGCATACACTGAATTTTGTAATATCAACTTTTGGCCTGTTGTTTAAGCATTTTGCTGAATTTGGTTGCTAACAGAAATAAGGTAAAACACTTCAGTGTGCATGTGTGTATGTGTATGTATCTCAGACTCAGAATACAAATTACTATTTGTTTGAACTATGTGATTTCAATCCGAATACAGTTTTTTTTTTGGTACTGGGGATAGAACTCCGGACCTTATGCTTGCAAGGCAAGTGGCAGCACCACTGAGCTAAATTCCTGGGCCACAACTACATTTTAAAGAAGTTGAAGTTCTCTAGTGGAACCCACACTTGCTTATGACTGAAGTGTGTCTTTCTTTAAAACTCATGTATATTGAAATGTAGACTTGCATGAAAATACCTTGAAAAGGTTTCTGCAAAATTCAGGTGATGCATTTCTATTCCAAAACTAAACCATCAGACCTTCTGATGGTAGAATGTGAAGAACTAGCATGTTAATACTCTTCCTTTATGGTATTATGTACACTAAATTTGAGAACCTCTGCTCGAACCTCTACATGTCTGTCACTCTATTTGCTGCTTCAAGTGAATAGTGATTTTAACTAATAGTATACATGCTGAGTATTCTCAACATGATTAACTGAGAATAAAATACAAAGCACTATTTCTTCATTTTGTTATTATTTATTTTTACTTTTTTTCATGAAAATAACATTCTTTAATAGTATAAAGAATGCTACTCTCATAGAGACCTCAAAAACTGAAAAATGGAATAATATATGCAGATATTTAGTGTTTAATATATTGTTAGTCTTCCAGCAATATCCCTGATGCCTTTCCATAGGGAAGAGAACAAGCCATTGCTCTAAACAACAGTTCCTCTTTTTCTAGATATAACAGGAGGGAGGGAAGGAGGGAGGGGGAGAGAGAGGGGGAGAGAGAGAGAGAGAGAGAGAGAGAGAGAGAGAGAGAGAGAGAGAGAGAATACCTTAGGTATGCTATGGAGATATAGGTAAATATTTCCCCTTGAGGACTTTGCTATAATATAGTATAATTAATTTAGGCCAAAACTTCTCAGTGTTTGACCCAAACACAAGTGTTAGCTTTTGAAATTTGTTCTTGGTCCACCAGGAGACAAGAATCTTGTGACAGAAATACAAGTCAAGCAACACTGTCTTCATCAAGACAGTCATGTCACCACCCACTCTCACCCACTGGAAAAAAGTCAGTGAAATTATCTAATGTGATTTGTTTACTGCCTGAGCTGGTTTATAATCTGGTTCAAGCTTCAGTATCCTTAGGGATCAATTACAGACACTTGTAGTCCAATCTCTCTGAGAAGAACTAATGAGGACAATCACATATGGGCAGGATTCAGCGCACTCCTTTGGCTTTGAAATATTTATATTAATTTACTTAGAACTTCATCATTCATTTTTGGATAATTTTAACGTTACTTTCAGTAGAGTATTTCTGGAAATTTCTAGAAAGTATTTTCAATTGAGTATGTTAAGTTCAAATTAAAACAATTTGTTTCAAGTAGCTAACTTGAATTTGTAATCTTCATTATTAGATAACCTGTATAAATGCAAAAATATGTTAAAAGTAACTATTGACTTTATATTAAACATTGATTGTTATTGTTTTGTAATTAAGGAAACAAGATTTAGTTTGTTTTTATTCCAATGATGCTTGTTACTTTCTGATAATACATTCATAATTTTTGTGTTCTTTTTCAAGTAATAAAATATAAGAAATAATACTTACATAATTGATATGGTAAATGGAAAAGGAAATCATAGTAACAGCACAGTTGTTAATAGCACTGACCAAGGAGACTTTAATCACCCATGATAGATAAAATTAGGCTTTGATAACTCTCGATCATTTTGGTTTTAACTCTAATCCTGTCATTTATTTGCTATTTAATCATGAGCAAGTCATGCCTCACATTGCGCACAATTGATTCTTAAAATAGAAGTAAATACTTGATGATAGTACACTTGGTGGATCAAGACATAAGCACAAATTACTAACTCAAATTTTGAAACGTAGTATATTCTTAAAAAATTATCTCTATATGTTCTTATATATGTTTAAACCAATTATGAATATATATACACACTATGATTCATTCAACCACTTTTTCAATGAATGCAGATTTTATTGAACATTCTAGGAATATTGTAAGCACTGATATATTGTAAAAGAAATACAAGACATGTTGTCTGAGAGAAAAGTTTATAAATGTATTGTGGAACAGAATATCCTAGTATTGTAAAAATAAATAGAACAACTTCATTCAGAAAGAATATTTTGGCAAATATATTATTGTTCTTGTAACATAACAGTGTTATCTAGATAGGTTACTAGCAAGACAAATAAATAATGTGATAATCATTAAAAAGTCTGTAATTAATTAACGTGTTTGTTGATATCAGTGCTTTGAAAACCAAAGAAAATCTGATTTGAGAATATCCTTTGCAGATTTATATTACCTGGAAGCATTAATGTATGCCAGAGTTTCAGGAATTTACACCTTTTAGATGTAAAAGTTTTATGCTAGGAATTTTCAATGTCTTTAGGAGTTGACTATATAGATATTTTATATCATAACATTGTTATTTGAACTGTTCTCTGTTGTGACAACAAAAACAACCTTGAGGGGGGCAGAATTACAAGGAAAATACCTATCTAGCTCTTTGAGGCTCCCTTCTTTCCAAACTATTGGTGAATATAATGTGTTTCTTGTTGATGTTGCTGATTAGGAATTAAAGAAATCTGAAATAACACTCAGAAACTCAAAAGGATGAAAATGAATGTACTTTAGTTTAGGCAGCAATTTGAGGATGTAATTTATTTATGAACTAATGAATTAATTCATGAGAATCTGGATGTGGTTAGGGGATTAAGGTTCTTTACTCTGTAATCTTTGCTTGGAAAACATATAGTTTAGGTTTGAGCCAGCTGGTGATTAAGACTATTAGATAAAAGCCAACCTAATTTTCTTTTTTTTATACTCACAATTACCTGGAAACCGAATGTGGGGAATACATTCTACCTGTCAAAATTGATACGCTTTTGAGAACAAATATATTTTGTAGAAAATGTTTTCATCTTATTCCAAATAAACTTCCTGTTGGCTTTCAAATAAAGTATTATTCTTCACTGAAAAAGCAATAATATGAGTATATGACAAAAGAATAAACATTTGAAAAATATCAATGAAGACATGCAAAATATCAAGTTTTAGAATGCATATATATGACATATATTACTTTTGCTTAAGTCTGTTTTTAAAGATGTAGAGATTAATTTCATATCTTTTATTGAAGATATTTATTAGGATTAGAAACCATGGAAACTTCAAACATATTGAAACTTTGAAGTGTTATTCTACATATCTTGTATATTTACAAAAGAGAAGAAAAACAGTTATGGTAATGCCAATATCTTACAGTGGCATAAAATATGTTGTTTTATAGAGCATTTATACTATGGTTTGGGTCCATGTTCTCCTAAAAGGCCCATATGATAAAGGATTTATCTCCAGTGTGGTGCTATAAGTAGGCTGCGGAATCTTTAAGAGGTGAGGCCTACTTGGAGATCTTGGAGCCTAAAATCTAACACAGTTTAGATTAGCAACTGTCATGAGTTTCTATTTCCACTCACAGACTGGTATAATCTGCTTCACTTGCTAAATGTATCATTGACAGGCAAGTGTCAGATAGTGGCTAGAAGTTAGAAAACAGTAAAATGTTATGCTTTGACCCATTAAAAGCCATAAATTATTCCTTTATTATGAGCTCCAGCATGAAGCAGATGACTCCATTCTTGACATTGTTAACTATGAAAATAAACTCAAATAAATCCAGATATGATAATCAATCATGGGGAATAAATTAACAATTCTGGCCTTATATTATCTAAAGATCTCTATTAAAAATGGGCAATTAATAACAATGTAATCTCTTAAATTTTACAGAACTTTAGCTGTACATTTTTAGGTGCCACCTTTATCACAGATTTAGTACTATGAAATATATTTTCTATGTACTCAATAAGTCAGATGCTTCTGACCAGTTCTGCACTTTCCTGCATAGAAATTATTACATAAACCTTTTCTGATTAAAAGAACAAGTGAATGGAGCCGCACATAAAGCAACTACGGCAGGTGAGCTACAAGATTACTATCCTCAATGTGCTAATAGGACTTTGATATAAGCAAAACAGTTATTGTAGTGGAAAGAGGGTTTGATAAACAACCACCTGGAGGATTTCAGCTCCAGGAAAGGCAGAAGAGGGCTCCAGTTGCCTGGGGGCAGGCTGCTGACCATTGAAAAGAAGAAGGAGGGAAAGGGAAAGCAAGAAAACTGCTTACCTCTTTTACACGATATTTTTTCTAGTTGGTTAGGAAAATGGATTACAAAATGACAAAAATCGAATATCAATAATTATAATAACATAAGTAATGCATAGTATTTGTCTGTTAAACACTGAACATTTTTTGTCTATGATAACACAATAGATAGAGTTTTAGTATTGCTTATGTTAGAATGAATAGGGGTATGCTATCATTGCCAATACCGTGGAAATTTCTCCTTTTGCTGTACAGAGTCTAGTATGAGTGTGGTAGTATAGCATAATAATAAAGAACATAGACTTCACATTCAAAATGACTGGACTATATGATTAGCAGCTAAAAATCAGGGCCAACATGCAACATAAGGCTTAACAACTGAGATAATATGTGAAGAAGTGCAAGGATTATAATTAGGGTAGGAGAGAAGAGTCAGATTCTCCGTAGAAGAAGGCTGAATATTTGTCCAAAAGTTAAAAAAGACTAAGGGAAAAATGGATGTTGGGCAGGCAAAAATATATAGGCAATATATTCTGCCTATGACTTCTCAGCAGGGTAGGACAAAGATCATAATGAATATTGATCATACATGCAAGAGAAATCTCCCACCTACTGGTTCTCTACCTTCCATTATCATGACCTATTATGAGGAATAATTATTTATACTTTATCCTTTATTAGAATCTAAAACTCTATGTATACCATCAAGAAATTTAGTAGTTAAATATTTGTTTTCTTTCTCTTAATTTGCTAAATTTGTCTAGATTTCTTATTACAGTGGAAAAAATTAACTTACTTTGTTTTATGGCCCAGATGGCTGTTTAGAGGTATTCTCTGCTAATGTATTGACAATCTCTGATAATTTCTTTTGTAGATATGAAATATTCTCCTCTTGTAAACTGTTAATATCTTAAACTTAAAAACATATTGTCTTACATGATAATTTTGGAAATATTTTCATCAAACCTTTCTCCTTTGACAATTCAACTTTAAAACACACATACATGTACAGTGGGTAGAATATACATTGGCAGAAAAGGGCATGATATTTTTTATAAGAAATATTTCACTTATTGTTCCTGACTTTTAGCATAAATTGAAATAATAAGCAACTCTTTTCTTAAATTTATTCTAAAATATACTTTTACTCTTATATGTGAATAAAAGACTGATGATAATTGCTACAGTGCTTTTTAATATTTTATTGGTACTTTTTGGATATAATCTTTAAGGCTCAGAATTGATTAGCTCATTACATTAAAATAATTTAATAACAGATTTATCATATAGATTCAAAATGTATTAAAATACATGCTGATAGGAAGAATATACTATGTAACAGAAGATCTGGAGCAGGAATTTTAGTTATACTATATTCTAAATGCAAAAATATATAAACTTAGCTAGCAAGAGGTAGAATATTGTGTCTTTCAGTTAAGAATTGACTGATAAGCATAACGGTATGTGTATTAAAAAGCCTCACTTTCGATATTCCGTACATAGGTTTATGGAGCAGATAACATTATTATCTTCACTTCATATGTAAATGCACTGATGTACAACATAGTTTGAGAGTCACTGCTTAACAAGTAATAAGCATCTAGTCCAATGTAAAACAGACCTTTCATTTTCTTGCTTCAGCCCATATTAAAGTAGGAAGACATGCTTGTTGTATAAGTCAGTTTTCTATCACTGTGACAAAATACCTGATTAAATCACCTTAAAGAAGGAAATATTCAATTTGGCTCATGGTTTCAGAGGTTTCAGTATGAGTCCAGTGTTTTTAGGCCTGTGATGAAGCAACACATCAAGATGGAAGGCCAGGAGGTCTGGACCAAAACTGCTAACCCCAGGAAGCAGGGAGAGAGAGAGAGAGAGAGAGAGAGGGAGGGAGGGAGGGAGGGAGAGAGAGAGAGATGAAAGGGCTGGATATGGACATGGAAATACATCCCCCTCTGGGGATATGCTAGGCACCACTCCCAGAAATTTCTACCACCTCTAATAATGTCATCAAACTATGAATCCATTGATATACTAATCCACTGATGAGATCAAAACTTTCATGGCCTAATCTCTTCCTAGAGTCTTTACCATTAAATATCAATGCATTGGCTGCCAAGCCTCCAAAGGATGTATCATTAAATTGAAACGATGACATTTGTCTCTAATATTTAAATGAAATGGAGACTGTTGCTCTGATTCTGTTCAGTGAAAATACTATGTCATATATTTAACGTAGACCTTACATCTTCCAATTCAAAATAGTCTCTAATGAAAATTTAATCACATCTTACTAAAAACAAATGGGCATATAACTCTTCATTTTTCTGAGCCATATAAAACTGAATTTATTTTCCCATTGTTTACATTTGTTCTGGAATTCTCTACACTTCATTTAATCATATGACATACAATAATAAAAGTTGTTACCATTGCTCCACTTAAATATAAAAATCAATAGAATGCAAGAGAAAGCAACTTCCTCTTCTTTATCTCTTGTGCATTAAAGACTAGTTTGGGGAAAGAGGGAGGGATTTTTTTTCACTGTTTGAAAAAAAAGAATAATTTCATAACTTGGATGATCCCTGGTCATTTTAAGTTAAAGAAACATTGTCATTTCAGCAATTGTAATGTTATTCCAAAGAAATAGACAAAATTAAATTTTATTTAATGCTTCTGCTTTTGAACATAGTTGTTCAGTGCCATCTCTGGCCTTGAATATTAATCACCTTGAAAACTATAAAGCATATTAAGATAGAATTCGTGCTTTCTATAGAAGCTTAAATTGGAGAAGACAGCTTACTGTTGTTGTTTTTTAAACCAAAATCATAATTTCATTAATTCAAACTTATTTTTTCAAAGTCGGAATAATAAATGGGTAGAGACACAATGATAGTTATAGCAGATATTCCTTCACATACAAAGAAACCTAGGGAACAAATAATTGTTGCAGTTTTATATTATGCAGAATGTAAGACACCCCAGGAGAGCTTTCTTCTACAGGGTGCTCTCTGCCTCACAAGAGACACACACCTTTGAGTTACCATGGGTGTGATTTCAGTGGCTTTCCTCTGTTAGCTTTCCTGTGTAAATGACCCACCCATATCACCCTCTTTTCCTTGTGAAGCTTGAGGCATTGGTTAAATTGCCATCTAATCTGACACAATATTGCCAGCTAGCTGCGTGTTCTCATTGGCCATTTCTCAACCTTCTTTTATATTCTGAGGGAGTTATTTTTCTTACGGTAGACAAAAGACAGTGCCCAGCTTGGGAGTAATGGCTTAGTTGCCCTCGTTTCTATTTTACAAAGTGAAAATAATCAGAACATATTTTTTAAAAAAATCACTCCTGAGTGAATCATATGAGCAGGTGAATTTAAAAACATGGCTGGGAATCCATTTGCATGACAGTCAGAATGCAAGTGCAGATCCCCACACCTCTTTCCTTAGAGTAAAGCTGAGAAAGTTTAAATTGACTTGCCCAAGGCCATGAACTAGTGCAACACAGAGCTTGAAGCCCAAACTACATTTTGTAGAACTAAAATTATGGAATTTTCTATTTCATTACAATGACTTTAGATCACAGAAGCCAATAAAATAAAGGCTTGGAAAAAGATCTGGTAGAACCAGATAAGAAAGATTTATTTTATGTCATTACTTTCATTTATAGTTTTAACATCTTCTATGTGAAATACACAATTAGGTACTGCAAGATGCAGTTATATTTACTCTTGAGGCCTTTTTGCTGCTGTTTCCTCTGGCTGGAATTCTGCCTGCATGACTCTATTCCTAATTTTTTATTTAAGTCTTTGCTGAAATGTCCCTTATCAGCAGGATCCTCCTGGTCTGGACTACCCAAAATAAAACACTCTCAGAAGCAAACTACCCAATTCCCCTTATCCAGTTTCATTTCTTTCCCTACTCTTTATCATCATCTTGTACATTCTGTATTAATTTCTTATTTTCTTTGTATCCTGACTACAATGTGAGTTGCATCAGAAAAGAATGTGTTATTTTGTTTCATTCCTGTGTCCCCAGCAGAAAGAACAATGAAAGGCATAGTGAGGAAGTTCATTTAATAATGAACAAATGAATGAACAAAAAATGAAAATTACCATCACATACATGCAAATGAATCACACATATAAATCACCACAATATATAGCTGTATGGTAAAAAGAGGTAAAGACAAAATAATTATTTATGCAGTGGTTATCATTATATTATATAGTGAGGCTAATACTTAAACTCAATTATTATAGCATCTATTAAGCAATGTTAATAGCAAAATATCAGAAGGAAGTTAATAAAATAACACCCAAGTTTAGATTAAAACTAAGAAATGAGGATCCCTATTTGCAAAGCAATGAGATATAGAGATTGAAAGCATAGGCTTAGGAAAAAGGCAGCCTGAGATGCATTTTTTTTTTAATTCTTTATGTGACTTTCCTGTGTGCACATTTCTCTCTGAAAAACAAGGATAATATCAATATGTACTGCCTTCTGTGGTTGTGGTCACGGTTATGTAGTCTAACTAAGATAATTCACATAGCAAAATATTTTCAGCTTCCTGTGTGTCCCATAATAAATGACCAGAAAATGTTGAATCATTTTGTTTCATTTTACAATTTTCATGAAAATGTTGGATTCTTTCATTTTGCAATTTCATGTAAAATCTTTTTCTCTTGACTTGGCCCTGAAAATTCACTTATTTGTACATGCATATTTATGCCTGCTTCCTCATAATATCAGAAGTATAATATGATAAATTCAATTATAACAACTAATGAACAAAATGCCATTTATCCTCTAGCTGTGAAAATTCATCAATGCTCATGAAAATGTGACATTACTTGACTTGAATAGATATTCAATTTTTATATAAATATATGAGTCTCATATAATATTTTGGTATTAAAACAGATACATAAAATCATATACCACATTACAGCATTAAGCAAACCTTGTTGTACTTGTTAAAGTCTTGAAAACGTTAACCCAAGACATTTTAAGTCAGTAAACTATGAACATGTCTAAATAAAATTTACGAAGAACATTTATATGAGGGTTTTCATAAGGAGCATATTTATATTTAATTTATGTTCAAGACTGAGCTGATATTCAGCAGGAATGCATTAATAATTGTTTAAAGTTCCCTTCTGAAGTGAATGGTTGATGATGTCATATCTTCTGCTTGTGTATTGGTCACTTTCCCATGGATGAAACCAAATAATCAATATTTACAATTTGAACAAGGAAAAGCTTATTTTGGCTCATTGTTATCAGAGTATTCAGTCCATGGTTGGTTGGTTCCAAGGCAGAACAGCCTGGTGGAAAGGCACTCAAGGGAACACTGCTCACTGCGTGGTAGTCGGGAAGCAGAGAGAAAAGGAAAGACAAGGGTCAAGAAAACACCTTTTGAAGTCATACCTCAGAGAACCCAAATCCAGCAGGACCCCACTTCTTAACAGCACAATCAGCTACTGAACTCATGAATGTATAAATCCACTGATGAGCATAGCATTCCCATGATACAATCACTTTCTACATAGATGAAACTTTTGGGGGACATTTTAAATCAGTCATAGTAAATTTGATGTACATGTTCTGAATTCAAATAGGACATTAATAATCTCAGACCAATTTTATAACAAAAGCAAGTGACATTTGTTACCATAATGAGCCCCATCCCCTTCTCCTATATCAATTTTTAATAATGAATTCTTCCCCAAAAGAAGCACCTCTTGAGGACACTTGGACATTGCTCTTTCTTCACATAAGGTATGCTAAAGTGTGATAGGATCATTTTGAATGGTAAAATAAATGCATTTAGTTTCTATAGTTAAATTGTATTTGCAAGTGTTTGAGAAATGTAATTATTTGATATTTGTTATAAATTTTAAACAGTCATTTAATGCTAGATTTCATTAGTTTAAAAATTATGTTATAAGATGGTAGTAGAAAAATGTTTTTTAAAAATAGCCCTGTTTTAAGTCATAGAAAGTAATGGGCAAATTTTATCTCCTTAACTACTGGAACCAGGTAGTATCTACCACCTATTTATTAATTGTCAATTTGCAAAAAAATATTGCATTCTTTCATTTTTCATATATAAATTTAAAATCAATAATATTTATATTTGTCAAATATTTAGTTTGAACATAAGATT
>NW_004624840.1:2188430-2200569 GCF_000247695.1 Heterocephalus glaber
TATAGCTTCTTAACTTCCCACTTAATAAACTAATATCATTTCTGAACCATGAATGGGGTTTACAGAGTTATGAGATAACTGTTACTACAATTAGATATGGCTGCAATAGTATACAAAGTTAGGATTTTAAAATAATAAAAACTGTAACATATTTTCCCAACTAAAAACTTTCAAACATTGCTTAACATGGTTTATTTGGTCAATCAAATACTATAAAATTGAAGTCTCTTATTTAGAAATTGACCAGAATCTAACATATTAGGTATTCAAAAATGTAGCAAATGTTTAACTTAAAAATTTGTTATAATGAAAAACATATTGTCATTAATGCCCCTCAAAAAACTGTCCCTTGCTTGAAACAGACTTATCCCATAATTCTTGCCAATTTTTGAAGCAGTTTTGAAAATCCATTTTCCTATCTTTAGTTGTGCTGTCTCTGTCTTAGCCATCTTGATGTCCTGAATGGATTCAAAATGTTTACCTTTGTGGTCGTTTTGATTTTATGGAAGAGACACCAATGGCAAGATGTTAGATCTGGTAAATAAACTGTATGAGGACAAACCACACTGCAATTTTTTTTACCAGTCTGCTTTTTCTTTAAATAACAATTTGCCACAGCATGCATCAAATTTTTTATTACACCTTGTAAAGGCATTCATGAAAGAACCTCAGCGCGGCTTCACAAAGTGGCAAGAATTATGCAATAAGTCTGTTTAAAATGAGGAGGGATATTTGAGAGGAAATAATGAAAATGTGTCTTTTACTCCAAACTTTTAAAATTTAAATGTTCTCTATTGAGTTTGATCATCCCTTGTTGAGCCAATGTTTAAAAACATATCTCTCTGTACAGATACAGACTGATTTTATGTAATAAACAATGAAATTATATTATTTCCTTTCCTGCCTGCCCTTTAGTTATTTCACTGTACATTAGAATTTTTCTCAGTGAGTAATTGGGACTGTCATAAGAGGTAAAAATTAAATCACTAAATGTTACTTCTGTTAGCAGAATTGAGAGGAAGTGTTGGAAACTATTGTCCAAAATGGAATCTTTGAATATCTATAATTTAAAATTATATCAAATTACCTGTTTGTATTTACTGTACAACATTAAGAGCCAGATAATTCATAATGGGACTTCCATATGTTTATTTAAATAGAAGAACCATAAGATCAGGCAATTGATTTATATCTTCCAAAATCATCAAAATTCCATATAATACTGTAATAACACTTATATATTAAACATTATGTATATGGTTGTCTATATGCTGTGTGCACACAATACACAACCATTCCATGATAGGAGTTACAAATCTCTCCATTTTCTGTAATTCTATAATATATTTTAATCTTCACTCAATGAAAATGTTCGTAAAGCACAATGGGTAAAATCAGAGGTAGATGCTCCCTGATGAGAATAGAGCCAAGACTGGTTATAATTTTTCGGGACCAGACAAAAATATGGGCAGCAAAGCCAATCTCTCTTTATCTGTGGCAAACTGCCTCAATCCATGATGGGCAGACCCATCAACTTCCTAACTTCTAGGACCGGAACATATTTGGTACTTGGATTGGAAGTTGGTAAGAGGCCCCCACAGAGACATGTACAAAATATGCTATTCTATGGCACTCTGATACAAAAATATGGTTAGCTGCCTAATTCTGACCTGACAGTTTCTGTGACATGTATTTGGCCTACATCCAGTCTCCTGCCAGGGGCTGAAGGATGGTATAATACAAATGCAGCCAAGCGCAGGCCTGGGTGAAGGACACTTATTGTTGCAAATTCTATAGGGGGCAAATAATGCTCATTCAGCAGGAAAGATGGAAGTAAACAGCCCAGGATATATCCTGAGAAGGATGTGGAAGATAGAAAACTGATCCACTAGAGCAGGCTTTAGTGCTCCCAGTGCATGCTTCACTTTCAAAAAATAAAATACTGAAAGATAAAATTAAGACTTTCCAAACAGTAAAAGAAGAGTAAGACAATATAAGAACATTTAAGTCCATATATAAGTCCTTTTTGATGTAGACCCTATGTGACTGAAAAAGTATATATCTCGCACAACTAAAGTCAGAGGGTGTATAAATAATTAATTCTAGAACATACAGATGATACAAGTCAGAGTCTACATTTTTGGTTGTAAAATTATATCATTATAGTATGATACCCTGATTATCTAACATAAAACCAACATATTTGTTGCTTATTCCATTCATAATGTCTATTATCACCAATTATTTGTTCAATATATGGATTCTATCTGGAAAAAAAACCATGATTGGAAACACTTTATTTTTACTAGTAGAAAATATTTAGTGAGAGCTATATGACCTCATCAACATTTGCATTTTTTGAGAAAAATAGAAGAAACTTCCTGGAGAAACATAGGGACATTTCTAGAAAACAAATCCATCTCAAATATGATTTGGAGGTGGTAGCCAATGACTTTTATCTTCCCTTCTGCTTCTTTCTGCATATCTCCTATATTTTTTTTTAAATGAAGATTTCCATTTTTTCTTTCTAGAGTTAAAAATTTAGTTTCTTTAGTCCGCCATTCCTGAGTTTTAATAGTATTGGCCCAATCATGGAAGAGAGATTTACTATTCTTATTCACAATTTTAAATCTCTTAAAGGTACTAAATAGTCGTTCCTAGGTCATCCTGACCCAAATCCTACCACTCAAGAGTATCTGTTCGACATTAATACAAGGAAATGACTTCAAGGAGTTTCCCAATAACTATAATCCAGGAGGACAACACTTCTTAGCAATGAGAGCATGGCAGGCATCTTACAGGTGCCATTATGCATGGCAAGTCTATGTGTCATAATACCATATTAGATTTACTATAAAATTTGGTTGTAGTGTCACTTACTCCTCAAAATCAACTATGTGACAAATAGTTTTTGAAATAAATAGGCTTTATTTCTCAAACTGTATCCAAGAGTCTGAATGATTTTAACTAAGCTCCACATCAGACCTTATTCATACAAAAAGCAAAACTTCTGTCATTTTTCATTTGTGTTGTATTTATAACCTGACAGGCCTCCCATACCTCTCAAAGATATACTTTATTGAAAGAGTAAAAATGCTGGAAGGTAAAATACAATGCAGACCATCCCATAGCTGTCAATGTCATTTTATTTCCTGCTGGGATTTCCTGATTGTCAGAAATCGCCAGAAGTCAAGAGAACAATTTAAACTATGTATATAGCCTACACACCAACTTGGGCCACTGGTTACCCAAGCAACCTTTAACAACAGTGTCAAATGTTTCCTGCTAAACAATACCTACTGTTAGGATATTATCACTGTCCAAGGAAAGGTACCTAAAACCTACTATGCTCCTGGGTCTATTGGTATGAGAAACACAGCCTCTGTGAACCTGAATTTCATCTACTTACACAGAAATTCAAATTATACTTTGCTCTAGTATATCTTCTCAGGCTTTGCAATAAAATCTTGTTCTCTGTGATGGAATTTTGAAATATAGTGCTGATGTTTTTGACAGAAATTATGTGTCTTCAAAGTTTTATGCCATGCACTTATATTTGGTAGCCTTAAGTGAATATATTCTGCAACATGTCAGCTTTTCCATTCATACATTTTTCTGAAAAGCAAAGTCATCATTAATTTTGTATTATGTATGAATGCATGGTATTCATTCTGGAGAATTTGTTTCTTTATACAGTAATTTAGAGATTCACAATTCCTTACTGATTTATTATTAATATTCAATTAACTAAGTTTTTATTTACCTTTGCAAGTAAGACAAAAACTATTATTAGATCAATAAAATGCCTTGAGCCTTACAAAAAATATCTAGTTCACCCAAACCATGCTTAGGAGATATCCAGTCTCAGATCTAGTTAATAGAATTTCTGTATTTTCCAAAATCTTATTTCCTTTTTACAACAGGTAAACAGTATTTTTAAGTGTAAAAAATGTTTTTAAAGTTTGCATAGAATCAATCAGTTAATTTTGAGAGTAAATCATTTGTAAAGAGCCAGTGCCTCAAAGACCAAAAATAAAACAATCTAGGATTTATAGTTGGATAGGACAGAGTTCAGAGCCCAGTCATTACAGCTCCCAATTTTCTGCTATTTATGTTTCCTTTTCTAAAATTGAAGATGGCAGATTATATCTGCACTACCCAATCTTCAGTGAGAGATCATGTAAGTGATGATACTCAGCTGATCAATGGTATTGTGGGTAAAGGTTTTATAGGATGTATATCAGAAATTCAACACCATTAAGTCTGTACCAACATAATAATTTTCATTTTCTATAGAGAAAAATCTCTGAAGAAACTTTAAGGTAAATCTCTTACCAGAAAAGAGCCACAAGCATCAAGACAAACATTTTAATAGGTCATTCCCATACTTATTTAATATTCCTAGTGATTAGTTACATAGTCATGTTCCCTGAATATTGTTGTTATATAAAGCATAATTTCAGACAAATGCTTAGTGTTGTTTTTGGTGCCTGTTTGATGATATATTCACAAAATTTTCAATGTAGAAGGTTCAAACACTCATTTATTGTGAAGTGTTCAAACCAATAAGGCCTATATGTTTATCAGTTTGAGGCCCCATTTTATAATGACATGACGTAGAATGAAGCAAAAATATAATTAATCTTTCATTAGTTGGAAGAAGAAGGAGGAAATAATACTTTATGTTAAAACTGCTGACCCTGAAATGAATTAGTTCTCAGTCATGGTGCAGTAATGTCATTATTTAAAACCTGTTGAGTCCTCACCATACATTAAGCCCTGCCAAGTATTGCACATACAACTTTTAACTCTCAAGCAATCTATGAGAAATGTCACATTCGTTTTCCCATTTTTCATTAAAAATGTTTTGAATTACTTCTCAGCCTTTTGGCTCAGATCAAGTGTAAAAATGTTTTAAAAATATACTATACATGGACAAGGGATTATAATTATAAACTAGGCAAAAAAAATTTGAATTCAGTTATGCCCCGTCTAAATGAAATGGATTCCTTTTTTTCTATGTGCTATTATTTCCTAGGATAATACTGTCAGGTAAAAAAGAAGCTGAAAATCAAGACCAGACCAGGCCACAACAAGTCTTTATTGCAGGGAGGATCTGCCAGGCTGTCTCTGAACAAAGAAGAGACAAAAGCAATATGGTTGGGACATGGAGTGCTTCTTATAGGAGGTGGGGTGGGGTTGAG
The DNA here is from genome assembly GCF_000247695.1 of Heterocephalus glaber. The sequence continues at coordinate 2,193,635 of NW_004624840.1, forward strand.
TGAGGTAGTGGCTAGGGACTAGAGGAACCGGTCATGTCACTAGCTGTTAGGAGGACAGCAAGTATTAGGTTACTCTTTTGGTGGGAGTAGGGGCTTGTTGGGAAGAAGAAGGTAGCTATTATATACAGCAGCCACCCTAAATCGGAGGGAAATCTGTCAAATACAAGTAGTACTTTTATAAAGCATTTGAACTTTGAAAAATAGTACATAAATCAGAGATATCCATTATATACAGTTTTTAAAGGAAAATTATTTTTGAAGGATCATTTTACATAATTTTTTAAGATTCTGAATTTTCAGTGAAAATTCAAAGTAATTTGAAGCTATTATCTCTCTCCTTCTGGGACCAAAATAAGTTGAAAATGAAAGGATATATGTTCGAAGTGGTAAGCAGGAAGGGAGGGACATCAGAAGATAGGACATATCAACAAATTTCTTTTACAGAGAAAGTAGTTTTTAATAATGAAACAAGAAGTTTCATCTCTGTTTAAAGAAATTAACAGTGGACTCTTGTCTTACGAACTTGATCAGTTCCCAAGGACTGGTTGTAACTCAAGTTGGTTGTAAGTCAATACCGCTGAGATCTGGATGTTTACCTGGGTTCATATTACAGATAACAAGAGGTAAATGAATCTTCCACTAACCTAATTAACCCAATTGTTCCTATCTCAAGCCAGCAGTAACTTGCTGGTCTACTATATCTGCCTTTCCAGTTGAAAGGGCAAAATTTTGGGCATCTTTATTCCTTTTAAATATTTCTTGGTATTACATACCATAAATACAGTCTCACCAGGCATTATTTTCTCTAACTTTAAGTATCCTAAATATCTGTATTTCATCTCACCTTCTTCATTACTGCTAATGCTCAAACTACTATCTTCAGATTCCTAAGCAAATGAAGTTATCTCTGAGCTACTCTGTTATCTTCCACCAACCTTCCCTGGTCCCTAGATTTAGTTTATTCTCACCGCAGAAGGCTGAATGGTCCCATTGAAGTGTTTGCCATTGCACATTACCTGTTTGCTCAAAAACCTCCAGTAACTCCTCATTTCTGTCAGGCCAGTAGAAAGCAAAATATCTTCATGGTGGCCTACAAAATGCTTTAAAGTATTGTCCCTTAAGAGTATATTCTTATTATCTCTATTCTAGAATCTTCCAATTATTTCTATCATAGAATCTTATGCAAAGAAACCCTCCTATCTGTTGGTGTGTAAACACAGCAGCTTTATTATGATACATAAATTTTTCCACTTAACCTTTTCAATGCATGAATCCCACCCCTCCAACCCCCCCCCCATGGCAATTTCCCAATCAATTCTTCACCAGATAAGCTATCTCATGTTGCTGCAGGGAAAGAACTCCAATCTGTTACATGTGCCAAGTTTGTGTCTCACCATGCTGAAGAATGAGTTCAAGGACAAGTTGAAGAGCAGGAAAGTTTTATTAAGAGAAAGTTCCCCAGAGGCAGGAGGAGTCCTGAAAATAGGCTGCCACTGACTATCTTTGTCTAGGGTTTTTCTTTTTTTTTTTTTACAGCAAAATCACATTCCAGTTACTTTTGGTCAAGCCAAAATCAATCTATAGGATTCCAAGTGCAGTCACTTAGCTAATATTGATCTAATAGAAAAACAAGACCCATCATTAATTTCATTTTTTAATTAATTAATTTTATTGGTACATTTTAGATACACAAGATGATCACATTCATCATAGGGAATTTGTACCTGTACATGATATATCTTGATTCTTTTTTTTTTCATTGCCCTACCTTCCCTTCATCCCTTCTTCAGCTCCTTATTTATAAAAGTTTTTTTCATTTTTTCCATCTTTTCTCATTTTTTCTTTCTTTTCTTTTCCCCTGCGCCCTCCTTAGTTCCCTCACTCATTGGAATGTTTCCTTCCTACTTCACAATATCTGTTATACATTTTGGTCCTCGTTTACACTTTCAGTTTCTCACAAAGGAATTTCTGGAAGTGGCAGGATTAACAGTCAGGTGCTCTGATCATCTACTTACATGTTAATTACATTTTTGTAGGCTTACTGGACTATATAGTTTCAGTTACTGTACAATTTTGAACTTTTCTTTCTGGTGAGACTTGCAGTGTTAGTCATCATGTTTCCATCTTGGTTTTCTATCAACTCAACCTTCAACCAAAGCCCTGGTTTGCCTCATCTCTGCTCTGACCCTATCTTGTGCCTGGTCAGTCTCTAAGTGCCTATCAATCTCTACCTAATTAAGGCCTCTGTAATAATATCCTGTATTCTATACTTCTCATACTTGCTGTATATTGGCCCATAAAAAAATGCTTTGTCTTATATTTAATTTTAGTGATATTTTGTTCTCTCATTCTCATATGAGAAAATGAGCTTTATAGGAACAAGCATTTTGTCTGTTTCATTAATTGCTTTATTCCATTAAATTAAGCCCATATCAATCATTCAGCAAATATTTATTTATATGACAGATTAATTTATATATAAGTACACACATACAGAGCAAGACAGTTGAGAAGGTATTTACATGGCTGACAAAACCCTAAGTATTTCCAGATAATTAATAAAAATCTTATCATAGGGGAAACTACAAATATAACACACTTAAACTTCCAGATTAAAAAGATAAATCCAGTGACATGTAAAAGAAATGAACAAAGGATAATAAATCAAGTTTGCATGAATTTCCCAATAGTAACTGATATTGAAATATATGAATATAACTATTAAAGAAAAACAAATTTTAAATTTAAAAATACACCTGATGAAAGATGGAAAGGTCTAAGTAGCAAAAATAGAGCTTACATTTAAAAGACATCACTGTAGCTATAAATCGCAATAATTTTTGGTAAATATTCACATTCTATGAACATAGTTTAAGCGCTTCTGGGTTTTTCTAATTCTACCTTTGCTAAAGTTCTTTTTCCGATAGCACAACTTGATTCATTATGTAGAAAATCATTTCTGGTTTGCTAATTCTTACATTTTCCTTTGAAAATAAGTCTTGAACCAATATATTATTTCAGAAATAAAACCCCCTACTTTCCCAACTCTGCAAAAACTGTGCAGAGAGCAGTTACCATGATTACTCCTTTATCTTCTCATCTACTTTGGAATGCTTTTTTGTCATTTTGGTTTAATCCTTGGTGAATCAATCTATTTCAGCTAAAATATAATAAATATCATGCAACTCTCAATAATTCCCAATTACCTTTTGTATATTTCTGATCTAAATATTTTCTTTATATGTCTACCCCTCCCCTTTTTTTGGTACTGAGGATCAAACTCAGGACCTTGCACTTGCCAGGCAAGGAGGATCTACCTTAAAGTTTTTAAAATCAAGCTCATTCTCTTTCCACTGTGGCGAGCCAGGAACACACTGCTTGTTCTGTCACACTGTCACTATAATCTGAGTCACTCCAAACCTTATCTTTAATTTCCAATATTTTGTTTTATTGTGTTTCTCATCATCATGTTTCTTTAATTTAATAAAATCAAAATGAAAACTATTCCCCTGATAAAATCACATATTTTTCCATGATTCCAAATAAGTGAAGGTATGATCCTTGCATACCAAGGATAGATGGTTGGCTGGGCAGGTTGCTCAGCAGTAGAGAATAGAGAACTTGCTTAGAAAGTACAAAGCCCTGGGTTCAATCCCCAGTACCATAAGGCTATATGGTAATGGTTTGCTGATGGGAATTATTTTGTAAAGTGAATCAAATAACAAGTTTGACTTTAAATTCTATATTTAGTTTTTATTCTTATTATATTTGGAGTGATAAAATACTGCTGCCTTTATGAAAAAGACATGCTGATTTCTATCACACACAATAGTTTTATTGCTTCTTTAGTTCCATTCTATGTTTCTTTGTTTTTAAACCAAGGATAAAATATTTAGGCATAGAGCTTAAGATATCAAAGAAAAAACATTGAAAGTATAGTACTTATCTTACAGGCATTTAAAAATAAAAATAAGTGAATTGATTCTGTTCCATTGTCTATATTAATGCCCAATGATTCTAACAGAGTTCAGGGTTCTGACTCCTCCTATTCCATGTGTATATTAAACAGCAACACAAAGCACTCTAAGAACACTGAAAAGCTAAGACACACATAAGAAAGAACATGAGATGTGCATTATAAATTAGAAAGATGTAGTGGACTTTGAGCAGAAAATCTAACTTACATAAAAGCTACTTTGGTCATCCCTTGACTGCTGGTTGTGTAGCAGTCCTGTGAGGCTTACCATTTGTTTTGTCTGCTTTTGAAATGCTAATTTAATCTTTAGTATCATCAGTTCTCTTGGCAAGAAAGAGCTGTAAAGCATTCATTTTCAAATCTCACAATTCACTTTTGAGAAAAAAAAATGAAAGCTTATTCCCTATGGCATTGGGGAGATTTTTTTACAGGTGGGAAACATGACAGATATATTTTTTAATTAGTTCTGGATCCACATTTATGTTGGTCAATTTGCCAGCTGTGCCAGTCCTTTTGAAGTGCAGAGCTGCCTGATTGCCTTACTTTTGTTTAGAGATTAGGGCAGTCTCATTCTATATTACTTGAAAGCTACATTGAAAGTAGCATTAATTTCATTGTTATGAGCAATTTTTTAAAAATCAAAACCAATTATTTTCATCTTGTAAGGATAATGGAAAATATGATCTTAGAATAACTGTGCAAATTACATCCGCATGAATAAGCCTGTGTTTTACTATAATATAGAGATTAAATACTGCTTGTAGACATTAAATCCTTATTTAATCTTCTAAATAATTACTGAAATGTCCCAGCATTCTGGGTAAGGTGTGTGTTTGGAGCTTTATTTTCTGAGCTGATCTGTTCTTCAGTTCAAGGGAAATTTATATTCTCCCTGTAGTACATCCACTCGTTTATTCATAGTGAGGCAGGAGACTCACTGTAGCAAACTGGCTAAGCAAGTGGGTGTGACCTGTCAATCATGGAGATCTAGGACACTTGTGCTGAACACAGTCCCCAAGCCTTTCCCCTGGGACCAATCAGAAAGTGTTATCTTTACTTCTTCTGGCATGAAATCAAGCAGATTTTTAGTAGGATGCTGTAGGTCTGATGTCACCCTGAGGCATGAAGGATAGAAATGATCTCCGCTCCTAACAGGATTTCCACTGTAAACACTCCCAGTGGCCTTTTCTCAGTCTGCAAAGTGTACTTCTTTCCTCATCTTTAATAAATGTAAAACCTCACTCCTTTTTTCATATATTTCATCCAATGCTTTGTTCAGGAAAACAAGGTCCTGGAAAGAGTCTACAGAAGCCCAGAATTTGGTAACAATAGAATATTTACTTAAACTAAACATGGTGAAGTAGTAGAAAAATAAAGATAGGTAAAAAGGAGACAAAGAAAATCATAATTTTAAAATTAAAATTTTAATAAAAACTGCAGGTTCGGAGCACAAACCCATTTACAATTTTCCTAAAGTCCTTAAAGACACAATATGTCTGAGCCATTCCCTTTCCCTGCCAACTCTTTATCTAGATAGATTTAGGCAATCTTTTTATCTAGAAATGTGTTCAGCCATTCCGTTTTTTTTCCTTGCGAAAGGGTTTTTCTATGTGTGAATAGGGCACCTGTTTCCGCCTGTAAGATAGGCATTTCCTGTGGATGGGCTCTGGTTCTATCACCTGTGATGGCAGACACTATGAATGGGCTATCATTCTTTCCTCTGCAGAAAGATCTGTGATTCCATAGATTCACAGGTTCTACCAATTTCCACCCCCAAATCTTCCATAGATATAACCAGCCTCACCCTAAGAGGTAACTCATTTATCTGAATGCCTGAAGTCGCCTTGAGTGTGTATGCCTTACAAATGTCTTTATGATTCTTTGTGACTGGTCTGGAAGTTTCTTTTTACATGATGGGAATCAGCAAAGCTGTATCTTTTTCTGTGGATAGGGTGAGTTTAGTTTTCCCATGGCTGCTTTGAGAAATTCTGAGCATCCTGTCGTTGGGTTCAGGAAGGAAAATAGGGCTGGGGAAAACTGGAAAAACAACTGGAAGAAATACATCAAATGTCATAAAATCCCAGAGAGCATGCATAGAACTTAGAGCACTGTATGTAGAACCTGCCAGAAACTGATATTTTCAATCATTAATTTGAATCTGGTGCTGTTTGCTGGACCAATCAAAAAAGTGCTATTTTCAATTTTTAATTCTCATTAATTCTTTCCATGGGGCACGTTAAATCTGCTCCCAGGCCAACTGTCCTTCCACCTTATCTGGAAGAAATCAATCCAGAAATTTTGGATAGAAAAACTTTCTCTTATCCACAGGGAATTGAGTCTGTTCACAGGCCTTCTCTCACCCTGTAGGGAATGCCTCCTTACCACTTTCAGTGAATGTATGTACAGCCTCCCTAACTTTTCTCTGTGTGTTATCCAACTTCTTATTCAGGACACCAAAAACCTGTAAAGAGTCCCCCCAGGACCCACCATCTGGTAACACGGTGACAGCAGAATGAGATCCTGTGACTAGAGTCTGAACACAGGAGGAATTTAGAAAAAAAGAATTGTGATGCAATTCAATGTGAAATTTGTTGAAATACTGTAAAGAAAGCCTTAGAATAGGAGAGAAGTTAATTGCTTTGATGGTGCAGATTTGGGAATGTTTAAATATATATTCATCTAGGGCCGGGGATTTAGCTCAGTGGTTTTGCTGCCTGCTGCGCAAGTGCAAGGACCTGAGTTCGATCCCCAGTACCAAAAAAAAAAAGTATACGTACATATTCATCTATATAAATATATATAGTTTTATACATATATTTCTATATGTATATAAATATATAAAATATATTTATAAAATATAACATAAATATGTTGCATTAATATAATAGATTTATATAATATATGGATATGTATTATATATTTATATAGTATATAATATATAATATATATGGTATAATAA
>NW_004624840.1:2208195-2222579 GCF_000247695.1 Heterocephalus glaber
CATGAGCCACCATGCCCAGCAATGTATTGAAATTAATGATGTTTTATCTTCACATATTCATTTAACAATTATTTAAAGGCTATTACATAATATAAACTTTAGAAGGTATTAGAGGAACAGTAAATGCGTGTCTCCTTCAGAGGTTATGATCTAGTACAGAAAACAAATTTGAAGCAATATATGACAATAAAGTCTAATGTATAATAAAAGAAGCACATATGCAATAAAAAAAGAAGCACATGTGCTGACAAAAATTAACAATGTTTTGAAAAAGAGAAGGTATTTTAAACACCAGAGCAAGCAACATCAAATTCTGAGAATAATTGTTTAAAGTTAAATTAGTGTTTTTTAGGAAAAAATAATTATGGGCACACTGGTAACAATAACTAGTCAAACAATAAAGGACATCAATCTTCTTCAGTTTTCTTTCTTCTTGTTTTTGTCTATTCACATAGCTTGGTCAGAAGATACAATATTGATTTCTTCATTAGTTTTCATTCAAAAACATTATAATGTTTTAATCATAGAGCATTTTTTATTCACATAATTCCAAAAGCATTGCAGGATGATTTTGGTTTTTAGTGAATTAATGGACTGTTTTAAAATATGGTGGATAGAGTATGGATAAATATGTAGATAAAACAATGTATCTTGAAATATGTATTGCTTAGTTAATCAGAATGTATCACCCTTCCTTTCCATTTATTATAAACAGTTATAAGAAGTTCTACAGTTTCGGAGGCTAATCAAGCAAAAAGATATGACCACGAAGTAGCTCTCACAACTATTACTTGGCAAGGCTTTGGTAGGCTTACTTTTACAGAAAATTCCTCATGTTAGCCGTCTCTCTAGAAGGTATAACATGGGAGTCACTACTCAAAAAAGAGTTGAACAATGGAACTTGTATGGGGAAGGGAAAAGGCCAAGACAGGGCTTTATCGGTCTAAGTAATGTTACTTAGCTACAGTAATAGTATAACCAAATCTTTATACTTCTACTCACCTATAAATAGATCGTATGAATTTTCTGAGAATATACCTATTTTTGCAAAAATCTTATCTGCTAGACATGCAAACTAGTGTTGTGATAATACAAATTAAAGGACAGGATCACACATTTAAATATCAAGGCCAAGTAAAAAGATTCATTAATCCATGGAATAAATGTTAAAATATAAATGGAAATTTCTGCATCTCATTTCTTTACACAGCCACTTAAATATTGTATACCTAATCTGAGCATTTTGACAACAAATGCTTTTTGTACATTACTGTTAATGTACTTGGTGACAGTGAATGTTGTGAGCATGACTGAAATCACTCAACAACAGTTCTCTTAAATCGGAAAAGAGAGATGGAAAATTAGGGAAATTTCCAAATTTTAAACCTCTGCAATTGTCTATCAACTTTGTATTGAGTGAGGATTCAGCTGAAAACACAGATCTACAATATTCCACTTGCTATAATGCTAAATATGATTACATATTTGAATCACACTATTCCATTTTTGAATTTTTTATTTTATGAAAAAATTTAAAAATTCATAACCAAGTAATAAGAGAATAACAGATTATTATAGTGTGTATCATTATCTTTAAAGTAGTAACTCAAATTAAAAGACATAAACCAAAAAGATTCTTACACAAAGGAAACAGACAATACTCCATTTATTACACAAACTAAATCAGAGTCTGCAGATCCATTGCCATGAGAAAAAAAATCTTGCAGGAAAAATGATTTGAGTAACTTCCTTTTCAGTAACTCCTATGGTTACCTGAACATTTAGAGGCTTTAGATTTCTGTAGTCAGAAGTTTCACTGTGTTTTGGTTGTAGGTAAATACAGACCAAAAACTAACACTGGAGAAAAAAAACCAGACAGATGTAGGTTTTACAAATTAATTGAAACAACGTAACAGTGTATTCTCTTCCAGTAATACCTACTTTTTTGTAAGACTTTAGATTGTAGTAAAAGTACATTCATATTTTTAAACATAGCAGTACATATTATACACAAGCCAATATAATTCATGGTTGCATTGTATTTCCATTACAAAAAAACAGAAATCACACATTCAAAAAATGCATCATAAAACAGCAGATAATTCTGTATATAAAATGGAGTTGCTTAGTCTTTTCACTGTCTTTGCCATGAACATACAATATGACACACAATAGGCTTTAATTCAATTTGGAACTGCACAAGTAACTTCATAATATATATTATTAAAGTTGTTTTGATTGACACTTCGACACTCTGAAAATTGTCTAGAATTTGGCTGATCAAGTAGACATCAAGCTTAAAAGCTGAGAAGTGACAAAAATTTGCATTCATGTGAAATATAAAGAATGTTTAAAACATCTTGTTGACTTGGAAATAAATATTGGATTGCACTAAAACATCCAACTAAGTAGGAAGAGGCATTTAAGTACAGAGCAAAACTTAAATTTAAATCACAGTTATCAAAACTAAATTTCAGAAAGCTACTAAAATCTACTTGGAATTAAAGAATATCTGAATTGTATGAAATAAAATACGGGAAAAATAAAAGAGATAATATTATAATACAAGAATGAAAAACAAGAAAAGAATACTAATGATGTAATTGATAAATACAAGTAAGATAAAATGATGTCACATCAAACAGAGAGTAATCGTTGAGCATAAGGATCCATAAGACCAAGAACAGAAAAGAAAATAGTGTAATTAGAGGAAGAACAAAGTTATAGAAAACTGTTGTTACTTATGGACAAAACTGAATAAAAAATGAGCAAAATCAAAGGCAAAAATATAACTTTTTAAAAAGTGATCTCAGTTCAAGAAATACGGAAAGGCCAGGGATTTAGTCAGTGGTTCCACTGCCTGCCTCACAAGTACAAGGACCTTAGTTCGATCCCCAGTACCAAAAAAAAAAAAATATATATGGCAAAAGTTTTTAATTTGAAAGTTACTCAACCTTAGGCAAGTTAAATATTTCAAGAATAAAAGCTAACAAAAGTAATGGAAATACATTTTATGAATGTTTTTTCTTACACTCGTTTAATGATACTTTTCAGCAAATTATATTTTTAAAAAAATTAAGAAGGCAGCAATACACTGATTAGAACTGGGGATAATTATAGATTGATAACCTCTATAAAACATTCAAGAGGATGAAGTGAAATAATTCAGGATTAATATAGAAAAATAAGCCAATATTAAAAATAATTTAACATTATATTCACAAAAACACATGTTTAGTAATTATAATGATATATAAAAATTCGACAAATTACAGCAACATAAATAATGAGATATGATTAATATTTTTAAAAGTTGTGTGTTAATATGTTTTAGCGCTATTTAAAAAAACACAATTATTGTGAGTTAAAAAATTGTGTTACTAAAAACAAAACAAAACAAAAAAATCCCCCAAAACTGTGTTACTCTTTGTAGGTCATTTGTTGAGATAATTTTCATTAGACTAAAATTAAAGCTTTTCTAAAGGCTCTAAAGAAAATCTGTTTTCTTGAGTGTTCCAGCTTTCAGCCTTGCATTCATGACCACATTTACCTACAAATCTGGCAGAATGAAACTTTTCTTCAGGCTTCACACTCACTTCCATCTCAGCACACACACCTCCCCCAGCCTCTAAGAAAACTTGTGATTATGTTTAGAACTAATCCTACATAAACCAGAACCATTTCTCCTGGGTTCAATCACAACAAAGTCTATTTTTTCTTTAAGGTAGCATCCCAACTCCAAGTATCAAGACCTATAATGTCTTTCAGGGCCAGTTTTAAGCCTAGCACATTTGTGCTATAGACTGTAAACTAAATAAAACTTTCCTCTTTTAACTTTAGGTGTTGGGTATTTTGTCTCACCAATAAGAAAAGTAACTCAGACAGTATCTGGTATCAGAGAAGTGGGGTTGTTGCTGTGACTGCACCTGACCATATAGTTTAGAAACCTTGAAGCTGGCTTATGGACAAGAGAAGAGTTAGTAAAGGCTCAGAGATTCCAGCTGAAAAATTAGAGCTGGAAAGCCTTAGGCTGTACTTTATGGGAGATCTGGTCAGAGCTCAGAATACTAGAGTTATTGATAGAAACTCAGCTGGTAAAGACAAGTCTCTGGAGATTTCTGCTGAAAAGAAGGACTGTATTGGCTGTTGGACTTCAGAAAATGTGTGCTATCCCTTGGGAGAAAGTTTGTCTGCAATTTGCTCACGTCCAGAAATGGTATGAGACTGAGATTAAAGGAAGCAGACTAATGAATTTTGAAGAAGAAATTTCTAGACAGTCTAATGTTGAGGCAGTAGCATGGCTACTGCTGGGGGCTTTTAGCCAGATTAATGTTGAGAATAAAGAGAAAAGAGACCAGCAGAATGATTTAAAATATTGTGAGTTTTGACAGAAAGGAAGCTCCAGTAAAGTTGTGGCCTGTAAAGACTGAACAGAGGTGAAATTGGTCACTGAAAAGACTAGCAAGAAAAAGGCAAGAATTTTAGAAGAAGACTACTGAAAAGATGGCTTAAGGACATCATGAGAACCAGTAGGACTCCAGGCTCTGCGGTCTCAGAGTTGCAAAGGTGAAAGGCTTTGCTTTGAAAAGTGACCCCTTGAGCACCATGTTCTAGAATGGCAGGAACCTAGGGAAGTTGTTCCTTGGAATTTGGGTAATAGGCAATGGACCCTTATAGCCAAGAGGGGAAGCCTGCCTACTGCTACAGCTGGTGGCAGACCTTGGCATCATCCATGTGGTGCTGGTTTTATGCACATACAGAATGCAAGAGTTGTGGGTTCAGGAAGGCTTCCCCTCATATTTGAGAAGAAAGCCAGGGAAGCCATGCAGTGTGCTCCTGAGAGAACAGTGTGTGAAGCTGAGTGAGAAGCCAAAGGTGCAGTGGAGACTTCAGAAGTCAGAGAAGCCAGGGAAGTAGATTGTCCGAGGAAAACTGCAAGAAGGGAGCAGAACTGGTACAAGAGAGAATCCATGGAAACTACAACCAACACTGGCAGTACCATAGGGGTAGAGCATCACCAGCCCTTTGGAGTTCATATCTTGTCATAGATTGCCTGGGATGCTGGACATGGAACTATAGGACTTAATGTTTAGCTTACTGGATTTTGGACTTGCCTGATTTCCATTCTTTTCTATCCCCCTCTTTCTACCTTTTAGAATGTAAATGTCTATCATGTGCCATTGAATATTGGATGTGTTTAACTTTGTTTATTTGTACAGCGGCTTGCAACTAAGAGTTTGCCTCAAATCTCAGAGGAGACTTTGCACTTGGAATTTTAAGCAATGCTGAAACCATTAAGATTTTGGTAACTCTTAGGTGGACTAAATGTCTTTTGCACAAAGGGATATTCATGAGTCTTTGGAGGGCCAGGGATGGAATGTCATGGCTTGTGTCTAGATATACCCCCAAAGCCTCACTCAGTCATGAATAGGGCTTTTTCATAGGTGGCTGGAGCTAGAGTGTGTGATGCTGGGATTGAGTGTGTGATCACTCAGTCAGTCCAGTGATTCTTTGGGCACCACCCTAATCCTGATAAGCTAGATCAAGTTTAAAAGGAGCAGAAAGAAGCTGCTTTTGCTCTACTATCTTCTGCCCACCATGAATTATTTCTCCTCTGCAAGGCCTGTCTGGCATGCCACCCTGTTTTGGAGCCAGCTATGAACTGCAACCTCTAAGAATTGTAAGCCAAATAAAGCTTTCCTCCTGCAACTTTGAGTGTCAGGTATTTTGTCTCAGCAAGAAAAATAGCTGCCACCGAAGTCATGGAACTAAAATTCTATAAACATTTCACCTATTCCTAAGATGAACCTATTTGGAAACACACTTTGTTCATTGTGTTTTCAAAGAATAAAGGTGAGTGTTCAGGAGATTTAAAATATTTAGGAGTTTCATGACAATAAAGCACAATTGTATAATAGAAAGAACTGATACTAAACATTCATGTTTGGGAGCCACACTTTTGCACAAAAAATTAGAGTATTTATATGAGAGAATATTTGCATTTCTCATATATTAAAGGGAAAAGTAATAGGTTCAAACTTTAATTTCTTTTGAGGATAAAATTAGCAGTGGAAGGCATTGCAAGAGACAAAAATACAGTAAATGCACAAAACAATTATCCTTGTTATCATTATTATTAATAATTGTATTCTAGTTTCTTACCAATCAATATTCTTCATAAGCCACTTTTCAAATTATGGATGAATTTAGTGAAATTATCGCATACAATATTATTTTCTTTTATTCAATATAGTCTAAGTATAGGATGACATTCTATCAAATGTAATTAATATACATTATTCTTCAAAGATAAACACTTTGCAATATACTAAGATGAGTTTAAATTAAAAGGGGTAAAAATTGGACATAGAAGCCTGTCATTTTGAGATGCTTAGCAAGGGCTCAATAAATTTGCAACAGATGCTTCAGTTATATTTACTGAGACATTGAAAAATCATATCTCATATTTACCTAAAATCACTTTCCTTAAAAGGAAACAACTGAAAACTTTGAAAACAAGAAAGGCTGTCTTTAGAAATTTTGAAAAAATGATAGAGCAGTTAATAATTATGACTATTAATCATGATGTGTCAACTTGACTGCATTAAAAAATGCCTAACAGATTAGTAAAGCATATTTCTGTGTGTGTCTATGGACTACTCCCAGAGATGATTGTCATGTAGGTCAGCAAAGTCATGGTGAAAGATTCACCCTGCTTGTGGGTGCCATCATGCAATAGGCTTGTAGTCTTAAGGAATAGAAGGGAAAGGAGGAAGTTACAGTTCCTTTGAAGGGTACCATTCAACATGAGCAGGTGTATCTTGCTGTCATATTCTGTTGTCATCACACTCTAGTCTTCCAAGCAGACATATAGGCCTTCAGTCTTGAACTGGTGCTATATCTTTAATCCCTCTTGTTCCTCAGTTTCGCACTTCTTGAACCGAACACCTACTTGATTCACTGGCTCTGCCACATGCAGATAGACACTCAGATTTTCCAGCATCTGATCCTATAAATCCATCTAATAATCCCATTGATTCTGTTCCATAAAGAAACTTGATTGATAAATATTTGAAATTTTAGCCTATAGTATAAGGAGCTACAATATTTCAGGTACTGTTGAATAGCTACTAGAATTAACAAATTAGTTGATTCCACAAAAATGTGGCAATAACACTTATAAGTAATATTTCTCATTTGACAAATAGAATATACACGTTTGTTTAATAAGTTATTTGGAGACTGTTTATTTGTCTCGAATCATTGCCTCAAATTATATTAATTTTTTTCCCATGTCTTTGTTCACAATAAAATCTTAGTCAATTGTAACACACTTTTGTCTTTATGTATAAAACATCTTTGTGGGGGGGAAGTACTCAAGACAATCCCCTAATTGATACTTGTGACATCATCACTCCAAAAGAAAGATCTTTTTCTTCTCTGCTGTAATAAATAAGATCATGAAATATTTCCTGTAGTTATAAAGCAAAAACACTAAGGACCAATTTTTTTATCTTCTTCATTTTTTCAGACCTAACTACTATTTTGAGTATTATATTGATTATTCCTTTTAGTTTTGTTAGAGTTTCAGCATAAACATTCATAAAGCTGAAAATGAACATCATTATATAATAATATTAAATAATATTAATTTTGTTTGACTAGAAATTAAAGTACACATCATATTTATATTTTGTCTTATTTATATTTATCTTTAAATTTATCCATAGTTGCATTTATATTACTAGGAAATTAATTTTCATGTCTATAATTGTATTCTAATATACAAAATCTGCCATGTTATTTTGATAGTACAGTAAACCTCCAGCTTATGAATGAGTTCCATTCTGGGAGAATGTTTATAAAAAGGATTTGTTCATAATCTGACAGTGTTTACCTATCCCTCTCTCTCATGGACTTCATTTTGTGTGATGATGTTGTTTTTATTTGTCCTCTCTTTTTATGTGCTGATGTGTATGTAAGAGTGAATGTGTGTAAAAGTATGATGAGTCAGAGAAAGATAGGGAAAGGTAAGATTTATTTATTTTGTTCTATGGTCAGATATCTGAATAATTTTTTATAAAGGTTTTATGAGAAGTACATTTTCCTATTCTTGACAGTGATACATTTTATAACCAAGAAAATGTAATCAATATTGTATTCTTCAGAAATTATTTTTCACATTCTATTAGCCATCTTCAGACTCAGTAAAATAAAGTGACAATGGTGGTCAACATTTCCAAATAAGACCTAAAAAAAGTTATGTCTTTTTAGTTTTATAGGCCCATTCTTCCCCAACTTGATACTGATGTCTTTGAACTAATAAGCACAAAATGTTACTGGAATACCCACAAGGACTTATTATTTGATATAAAATAAAAGATCTCTTGTCTAGTTTGTCACTGTTACTTAGATTTTCTAAATGAGAGTGGATATGTATAAGTGACCAGGTGAACTATGTTTGGTATGTTCCAAATATGCAAGTGGATATGTCTGTATAGAACTATGATAGCATGAAAGCAAATGCCAAAGATGTATTTTCAGTTAGTAACACAGCTTAAAATGAGAGAAGAGTAATATCAGATGGAGATAAATTCATAGAGGGAGTACTACATGATGCAAATCATTGAGAACGTATAGGTTACAGCCAATGAATAGTGACAGGTATAATATATAAATGTGGCCAAGAACATTGAGACACATAGCAGAGGACAGAGAATAATTTCCAGTGGCTGAAAAAAATGCAAAGCCAATGGAATCAGTTACCAGTTTTCCATGATTATTTGCCATGATTTTTTATAATATTTGCACAATTGAGAAAATGTGTAAGACTAAAATTATTTGTTTAGAAAGATTTCTTCAAATATAATCACAGTTTTCAACATTTCCAGATAAGACCAAAAATAGAATTTCATATCTCTTTGGTGTTATGGGCCCATTATTATCCTAAATCTCAAGATAAAAATCTCTGAAATATACTAGTAATCATGTAATGAAAAGGCTTCAGAATTTATATTGATATTAATGAGAAAAAACATTAATAATATATATTGCTTTAACTTGCAATGAATATATATATAGTATATATATTGCTTTAACTTGCAATGAACAGGCAAACAGAGAAAGGAGGGAAAGAAGGAAGGAAGGAAGGAAGGAAGGAAGGAAGGAAGGAAGGAAAGAGGGAGGAAAGGGCTGTAATTTGGCTGAAAACAATTAAAAATTTAGTTATGATGATTTGGAATAATGATACTTTCAGACTAACCATTCAATTTAGCCTTAATAAGTTCAGCAATTCCACAATCCCCATTCCACTGCATTTTAAAATTCCAAAGACCAAGAAAACTATTACATGTATTGACTTTCATCTTAACTCAAAATTATATGAATAGCCTCTAAAAATGACAAGCAAATAGGGTCAAAGATGCCTCCTACAAGAAAGTGCACACAGAAAATGTTAAATCCAAGACACAACTGAAAATGTCTTTGGTAACACCTCAGTCACTCCACAGGTAGCTACGCCTCAGAACATTTGCTAATTCACATAAATTATCTTTGAAATATTTTAACCTTTGAAATAAAATAAAAATAGCTACTAGCTTTATCTACATGCCATGACTAGATTTCTTTCAGCATGTCAAATAACCACAGAAAAACACTATATCGGTTAGTAAAAATTCTTCCTAGAATCTCAATCTTGGCATTAGATTATGTGTGTTTAGTTCTCTGTAAACAAAGTCATTTATGGGTAAAGTTTCAAAATAAATTAGATACAAATTCTGAGAATTCTGTTATGTCACCGAACTGAAAACCATTAATGCATGTAGTGGCTTATGTGTATTGTGTTGAGAATTAATTCAGAATCCACACTTTATATTGCATTAGCATTTCCTAACATTCAATTTTGAAGAAGACACCATGTTCGGTTTGGAAATAAAAAGATTATTTAGTGCACTTCAAACAGTGTATTGTAAATGTTATGTATCACATTTGTTCTTTGATAGAATACTTCTATCTTGATGAATATTAAATAGTTTTATAATTCAAATTCTATTAAATTTCAAAATGTTTTTGTAACCGATTTAACTGTTTATTATAATTGCCTCCCAAATGTGAGCAGTTTGAATAGTTATTTTTCGTTTGAGTAATAATCTTGGGCTCATTGTGTAATGCTACATATCCCTGGGTATCCCACCACCCCTAATGCCAAATTATTCATTTATTACACATTAGGTAGTTAAGTCTCAGGATTTTGCACATTGTTCATGTTTATCTTTGACAGCATTTTGTTTTCAATTTATTTTATTGCTGTTTGTAAGAAAACAAGATACAGTTCTTCAAAAATTATTGCTCATTTTCATCTGAAATGATTTTATTAACTCATAGATGATAGTGGTACAACTATAAAAGATACATGTGACAAATTTCACAGATATGCAAGGAGTTCATGTTAGTAGAAAGAATGGTGTACTGGGATTGAAGAGGCCCTATTGAAAACTTAAAAAATTTTAAAACTGAGCCTTTATCTCTGCATGTACAAATCGGTACTAAAATTTTGGTCATAATTCACAGGTTTCATATGAAAAACAAGTTGATAATATAAATATTTTCAAAATGTTAGAGAAGTTTCATATACTCTTGCAACCAACCTTATTAACATTTTATTGCAGGTCATACCAATTAAATTTCTGCATATTTGTTTGAAGCCATTTTTTCTCTCTGATACTTTTCTGTATGTTTTGATAAACTTAATAATTTAAATTATAAATTGATCAATGTGCTGTCTACTAAATATCAAAATTTAGGGATAAATAAGTCATGCAATAAGATTGACAGAAGTGTGTTTTGTGTACTTCTCTTTTATCATTTTTACTTCAAGCCAAACAAGAGCTTCAGTATGGCCCATGGAGTAAAGCACTGTGAACTGGAGTCATTCCTAGTAATTCAAAGCAAGAATCATATGCATGGATTGTAAAATAAGACTACATTTATGTGTTTCACACAGTCAAGTCATTTAAATGTATCTCAAGTATTCATTGAACACTATTATATGCAATTCACTCTTCTGCATACTTGAAAACTTCTAAGTTCAATGAAGAGCACCATTCCAACTTGTTTCTCTTTTTGCCATTGTGTTTGTGTGTGTGTGTGGTGTTTTGAAGCAGTCACGGTATGTAGTTCAGGGTGGCCTTGAAATCGTCATGTAGCCAGGCTGGACTAAAACTCACAGCCGTTCTCCTTCCTCAAATCCCTATGTGTGGGGATAACTGGCGTGCGCCACCAGACCACTGTGTCCAGCCAGAACTTGTGTGTATGGAAGTGTATTAGGATTCTTTGGGGAACAAAATCAATAATTATGCAATGGGATTTATTAGGTCAGAAGAGCCGACAATGGCAACCTGTGCACTGAAATTCCAGATGATTCAGTTGCTGCTCAGGTCAAAAAATGAAAATTGCAGAAAAAGAAGGACTAAGGATGCAGCACCATTTCAAAGTTCAAGGCCTGGAAGCTCACATTAATGTCACCAGTGCAAGTCTGTGTTGGAAGGCTGAAGAAACTGGAAACCCATGAATGGCAAGACTAGAACTCTTCCACAATGGGGACATTTCCTTCTTTTTTCCTTTTTCATTCCAATCACCCACATATAGGAGGTGTTGTCTTCCCTCCATTCGCTGAACTAAATTTTGAACAGACACCCAGAAATGTGCTTTACTAACCCGCTAGGTGACTTTTAGTCAAGTCAAATTGATATGTCACAACTAATAGACAGAGAAAGTACTCTCCACTTCAAATTTGTTATGTCTTTATTCTTTTAACATTATGAATATTTAAATTTTAATATATTACTTTTTGAAAGTGTGCTGATACTATGTATGAAGCTTTGAGAAAATTGATACTACAGACTACTTTTAAACTAACAGATTAGCCATGGGTGCTAACAAAAAATACGGGATTTATGGGTAGCAGACAATAACTATATTCTTTATAGCACCACAAAGTGCCTGAGTGTCATGTTGATATTTATTTCCTTTATTCCCCAAGTGCCATGGACACACAAGAGAGCCCAGTTAAAATTGCACAATACAGTGGTTTTGCTCCACAACTGATTGTACTCCAAGTACAGAGACTTTGAATGTTTTGCATTCGGCTGCTTAGAAAATTCGTCCTTTCACTGGATGGAAAATACTATTTCTTCCAGGTTTGTGTGCCATACATACAACCTCGAAAACATAGTCCAGAACAAACAGAAAGCAATATTTCTGTTCACAGGTCCTGCAAGAGCATTAAAGGCCATGAAACATCATTTCCAAGGTATTATACCCAGAACTAAGAAAAGGAAGCATGACACTATCTGAATTATCATTATATTTCTTTTTGGATGTGTTATTTAATACTGCTGTATAAGGAAGTGCAGACTTATTTAAGTTGCTGTGTCCAAAACAGGTTTGCAGGGAGTTTCTATGCAGATACATACTTCACTATCAGCTTCACAGGTGATATCACAAGTGTGATAATTTTCTTACTGGATCTTAAAGCATTTTGCAAGTGATATATATTACTTCCATACACATTTCATTTACAAGGAATTACAAAGTCACATTTAATTTCTAAGGAGCTTGGACAGTAGCTTTTTTACATATGCCTGGAAGATGGTCAGAACTAGTATCAAGTCCACATGTGCCTGGAAGGAAGAGAGAATTTTTATATTTATAATCAGATCTAGTGATGGCTACTAATTACTTCCAATGTGAGGCTTTCATTCTGGTTAGTAGAAGAGGAGACTTTGAAAGTAATCACTGTTGGGGAACAGAATCTTCTTGAGAGATAAAAACTGTCAATACCTTTATTTGCCTAGGCGCCACAGAGCTAAAACTTCTTGCTCTAGTAATGTGTAAATGTCAAAAAATAATCACCTCCTCAGAAAGAGTATATTATAGTAAATTTCATATTATCATTCAGATATGACAGCATATCCTCATTTGCTTTAACTTCACCCCCATTCTCACTCTGTGGCCATACTTTCTCTCCATCAATTTGGAAGAAATATTTGGAAATTCAAATCTGTGCCACCAGTCTGAGTTTCAGCCCTTGACTTAAATTAATTTTCAAGAGCATTAGATAAGCAGAGGTCTTGTGTTAAATTCATATTGCAATATAATGAAAACATTGATCCACTTTGTCTTAAAAATATAAACATAGATAAAGTAGCATAAAATGAAGACTTGAAAGTATAAGAATCATTACCAAACTGATGAAAAGCTATACCTCAGGCACAACATTTAATAGAGCTGCAAAGGTTTTAAAATTGCTAAATAGCTACAGTTAAAAGAAGAAGTCAGAACTATCACTGTTTTTATGAAATGTCTTTGAGATTAAATACAGAGAAAATACAATTTTTATTTAAATATAAATTTTTACATACTAAAATTAGTGTTGTTTTAATTTCATTTAAATTTGGGGGATATCCTGGTTTATCTACAAAAGAAAATCTAGACACAGATTACTGAATGCTATATATTTTCTAAGAAGAAAGAATGTGTCTTTCTGGAAAAAATCAGGAATTGTTAAAAGAAGAGTAAGGATATAATATGAAATTATTTTACAACTGTATTGAGATATAATTGACAAGTAAATATTGTATATATTTCAGATGTGCAAGTTATATTTCAGATATATGTACACATTTTGAAATCATCACTATAAACAAAATGTATAGTATTTGAAACAGGCACAGTATTGTAAAATAAAAGTACTTTCAGTTTTCACTGAGTACCCTAAGGGAGCATGAATTATCCAAAGAAATTTGTAACAAGTAAATACACATGGGACCAGCCAGCAGATAGTGAGGACCTCAGCGGCATGGAGCTCCACTCTGTCCAGCCTGTGTCCTCCTCCCAGCAAACAGCTTAGCCGAGCCTGCACCCCTCCACACCTCCTCTGGCCTCCTGGCTGTGCCCAGTACCTGGTTCCACACTACAGAGGCACAGGGGATCATAAGGCCATTGTCTTGATCTCCAGAGGATAGAGCAGAAGTGAACAATAGAAAGAGGCCCTCTCTCAGGCTCCTTGATGAAAATTGATGCCCACTGGAAAAGTGAAGAGAATCTCTGCAATAAAGGCAAACCAGAGCAATGTACTTGGTAAGTTGGAGGGATCCTCACCTTCCATCAGAACCTGGACTATCTTCAGGGGAAAGGCAGCTGGAACCTGCAGCAGAACCTTGCAGAGTCCAACCCTGCAGGAGGACAGGGAGCTCAACTTGGGACTTGCAGCCAGAAATCTGCCTGAATCTCAAGGGTCTGCTACTGGCTTGCTGAGACTCATTGACTTATATCTGCACACTGCTGCCCACATTGTCTATTGTGACAGCAGAGACATACCCTGA
>NW_004624840.1:2249540-2263522 GCF_000247695.1 Heterocephalus glaber
CTAGGCAGTTGTCTAAGATATTCCATTGCTCAGCAAAGCAGATTCAGCTTGAGTTTTGCTTTTATTATTTAGAAAGAAATTGTCATAAGATCAGTGTGAATAATGAAAAACATTCTTCAACTGTCTTTTCTCATTTCTCTTTCATCTACATTCACAGAATTGTATGACCTTGATTCTTACCACTTCCTGAACCTCCTTATTTTTGGATATCTGAATCAACAGTCTGGTCCTCTGCTTATTACAATCTAATACTATAGTCCTACTGAGAAAAAAATCCATAATCCAGGTTCTAGTCTAAAGGCTTGCTGCAACACTATTATAATTTAAATATACAATTATTCATTGATTCAGAAATTTTCTTTGCACACAAAGTCAGTACAGTGTAGATCCTGATAAGGCTTTACTCCCATTCAGACTCAAATCTTTGAGAGAAGATTGCTGAAGCACAGGAAGTTTAAATTTGATTTGGGGTTGTGATATAGTTGACTATGGGATTTCCCCCCAGATATATTGAATGTCCCTGCTATTTGTAAAGGTTTCAGGTTCCAAGAGAATTTTAGAAGTACATGGTGGTTTCTACCTTTTCTTGATTTCCACATTAATTCTCTGAGTTTTGCACATTTCAAAGCACAGTTTTGATGTTTCTCTATTAATTCTATGATTGATCAGGTTGAATTTAGAAATGTAGATTGCATTTTATTTGGAAATGGGACATCTTAGTCTGTGCTTAGTTAAGAAATTTCCCAAATTAAGATTTTTTTCATTAAGTTCATTATATATTCTGTAATTCCAAAGGTACAAGCTAGAGAACCTCAATATAATCATTTATACTGTGATGAGATTATCCTGAATAAATGGTTTAAACCACAGCATTTTTTGTTTTTCATAACTTGTACGTTAAAGTTAAGACGTCTGGTGTGTATTATAAATCAGTGGCTTCTGCGATGGATCATCTAGCGACTTTCTGCAATGGTATAGTGATGTAGCTGGAGACAGAAAAAAGGAATAGGGTGATGGTTTGTGAATTTTTCTTTCTTAGGCTTTGTCTATGGGCCGTAGTTGATACATATAATTCACCTTAATTTTGTTAATGGAAAAACTGTTTCACATTCTTATAATGTTATGCAAGTCATTATCCTTAACAATTTAAACAGCTGCTCTGCTTAACTATGCTTCTCTGTATGAAAACTTGGTGATTAATGTAACTAATGTAATTGATACAAGTACCACTTACTTTTAAGTTAAGAAACTAAATTCTCTATTGAAATCCATTGGGATTACAATATTTTCAAATTTGCTTGCACAGTTCTATGTTCCTACCCAGCAGATTTCTTTAGAGATCTCTGATTAACTGCATCATCCTCACAAAGCTTAAGCAATTTTTTTTTATTAACTGCAATTTTAACAGCACCCAGGAGTGTTAGAAATTATTTTTAAGGTTAAAAATGAATGTGTTTACACACCTGCTCATTGGAGACCTAATTAGCCAGGTAATTTAAGTAGCAGAAGTTGAGAGTTTTATAAAATACATGAAGAGTGGCTACTTTATAATCATTTTCACAACAAAAACACTCTTGAACTAGTACTTGACTTTATGAATAAACTCGTTCAGGATTTGTAGAGTATAAAAAGGACTTCTGATACATTTTCTGGAGGATTAGGTAAAACTAACCTTAGAAAGGAGAGAAAAATAAAAGCCTATAAGGTTTAACATTATGTACTCTGTGGTTCAACAATTGAATTTATTTTGTTTGGCACCAATAAAAGCATTTACTCAATTCTCTTAATCTAGGTCATAGAATGTTTGAAGTTATTCAAGCTAATTTCTCCTAGAGAATGTGGAAGGGAAGACACAGATAAAATATTGGGGTAAAAAAATTCGGCAAAGAAACTCTTTGTTCAGTACCATGAGAGAAGTAGACATTCATATTGTGGCTATTCATATCCTGAAAGTACAGAATCAGGCCTGTTTTGCTGGTGAGCTATTTAAACAGACAATTCCTGCTCACAACTTGCACCTTATATGTTTTAATCAGGAAATCTATGTTTAGGCTAACTCTTCAAATGTACTGGGCACCAGTACTCCCTATGTAAGAATAAGGTCACAAAATTATAATATTCCATGGCCTTTAGTATTTAGGGGTTCAAAAAGAACATTTGTAGTGCACTTGAGCAAATGGAAACAGAAATATGAATCAGGCAGATGGCAATCAAAATATCTTTTCTATTGATAAAGACCTATGGAGAACGTGGCTTAGGACCAGGAAAATGGGTTGCTGTATTTCTGTTCCAGTTCAATTGCTCTCCCAAAAGTTTGCCACAAAACCAGAGCCTGTCATGACAAACTTACCACAATTTATAGTGACCACAGTCACATATTTTCTGCAGGTTGCAAGGTCATGAAGTGTGTGCACACAAGTTACAGAATGATATTCATCAATTGAATTCCCTGGGAAAGGGCAGAGATGCAAAAAAATCTGATTGTTACTGTAATGGAAGATCCTCCACTTGGAGACATGAACTAGCAGAGTTAACTGATACACCTAATAGCACCTAAGGATTTGTAAGAAATGGAATGTAGAATCAGATAGTTGTTCTCAATGTTGCTTTATATTAATAAATACAAAAATCATAAGCAAAGGCTACATTCCTTATGAAATTAAATTGAGACAATAAAGAAATGATTATTCAAACAGCCAACAGCTTACCAACACCATTTTAGTACATTATATAATACCTCAGAATGAGAAGGCTAAATGTTTTTGAATTTTTTTTAATTCATTAAGTTTATTGAAACATTTTAGGTGTACAATATGATGTTATTCATCATTGGGAATTTGTACCTTTACATGATACATCTTCTTTCTTATTTTTTTCCCATTCCCCTGCCAGCCCTTCAATCCCTCCATCCCTTCCTATTTACAAAGACTTTGTTTCCATTTTTAGCTTTTCTCATATTTTTTCCTTTCTCTTCTTTCCTTTCCCCAATACCTCCCTCTTCCCCTTCCCCTTCTTTTTTGGATATTTTCTTCCTATTTCACATTATCTATTATACTTGTTTATCCTCATTTACACTTTCAGTTTCTCACACAAGAGAAACCATTTGGTATTTACACATGTGTGTCCTATTTATTTCACTTAAGAATATGGCTTCATTGTGCATCTATTTAGCTATAAATGTCTCTGGTTTCTCATTTAAGGACAGGAGAGTTCTGCTACTTTAATGCCCTTTTGATCTTTACCTCTAAGGAGATAGGCTGGAAAGTTATTCTTGCAGTTTAAATTATAGACATGACTTTTTATGGTGTCAGCTGAAGCCATCAGCTCATTTTACATAAAACATCAAACAGCTATCAACAGTTAATGAACTGTCTTTATTAGCATATCAGGAGCATTTAAACCAGTGATCTAGAGAAAGAGTTCTACAAACCTGACCATAAAGTTTGGAGCTCCTTATCCCTTTAATTAATATTGTCTTCAAAATTTTGAGCATTGGTATTCAAATGTATGTGTATATTAGTGAGTTTTGTCTATAGCATGTTTTGTTATTATTGTTGAAAGGGAGCTATATAATCTTATTTATTATTCTTATTAACATAAATTCCTTTTGGCCCTGTAATCTACATATTGCTTCCTAAAGCTGTATGTACTATATCATGCTTAAAATGGGAGATATATGAATATATATAATCTTAATTTTTATGAAAATAATTTGATATATGATAATGTACCTCTTTTAAAAACAAATTTTTAAAATGAAGCATATAAATTTAATTTTCACTCAAATTAAAACATAGAACATTACCAACTCCCCAGAAATTTCTTGAGATCCATACCAATAACTAGCCATGAAAAAAACTCAACATTTTTACTTTTATCTTCATAGATTACTTTGCTTCTCTTCCAATGTTATGTAAAATGAATTATAGGGTATATAATAATTTTATTATCTTTCTTGCTTAATAATTTATCTGCAGAATTTGTTCATTCTGTTTTGCATACTACATTATTGTGTTAATCTGCTTTGCCACATCTATTTCTGTATGCTGCTTTATTAAATTAGTACCCTTTCTCATAAATATCTCTTCTACATTTGAGGGAAAAGGACTTGAACTGTTTCCAGTTTTTTACTGTCATGAATTTCTAATAAATTCTTGTTCATATGATGTATATTATATGTGTGTGTATTTTTTAAAGCATACGTACGGAAGTCCCTTTGGTGAACATAAATGTATAACTCTTCTGTCTATATATTTAGGAGTAGAAATTCTGGGTCACAGATTCCTTCCATTCAGCTCTAGTAAATTGTGTTGTGGAGGTCTCCAAAGTGATTTTCTTAACACCATTGAGTGAGAGTTCTAGCTGCTTCACTGACTTGCCAACACTTGCTGCTGTCAGTATTCAGTCACCTTGTAGCTTTCTGAGGACTTAGCTTACTTTTCCCCTGTAACAGCCTTTCATATACTTATTATATATAGAACATAATCTTATAATTACAACCTATTTAAATCTCTCTGCCAAATTACAGTTTTTCCTTTTCACTTATTATATGTAAGGCTAATATACAAAGCATTTTCCAAAGATAATGTATTGACATGATCAGCCTAGTACATAACTTACTTTTTACTCTCTTGATGCATTCCTTTCTTTATAACTGGCTCTGTGTGTGTGTGTGTGTGTGTGTGTGTGTGTGTGTGTATATATAATGTTTAAGTAGTTTTATCTAATATCATGAAAACATATATTTGTACATTTTATTGTTACAATCCTTCTGAATTATAAGCTTGTATAAGCTTGTATATGTATAGTATGCAGGAAGGCCAAGGTTTAATTTCTAATAAAAGTTTAATCACTAAAATAAAACTTGTCTCAAAGTGTACGTGAATCTTTTTTTACTATAAATTAAGTGATCTTATGTATCTGAGGGCTTTCTTTCCAGTTTTTTTTTTTTAGCAGAACCAGGGATCAAACTCAGGAACTTGAGCTTGCCAGGCATGCTCTGGCACCACTGAGCTAAACCTCCAGCCCTTCTGAGGGCTTTCTTGAATACCCAATCTATTTTGTTCATGTATGTGTCTATCTCTCATCAATTGCTCTCTGATTTAATTACTCTTGTTGGTATAATTCTCAAAATGCGGTCATGGAAGTCTTCAAAATTTGTTCCTATTTAATATTCTCTCTTTGGCTATTGATTTTTAAATAGATTTAAATCACCTGCTTAAATTATCCACACAGAAGCTCCCATACATTCACATTCACAGTTAGTGGTTTTTACTGAATTTGCATTATATCTATAAATCAGAAGAAATTATCTTTATAATATTTAGCTAAGTATTCCTTTTTATGTCATATTCATTATATGTTTGCTAGTACATTGTAACAGGTTCTTTTGCATTAAAATGGCTAAACCAACTGTTTTCTGCCATTATTTACATACTGCATTTGTTTAATTTTTTGAGTTTCAAACTTACTCAATCCTTATATTTTATGCATATTTTTCTCTTGTTCAAATACTCTTCTTTTTAATTCAGTTGAATAAATTTATAGAAGAACAATATTTAAAATTAGTGATGTAGAAATTTCCAATTGTAACATTGCAAGTGTAGTTAGTTTTAGAATATTTTATTTGAAATAAATATGTTTAAAATCTTGAAAATATCTAAAAGTATAATTATAGGATGGCACTTGAAAACACAAAACATACCTGTGAGAATTAATAGGCTACAAAGCACCATTGTTATTTTGTATATAAGTTTATTAAAGGAAGAAACTGATTGTAATATGGCTCAACTTGTTTATCTTGGATTTTCTAAATTTTCATTTTGGGTTGTTTACTCCTCATTCCTCTTAACACATTTTGTCTGATCTTTTAAAAAATTTTTATCCTACATCTAATATTGTCTGTTTGTAAAAATTCCTACCTTAGAAACATTTCATCAATTGTTCCAGAAAGTTTGAAATAACATAGCTTGTAGCTCTCCCATAATACCTTCATGCAAAAAAATCAGCTAGCATAGCAATTTTATCTCCTGAATAATTTATTCTTAAAATTTCAACATTTTTTTATATCCTGCAAGTCACTTACAATAAGTAGGATCTAATCTATTTTCAAAAATTACAATAAAATACTCTTGCTATTTTTATATTCATATAGGAATATGTATGAAATAATCGTGAAAGAATAAGAATCATATTTGCTTGTTTGTCATAATCGGCAATAAAACTGGATGAAGTATATGGAACATATGCTTTCCAGCACTGAACAGCCAAAGACAAATATACTTAATCTTAGGGACTCTTAAATACACAAATACAGAACATGTGATGCTCTATAGTTACTATGTAAACTCTCCAAATCTATATTGAGGAGTTACAATACAAAATAACAAATTCATAGGTATAAGAATTTGAAATTCATTATCTAGATTGATAAGAGAATCTTGAATTTGTGAATTAAAACATCAAAAAGGAAGGATTATATACAAAATAATTCAGTATAGAATCTTTGAACAAATTCTAATCAGTTCAGCAGTGAAGAATTTGCAATAGCTGAAAGAGAGCAGCTACTAGGGAATTATCACAGTCCATTTGGACTGCAATTAAAAAATTATCAAAAAAATCATAGGCTGGGTATCTTATAAAAAATACGAATTTTTTTTTCTCTCAGTTTGGAGAGTGGAACTCAAAATCAAGGCACAAGCTCATGTAACACAAGGTAAGGGCCTGCTTCCGGATTCACAGCTCCTGCTCTCTAGCTGTGTCTGGACATGGTATTAAATGCAAGGCAGCTCTCTAGAGTCTCATTTATAAGGGCACAGATGTCATTCATGAGAGCTTCACGTTTCAGGACCTCATTCACTTCCAAGATCTTCAACTCTTAATAGGCATTTGAGATTAGGTTTCAGCACACAAATTTTGAAGAGGTACAACTATTCAGACCATCACAGGACGTGATTTGAATGGTGACGTGTGATTGGTGATGGTGATGAATGGTGAATGGCATGATGCCGAGAAAAATTAGAGATCCAAAAGGCCAGAGTAGAGATACATTAATGAACTTACCATAAAATAGCCTGGACACCAAGAATGTCAAACTTACAGTACAACTACACTCAATTTAGATTAAAGGAAGCTCTAATCATATCACAATAAAGTTCAAAAACAAAGCTAGACAAGAACAGGCCGAACAGTCGGTAAATTAACTACCATGAAAAGGTAATATTTCAAGAAAGGGAAAATTAAATCTAGAATCTCAAAAATTTAGAACCTGTAATTTTCAGCATATAAATTTAAAATTCAATAAATATGTTCAGAAATAGGAAAATATTATGTATAACTATCTGAAAACACAGAATTAGTGGAAAGAGTCTTAGTGATCAAACAAATGACAGGAATGTCAGAAGAGAATTTTTTCAGAGATGTCTAAAATATTGTAGTAGGTGGAATTTCCAATGTCTCCTGTTTCTAAATACTGGTGTAGACATCACATATAATCTCCTCATAAGTAGAGGTGAGACATGTGAAGATGGCAGATGCCATTCCTGGGACTAGATTTTATTACATGGTTAAGATAAGGAAATTTTGTAGATGTAATGAAAGTATTTAGTGTGACTGTGAATAAATCAAAGGGGATATTATACTGTGTACCAGACCTAATAACCTGTGCTTTTTAAAAGATGGCTTAATTCTTCCTCAAGAAAAGAGAAAGTATCCTTATAGGCTTGAAGAAGAAATATCAATGTTGTAAACTGTCTATTGAGAAAAAAAGTTATTGACTTGTAAACTATCTCAAGTACTTGAATCGGCCCTCAGTTGAAAAATCTGCTCACTCTGTCATCAATTTTAAGGAAAGGACTTCTTCCTACAACCTTAGTGATCTGGGTTGATATTTTCCCTTGTGATGCATCTAAATGATAAATATCTCTGATTCTTTCCTTATGTAGGTTTATGAAAGCTTGCACCAAGGACACACTGAGGGGGACTAAAGGAGTTGACCAATGGAAAATGTTAAATAATAAACCCGTGTTGTTTTAAACTTCTAAATTTATAGGAATCTGTTACATAGCAATACATTTAAATATTTAAATGAAAATGGGAACATAGTGTCTAGAAGGAGATTCTCAGGAAAGAAAGACTTAATATGTGAAATCTCAAAATTCACTGGATAGCTATATGAGCATAAATAAGAACAGCAACCCTGAAAGCAGGATGACACACAGTTAAAAATAAAAATATAGAAAAATAAGAGACTAACAAATTTAAGAAGAATCAATGTCCTGATTATTTAGACAGAATTGTACTCAGGACAAGATAAGAAAGAAACTGAAGCAGAACATACAAAAGTTTTGCTCCTACTATGGTTTAACCTTCTTTAAAACTCAGGTTGAAATTGGATTCTCAAGAAAAGAGTGTTGAGAGGTAATGGAAATGTAAGGATGCATTTGGGTCAAAGAATTATTGCACTCTAAATCAGGGCTGGGTTAATTCTTGTAGGAGTAGGTGAGTTCTTGCTCTCATAGTACTGAACAAGTTATTTTAAAAGAAGGTTGATACAAAGGAAATCTGTCCTTCATGGTTTGTCTCTTCTGCATGAGGACACTTGCTTTTCCATTTTCTCACCATATTATGAAACAGCACAAAGCTCTTCTCAGGTGTGGCAACTTAATCTTTGACTTCTGCCTCCAGAACTGTATAGGCTAAATACACTCATATTCTTTATAAATTACCTAATCTTGAATAGTCTACTATATCAATAGAAAGTAATCTAGGACAATTACATAATGACAAAAATTTAATATAAATATAATTCTTTAAAATTTTCAAATGACATATATTAGTTCAACAAACATTAAACAGAATACGTAGATGGAAAATTTAGCTAAGCATATATCAATAAAATTGTTGAATACTAATGGATTAAAACTCACTGAAAAACATGAATATAGAAAATACCCTTATGATCAGCCATTAAAATGTGCAGACATGAAAGGAGAAATAAGAATAAGTACCGAGTTACATCAGAAATAATGCATGTCAGAAGACAGTGGAATGTCAGTATTTATAATACTGAAAAACTCATACAAGCATTCAATATTTAGAACAAAACACCTTCAAAATTCAAATAATGACATAATGTTTCAATGAACGGAATCTAAGAGAATATCTCAGAGACAGAAGGCTATTACAACAAATGTGTAGAAAAATTATTCAGATTGTAGGAACGGAAAAAGATGGAAACTCAAACACACAAAATTTTGCAAAACACTAATAATGAGAATTGAAAGAGATGAGAACAGTAGTAGATGACTAAGAGGCAACAGCTATGATGAGAACATCTGATTAAATGCTGGGGCAAAAGATAAGAGTCTGCTGTAGGGCCATAAACAAAAAGAAAACCTAACTGGACTAAAAGCCAGAGCTTAGAGAGTAGGAGAGGGGACACTGGTTCCCGTTAGGATCACAGTAATCAATTTCTGTGCCAACCTGGTGGGAGCAAGCTGGGTCCCTAGTGACGGTCTGGCAAATTGAATTAACCACCGTGAAGCTATCTTCTCCACCAGACATGGTGAGCATACACAATTCCAACTCAAGGACTCAAAGAAGCCAAAAACAGAACAGGGTAGAATTTTATTGCCGCGCACGCCCACCTCCAGAGCCTGCGGGCAACAGGACACCTTGGAGAGGAAAGGTTTCCCCAAAACAGACAATTTAAGTAATAATAATAAAATACCTATTCCTCCCACACGCTGCCTATGGAACATTCAGTGCCCTACCCTTGATTTTCAGCCAGCACCCAAGGGGTAAAGTGGCACCCAGAAAAGCCTAGCTGAGAAGGGTAGAAGGAAGGGAAAACTGGTTCTGCAAAATGTCAGAAAACAATACTGAGTGTGATTGTGTAACTTTGGGGATCCAGGAGAGTGAAAGAGCCTTCCTGATGCTTCTCTGACTGGGGTTGAAACTTACAGATATCTTCAGGGATCGACACCCAAGAGAGCATCTTGGCTATATAATAGGCAAGGAAAACCTGTGGAAGAAAGACACAGATTTTTCCCCTTGAATCTATCAATACTATGGATCCATGGAGGTCTGCAGGTGGAGGGCACACAAGAGCTCAAAACCAGGACAATACTAAGGTTGTGGCAACAGTTCCCATGGGTTCAGACAGGTAATAGTCTGGGTCCCAGGGGAAAACTCCATGGCTAACCAACCAGACAGTAACACAAGCAAGGAGGGGTCTGTGTGGAAGCTCTGGGCTATGGTTATAACACTATGGAGGATTTCATTCTTCTTTTTGTTATTGTTTAGTAATTATAGTTATTTCAGCATTGCTAGTTTGTTAGATTTGGGTTATCTTGATTGTTAGTTTTTGCTGTCTGTTCTGTTTTCGTTGTTCTTACGCTTTCCTTTTTGTTTTTCTTTATGGAATTGGATGACTGTAATACTTTAAGTTTCAGTTGTTTCTCCTTTACCCTACTCCATCTTTTAGTGTGTCTTCCCTCCTATCCTTCATCACTCTCCATGCCTTATTCATAGAACTTCTCTAATCTTCATTATCTCTCCTTCTTGTCCTGACTCTCCTTTTCTACATCTAACAGCACAAACACAACAGCAGAGTGATATGTTCACATTAGTGAATAAGAATTAACTAGTGCTATAAATTAAACAGTATTCTTTAAGGACATATCAGAGTAATTTTAAACAAAATTTGGCTTAGAAGTTCTGAACAAAACTATCCACAAACATATTAAAGGGCACCAGTAATCTCACTCTCCCTCAGTGTCTAAATACGTTGCCACTTATCTGGATAAATTCTCTCGCCTATACAATTCCTCTCCCCAATTCTCTCTACATTAGCCCTTTATCTGAGCAATAAAATAATTTCAACAGAGTCCAGTTTTTTTATATTTCCTTTTAACATATTATAATTTCTCTCACCTTCCTCTCTTCCCACTGACATACTCTCTCCCCTTTACCTTTTCTCTCCAAGCCTCTCTACTTCCCACATCCTAGTGCAATAGAGTCTGTAAGGGGTATTGACAAAAGCATAAAATTATCAAATCAAGTTTCATAACAGTGTTTATGATTGAGGTATGCTTGGTTTTTTTCACACTGATATAATCACATATATTTTAGCAGAAATTCTCTCCTAGCAAATAGTGACGGGTCCAACCTAATTAAATTATATACCTTATAATATTAATTATATTATTATATTATATATTATATTATTATAATATATATAATATATTATATTAATTAACAATATCTCTGGACAAACAAACAATGGACATATCACTGAAACAAGAATCTAACTAAAGAGATCTTCATATCAACAACAATCTCTTCTCTATTGAAAATATAAACTTTATGACTCTCAATATTTCTAAAAATATCTTTTCCTATTTTTTGTTCATATCTAGCATGAATTTTTAAAAATTATAGAAATAATTGTTATTCTAATCTATTTCCAAAGATCAATGTAAGCATTGGTAAGAGAATTGAATAGACACAGAAATAAAATCTCATCATCATTAAATGCTTAAAAGTTTGACCTAACAGATCACTACATCGTTCTACTTTTTGAATAGCTAAACATATTTGACTGCAGCTCTTGTTTCTCAGAAGTTTTTTTCAGACATACTCTACTAAAATATGAAAAATCTTATTGCATGAACATAAATTTCAGGGAAATTATTAGCTCAGAATAACTAATTAGTGTTTTAAATTTTTCCAGTGTGTGCAAATCAATCATTCCTTAATCAGTAGGATTTAAGACAGCTGTAAATCCTTACACTTATCATGTTAAGTGAACATCTTCCTCTTTCTAGTGCTTTGAACATAAAGTAATCATTTATATATATCATTTGGGCACCTGTTGTGTAGAGACCTCTAAACAAATCAATTTTTCTTGTGTAAGTATATAGATTTACAAAGTGTAGCTGTTTCATTAACTGAAACAAGCTTGTATAAGTTCTTGTTCCAGCTAATTGCTTTTACTAAATAATTTATTACCAACTCAAAATTCAAAATCCGTCTCATTTCTGAGAACTGATTCCAGTAGATAAAATAGTATGGGAACAAATTGTCTAAATATTTAAAGATAACTACAACTAAGTTATTTATCATATCTATATCCATATTCATTTAATATTTTTATATTTATTTTATAAGGGTATCTGTTAAAAGCATAAAGCAGAATAAATTCTTCTCATCAGACAGGTAGGCATTAAATAAATTCCAAGTCACGTGACCATCCTAGCTCCCGTGGATTGAAAGCTGAGGCAGTTTCCCTACAGTTGTCCATTCCTGATGAGTTTAACTAACACTTATCTGACTACCTTTCAGAAGAGAAATTCTTGCTTTCTAAGAGGAAAGAGTGATGGGTCCTCCCAGAGGGAAGTTATATTATTGGGAGACCCAATGATGTCCTTCAGTAGGAGGTGATTAGCTCATGTAAAGGAGGAATGTGGTTGACCAAACTGATAAATTAGGAAGAATGAGACCTAATAGAATAAGAGACCAGAATATACTGAGTCAAGGCAAATTGAAGGAAAAAGGTACATCTAATAAAACTAGATTTTTTGATAATTCCACAAGGATCCAAGAAGGTTTACAGATGAAGAATATTTTAGATTCATACAATTTTCTGGTTCAAATTATTGTCAATATGCTGTAATTATTCTCCTCACATTGCATATGAGAATACTATAACTCAAAGAAAGAGGCTAGCTAAGAACCAAAATTCAGATACTCTGATTTGGGATTTCTTAATGATGAACTCGCATGTAAGTTTTAAAATGCTATGTAAATTTTAGTTCTTAATAATAGTGACTAACACTTGCCATTTCTTACAACCATATTCTTTTATTAATTGTACAGGACTTATGTCATTTACCCATAGTAGGATGAAGTTATGTGCATTTTCTAGTGCAGGTTTTCAAATTTCCATGAACTATATATTGCAGTAGACATTTAAGAAACAAAAAAAAAATACTAAGACTCAGAAAACCTTTCAATCCATTGGATAGAAAACCAAGAAAAATCTACGGCTAGCAATGTAGCTCAGTGGTAGAGTGCATGATTAGCATGTATGAGACTCTGAGGCCAACCCACACCTAAGCGGAGGGGGGAGAAATAAAAGGAAACTGAAAGAGAAAAGAAAGTTAGATTAAGTATAATCTGATAATTTCTTCTCCTCTTTAAAATAAAAAATAGATGGTTTCCCTAGTTTCTATGAAGATAATAAAATAAATCTTGCATTGGAACTTTGGCAAAAGGAAAATAAAAAGAAATCACATATCACTATTTGGGAGAATGAAGTTTGAAGAAGAAGAACGATTGGTTATGTTCATCTTTTAACTTCCTTTGTAAAGGTTCTCTATGATCTCTACAGCAGGGCATGCCACAGAGTTTTAATAGATGTGGCAAATTGCCTCACCCTTTACTATGAATTCAGTCAGTATTAAAGAATTTATGTGTGTGTCAAATGAGTGTTACACTAAGCAAAAAATTTTAAATCTGAAAGCTTTTAGGAGCACAAAGTAGCAAATGCCATAATTACATTTCCTTTCAGGGGCCTTAAATTTCAAATTGTAGTAATATTAGTTTAGTAGTATTTCAGGCTTAAACATTTATGGAAATTTGTGTGAAAAATTATGACAGTTGAGCTTGGGGGTTTGTTTTTCTTTAGTAAGTTTATTACGCATTTGTGGTAGAGAAGATGTTTCTATGTGGGCACAGGCATTTGAGAGAAAGATAAATTTTTTAGACAACCACAAAGAGGCTTTGGTGGACCAGGGCTGAATTTTTATGGAAGAAACTAATGAAAAAAGTACAAAGGCATCCAAAACCAGATGTTAGAAACATTGGCAGGTTCATAAGTGTACATTTTGAAAGATTTTAAATGGGCTCTTGATAGGAATATGCAAAAGAGTGTATATAAGATCATTTTCTTTTTTCCACTTTTTTCTTTTTCTTTTTTT
>NW_004624840.1:2279908-2293641 GCF_000247695.1 Heterocephalus glaber
GTAATTGTGTTGTATACCTACAATGTACCAATAAAAGTATTTAATAAATAAATAAATAAATAAAATATCTAGTTATTAAAACCAGTAGTTGCTTCATGATCAGCATAGAAAAATAAGACTATGAGCTATATAAAAGATTATAAAGCTTAGTCCTCTTGAGGAGTAAGCATGGAGGAATAGACACTACCCACCCACAGAGAGAGCCTCGTAGCAATGAGGCCTTTGGTATGTATGTGGGACAGGTGAGGCACAGCAGTGTATAGGAACATATCATTCAGATCTTGCTGGAAATTCAAGGAGCCTATATGGTCCACACAGATGCTCTGTCCAATAATCAAACACGAAAATTTGAGGTCAGCATAAAATTGTTCTAAGAATCAGGATTGGCAAAGCTTTTCCTTCCTTATACTGGAGTGTAGGACAGCCTATCAAACAGGCTTATTGTCCTGGTCTACAGAAGCGAGAACAGTGGCCTTAGGGCTGGTTACCCAAATATCTGTTTTGAGGAAAAGCTGCATATTTTCCAAACCAACTTCGCCCATCCCATCTCATAGATGTGGTAAGTACTACCAGTATGTGTGGTGTCAGCCTGATAGCTTCAGGCTGATGTTCTTGAATTTCAAATGCTGTGCATACTATAGAAACCAGACAGGGTGTTCACCCAAAGTAGCAGCTCTGAGCCACACAAGGAGAACTAGAGAAGGCCAGTCATGAAGGCTTCTAGGCAGAGACATAGG
The DNA here is from genome assembly GCF_000247695.1 of Heterocephalus glaber. Next base: position 2,280,646 of record NW_004624840.1, read on the forward strand.
TTTGTAGCAGCAGGTAATAGGAGGCCATCATGGTGCATGAGTAAGACATGCTAATTCCAAGTGGCAGCTTTCGTTGGCAGAGGTTTCATTTTATACCTAAATACAATAAAATTGTTTCAATTACAAGGAAAAGGACAAGAATCACTACATCCAGTACTAGGTTGACTGTTGGATATGTTAACAGAGGAATCTTTAGAAAGGAATGTAGAGTTCCTGCAGAAAATAGGTTAGAAATACCACTGTTTCAGAAAAAATTAGGATTCCCAGAGGAGTTGATGACAGTGGTTGACCTATGGAATCTCACTTGCTACACTAACTTTAGTGGCCATGGAAACTGCATATAAGCCAGCAGCCACTCCCAGATTCATTGCTAAAGCTGCAATTTAGTTCCATTTTAGTGAATTTTGACTCTTACAGTAATGAGTATATTTAAAACCATCATAATTCACAAGTAAATAAAAAACAAGTATGATTAAGCTCTAGAAATACGCAACATAACTTTATAATGTACACTGAAAAAACTTACAAAAGTATGTCTCCATTTCAGTGTTCTGATCAAAGAATAAAATTATTGCCTTTCATTTCAATGGTTCTGAGTTCAGAATATGTTCTGGAATCCTTCCTTTATTGCAATAGACTTGAATAATATCTTCACCATTTATTTAGTTTCAACCTGCACAAATTTCACTTTGGCAAGTATGACACATGAATAGTGGTAAAATACAACTACTTCACATTTTGCAAAGTAGGATTTGTGATTCAACCATGTAATGGACATCTAAATTGCACAGCAGAAGTTATCAGAAAGTTGAGAACAGAGGGTGGACTGAGTAAGAATGAAATTCCAAGCAGTAAAAACCTTAGAATATAGTGGAAAGTATATCACTTGAATGCTTACTTCTTACTCAATCAGAATAACAATAGTATGAGACCTGCTGAAATTATTTTCTCCCAATTTTTACTAAAGAAAAATTCATGGAAAGTTGTGGTAATGTCAAGACGTACTCCTCCCCAGGAAGAATCTGCAGCAGCTTCTTTATGTATGATATTTTAGAAAATCACTCAATCAGCTTTTGCATTGATCACAAGGAAGAATACCTCTTACTTGTCCAAGAACAAAATTTATTTTATATTTATGAAGATCTAAGGAGCTAATGGGTATTTTTGCTTGTTTGTTTCTGCAGTTATCTCCATTCTAATTTGGTCCATTATCAAATTCTCTATGTCTAGTTTCCTTATGAAGAATATAGGGGTAATATAACATAGGATTGTTGCCAAGATTAAATAAATGTATACAAGCAAAGTGCTTAGAATATAGTCTAATATAGTTAATACTCTACAGCTATATGTTACTACCATCATTAATCACAGCCAAGAAAAATCAGGAGGTATGGGAAGTAGAACTTTCTTACAAGTTTTTCTTGGCAACTTGGAAAAAGTAGGATCTAGAATTTTGTACCTGTCCCACCTCATGTCTTACATCTAAACTGTCACATTTCATCTTTCTTCTATGAGTTTTTTAAAAATTTGTACCAGGGATCGAACTCTGGACATTGTGCTTGTGAGGCAGATGCTGGAATCACTGAGCTAAATCCCCGACCTATTCGTCTATAAAATTTTACTCACCTACTTAATGCTTAGTGAACACATAGATCATTTAATTTATAGATTGAATAAAATTATTTACTTCACGTACATTATCCGAAAGAATACTTATGCTTTTTATTTTTTTCAGCAAGGTGCATTGAAGTGCTAGATGAATCAAGTTTATAATTCTGCAAGCAAAACACTCAGGATGGTAGTTTACATTCAAATAGCAAAGAAAGGAAAATAAATCTTGATGTGTAATGCTATTGAAAGACTATTAACAAAAATGAGGCTTCATTTTACTTTTTTCTTAAATAAATTACAGTAAGGTATATGTTGGCTGTAAGTTAATGTAGTCTTTGCAGTTCATCTCTGATTCATATAGCATTTTACATTAAATCAGAAAACAGACCGGCTTTTCTTTGATGTGTTTTTATCCTGTGTAATAAAAAAATCTAACAAAATAATCCAACTAAAATATAGCTTTAATTTTGATTCACTATGAACTCATAATATTTCTAAAAATCTCTATGATCAAGAAAAAGGATGCTGTCTGAATTATTAAAGTTAAGTTGCTCTGGGTCTACAATCCATTTCTGTATGTCAAAAAGTAATCAATTGTTTAAACATGAACAACCTAGTGTCTCCCATGGTGTCAGTAAATATATTTATTATTGAGATCATAAAACACTGCTTTTATAAATCCTGCATTATTGTAAAAGCCATATAAACATACTAGTCTCTGAGGTCAGGTTGCAAAACAAAACAAAAGAAATGAAGAAAATGGCATTCCTAAAATCTTAATGGGCATTTGCCTTATTACACTATTTAAGGTGGTTGCATTTATCTGCTCCGAGTACATTCTGCAATCACTAAAATTCTCTCAGCTACAATTCAATTCTCATGGCAGGTTTTAATGTCTTCTTTTTCTGTATCTTAAATTTGCAAAAAAATATTCTTACTGGAAGAATCAGTGAAAACTATAAGTTACCTTGATCTTGATTCAACTAAAGGAATCTGGAACCAATGATCATTTCAATCCCTGCCAAAATTCATGCCGTTTATGTGTTAAGATGCCTTTGGCCCTTTATTTTGTTCATGAAACATGGATCATTTAATTTGATATATCTTTTAAAGGTATTTTAAGTAATAATCATAATGAAATAAATATTTAGAAATGTGCTAGACCTATTGCCCCCTTAAAATTGAAGCTTCGTGTTATTCAACCTGCAAATTAATCTTTATTTTTTAGATTTAAGCAAAGGTGTTCCCAATCATGGGGATGTAGAAATGTTTTCTGCTTTGAAATATTTGCTTGTCTTGTCATTCCTTTATGTTATGACAAGATTAGAATTTATAGTTTGTTGTTACTGTTTTTAGACAACTCTCAGTAATAGCAGCAGTTGGGAAGCATTCCTTATTGTTTGTACCCAATTGGTAATCCTCACCATTGGCACATTTCTTAGTCTTAATCTTTGCTGTCTGAAACACAGTCTCATTTCTAAGCCTATCATCATGAGAATTTACTTCAACTAGAGCACTCAACATTCAATATGCTTATGTCAAAATGGAAGGCTATTTAAATAAGACTTTAATTAAACACCACAATGTACTGATTTTTTATAGTTTCAATGATTCAGGAAATTTCTGATATTTAGCTTACAATCTCAACGGTGCAACCAATTAATCATAAAATTTTTAAAGCTCATTTGAAGAATATTAAGAATATTATAAGAATAATTTTTTCAATGTAGTCATCACTTATCTAGTTAATCTCTTAATTTTCTTAGTGAGAAAAATAGGGAGAATAAGGAAAACACAATAGATTGTTTAAATATGACTATAACTCTTACTCTAGTAGATCGACTAGGTGGAATATATGCACAGAATCTCTTTAACGTTTCCTAAGGCTGTCATATTTACTCTATTATCATATTCACAAAATAAGCTTCTGTCCCTGGATTTTGATTATTTAAAAATTTCTGATTGTATCTGATTTATTTAAGATTTATCTCCTATAATTGAGGCTCAAGTATTCAAGTATCAAATTAGTTAGTTATTGGTTCAGGGATTTAGCTCAATGGTTCTGGCGTCTGCCTCGCAAGCGCAAGGTCCTGAGTTCGATCCTCGGTACCAACCCCCCCCCCAAAAATTAGTTAGTTATTTAACCCCATTTGCTGGTGGTCTTTAGGAAAACAAAATACTTTCAGCATTTGTATCCACCTAATCCTCATCCCCAATCTAAGAAATTATCTAATCTCCTAGTTTGCAAACTGTGAATCCCAAGTCATCTCATTCAGTTTTTAAAAATTTATCTATTAAAGAATCAAACATGTATTGGTTTGAAATTTGAGAAATTGGTGATCAATTCTAGCAGTTTATGACCTGCCATTTATACTGGGTACTCTTTTACAGTCTAGCTGAATCTCCTAACAAGACTCCTACTCAGAGTCTCACATAAACTTGTGCACATGTCTTACTGTTGTTAGATCAAATGTACTCCCTATTGTAATTCTGTAGAAAACATGGTCACCCAACATGAGCACAGTAAGACAGAGAAATGTAAATAGGTACTACTGAAAGCCAGCACAGAGCATAAATACAGTATCTTACTTTCTTTCCCCTAGTTTGGGTCCTTGAATTCTAGGGGTTTTTTTCCAAGCAGTAATGCCTCGTAAAATACCCATGACAACATGTGTATTTACAACTAAATGATTTGTCACTTAGCACTGATCCACAATAAAGAAGTAAACTCTACCTTAGTGTCTAGGAGGGTGGGTGTTCGCTTTGTCATGTACTCAGACTCATTACTTCTTTAATATGTTAGTTATGTTATTCCTATAGGATCTTTAGCAGAAAATCCTTTCAAATTTCCACATGACCACTTATAAAGGAAGAAGTAACCATACTAGCGTGATTTTTGCTTTCTCTTTGCCTAATTTACCTATTTTTATCAAGGTATTACTAATACATGGTGTAGGTTTATTTCTAAGATAATCAATATATTTAGTGTATTTTTATAATCCCTACTGAGTTTTTGGCAATACTTACTTTTTTAAATTAAAAAAAACTGAAGTCCATTGCTTGCTTGTACGTACTTTCTTTGCTGTCTATATCTTTACCTTGGTGTCTTTAATACACCCACTCAAATCTGAATAAACTGTATATTTCTCACAGATGTTATAATTTATTTACTTCTAATTATACTAGCTTACTTTGAGGATTTTTATCTTCTAGGTATTATGGTTTAGATATAAAAGGTCCCCCCCTCGTTGGAGAAGGCAGGTCACCCAAGATGTGACCTAGGAGTGTCTTTTCTTGTCTCCTTGATCTCTTCTTGCTCAGCTTCTGAGCCACCATGGGTTGAGCAGCTGTCTTTCACCGTACCCTTCCACCAGGCCATCTCTACCTCTGGGCCAGCCAGCCATGGACTGAATCCCACTGGAAACTTTTGCCAAACAAATCTTTCTTCCTTCAAATTGGGAGTGTCAGGCTTTTATCCCAGCAACAGGAAAGTAATTCATGCACTAGCTATTCTCTAAAATCATCACTGTCATCCATAAAGATACACACAATATTTATATTTAAGTGATGTTTATTTAAAAAAAAGAATAAGAGAAGGGGACTGGGAGGAGGTTATCAAAATTTCATAAATCTAGAAGATAATAGATCTTAAGAGGCAAGGATAGGGCAAGAAGGATAAATAATAGAAACAACTGAGAAATATATGTTGAGAAAAATGAATCTGTTTAACATTTATGCTGTTTTAATCTTTTTATAATTTTACAATGTTTATTTCATATTGATTTTCCCTACGTGCTCACCAAGTATACCTCTATTTTATAATGGTTCTGACTATGCTTCATTTCAAAACCAAACCAAATCAAGCAAAATGAAACCTAAACTGTCTCTGGGACAAGGTTACATGTTGCAATTTTTGTAATGATATTTCTTTACTAAAATATCAATTAATTAAAAATGAAAAATACAATAGAAAGGGAAATAGTAATTAAGAGGAAGCAATGTCTCTAAGTAATATGGGTAGGACTGGGAAAATGTTAAGGACACATCCAATTTTGTAGATCCATTCACTTTGATTATTACTGTCACTAAGGGTAGTATTTCTTCTCTTACAAACCTAATAATGAAAATTTCAAATGGTTTTTCAGTTTTCTGATTATGCAAGCCACTCTCTAAACATGCTTTTTCCATTTTTCCCTCTTGCTCAATAATATATTCCTATTTTTTTCACCCTGTATAATCCTTTTATTTTGAAGCAAGTCTGACCTATTTAACCAAGACAGTGCAGTTCAAATATTGCTACATCTCTTCTGAAATTGAATCATAGAACCCTTGTGGCTTTTGCCTGAATCATGTAGAATTCTGAGTACTGCAATGTAATCTGTTGGAATCCAGCCATCATATCCTAGAAGCTTGGGCCATACGGACATATAATGTGTAGGTTTTCCAGTTGACAACCCTAGCTGAGCAGTCATTTGAAAGCCAGCATCAACTCAGCTAAGTGACTGAGTTTTCTTGGGTTTCTAGCACAAAGCTTCACATGACAGCCATTCAATCTAACTGGATACAATTGCTTGAAAAACCCCAAACAAGTACCATTCAAAGAATTATGAAAGGTAATAATGCACTGCTGTTTTAAACAGCTACATTTGGAGTATTTTGAGTATGCAAAAAACATAAACATAAAACATATCTACTTATGCAGCAATAAACAGCCAAAACAGAGACCTGAGCCAGCAGATACTTTATTGCAAATAGTAACTTGTTTCTAGCCTAAAATTCCACATTGTATTATCAAAAAATGTTCAAAGAGAAAATTAAAGAACAAAACTGAACTTGGCTGGGACATTTTTGGATTAAACTATCAATTTTCTCAATGCACTCTTATTGGTTTACCACTAGTAAAATTGTTTTTTCACATATAAGAATATGTCTTGATGTATCAGGAATGAACTGAACTATGTCTAAATAGCAGACAGCTACTTTTAAATGATATTCCACTGCAGACAATCTGTTCCTGGTCCTGAATAGTAAACTATACATCCTTTTATCCTGATGTTTGCTGTCAGATAGGCCATATTTGAGTAATTTTTTTTTTTGTCTGAGTAACTCAGAGACATAGTCGCTGAAATGTTCCTTTATTAAGAAAAAATCTGACAGGAACCTTAGACATATATATGGTTTAAAGGAATAAGAACAGTAAAAGCTAGGTTCTTGTAAGTGCTTGAGAACCAACTCCTTTCTTTCCAGCTTATTATTTCCAAAAGATATAGCACAAAGTCATTGTTAAGTTTTGTTTTACTGGTCTGTGAGCTTTTCTTTGGGGGAGGGAAACATCCATTCCAATGCCCTGCACAGCACTGAGTTTAACACCATCTGGACTCCTTAGAGACTGAATTTTTTATTTTTCTTTCTCTTTTGAGACAGGATCTTGCTATGTACTTCAAGTTGAGCAAATTTTTTTCACAAGTTTTATGGAAACAGAGATTGAAGTAGTTGTTTTATTTGGGAGTAGTTCTTTTGTTTTGTTTTTATTGTATGTTGTAAAAATCTGTTGTGTTGGCTTTAATTTTATTTATTCTCATAGTTTTATCATTAGATGGATATACCTTCTTGGGAGAAAATAAAGGTATGCATTATTAGATAATAAAAGGATATATGACATACAAGATAATAATATGAAGAGGGAATATTCGAACTTTATGTAAATCTAACAGAACACAATAATTAGAATTTTTTTTTTTTGGTACCAGGGATCGAACTCAGGTCCTCGTGCTTTCGAGGCAGGCAGCAGAACCACTGAGCTAAATCCTGGGCCCAATAATTAGGATTTTTAAGGTATAAATAGATTGACTCAGGAAAATTCTGGGGAAATGCATTTTGCATATGTAAGCTTTTAAGTCTTGCCAGCTTTTATAAGGAAGCCTGGAAGAAAAATATGTCTTTTCACCATAAATTTCATTTTTTTCTGTATAAAATAAGAGCCAAACTCTTCTGTGTTTAATTCTTTTTGTTCTTTTTATGTTATGAAATTAAAACTCTAATTTTTTTTTCTAAGTTGGACTATAAGGAAAAATATAAAAACCTCTTGTCAAAGGGTAAGTGTTTATAGCTATTGAACATTTTTACTTGATTGCTTTATTTAGTTTCTGAAGCCCAGCTGAAGAGAAATACCTGATTATATGTGATTGCATAGTATATCTTACTGGAGAAAAAGCTATTAGGCTGACACAGATCACCATCCATAAAATGCAAAATCCATTCTGATCCTGAGGAGGTTCATTGGGCCAGACAGATAAGAAATAGATATATAGTGCAAGACATGGGGTTTCTTAAGCAGGATGGGAGCATGAGGAGAAGTAAGTTTAGTAATAAGAAAAAATAATGTGACCCTGACTCAAATCTATTACAACTAGACATCAGAAAAAATTAACCATGAACCTAACATTTACAGAAGGAGAAAAAAAAATACCTTTGAGCAAAGGGGACCTTAAAATTCTCTTATAAGATAAAAAAGAACATTAATATAAAAATATACTTCTACAAGCTGTTCAGTTTTAAGAAAATGTTAGTTGTATTAATGATATTACTTTTTGTAATGTTCAAATATTTAAACACAGAAGGAATGAATCACACTGAAACCATTGGTAAATTCTTCTTTCCTTTCAGATCTTCCAGAAAATGCATTTTTTGAAACTGTATATGTGAATAACCCCTACATATGAAATTTTAAAAATTTCTTCCCCCCTTTTTTTTTTCTGTATTACTGACTTTAATTGTAGCTAAGATGCCTAACTTGTATTAACTTCTTTTCGGGGCATTTTAATTTCTTTGTTTTGAATAAAAGTAAATTGAATTAGGAATCACCAATATTAAATGATATTATGTAGAAGTTAAAATATAGCCTTTAGTCAATTCTGATGATGGCCAAGACAAAAGAAATAAGACAAAAGATCTGATTTTATAAAAAAATAGTTTTAAGTAAGTATAGGGAATATATATTATGTACGTCTAAATCTGATTACAACAACTAAGTATTGGTAAAATATAAATGATCATAAGCCACTTGGGGATTAACACAAAAGTTAATTTCAGGAGAAAAATACTGTGTACAAGAGACGATCAAAATAATTACAGTGAAACATGTTAACTCTCATCAAATATTTAAACATATTTTGCCTCAAAAAATATTCCCTGTTCTTGCCATTTCCTGAACTAGTTAGAGAAGTCCTCATTTGTGACTATTTACAAGGCATTATGCAAATATATGGTAAATGCTGCTACCAAGCACCATCCAACAGAAAGGCAGTCTCAAACAAACATTATAGTGTGTCCTCATCTACCTTATTCAGCAGATCTGACACGGTGCGACTTCTCACTCTTCCCAAAAGTCAAAATAACTGAGAAAGGTAAACTTTTAAAATTGTTTAAAGATACTGAGCAGTAAAAGATAGTGCAGCTAAAGATACAAAAGAGGACTGTTAGAACTTCTCCAGAAAGTGGAAAGGACAAGAGAATAAGAGTTTTTGAAGCAAGGGGAGAAGTGTATTTTGAGTGAGATTAATGGCAATGTCTTTCATTCTAATAACTCCCTTTTTTAATTTAATAATTCATAATAGTCATAATCAGGGACCAAAATAAAATATTTCAATGTGATTGCCCCATATGTTTAGAGAGCAAGCTATTGTTTAGAATGCTATTTGAATTCTTTTATATATGCTAGACCATTAAGACATGTGAATAATAGTCATTTTAATTAATCATTGCAGGCTTCTAAAGTCTAAGTAGAGAAGTGGATTATACTTCCCATTTTGAGTGTCAGATTGACTATTCAATATGTGTGTGGCTTCAAACATGTATTTCAACTCTCAGTATTTTCATCAAAATATTTGAAGTGGGATAACTCTTAACTGGTAAAAACTATTATAAAACTAGATATAATTATGTAAATTTCTAAGTTTTCTCACAAGGTGGATTTCGATTCTCGCTGCTTAGAAATAGTTGTTGGTTTCCCTTTAAGAACTCATTGATTACCATGAAATTTTCCCTTTAAAAACTCATTGATTACCAAGAAATTTTGAAAAAAATCCATGAAAAGATTTTATCAAAATTTACTTCAACTGTATACAATGATTTTTGGAGTAAAGTTTATGAAGAATTGATACGAATGTCTGTAATTTGCCAGCCATTTCCACCAGCATATTATATGGTGTATAATGTCTATATAGAAAGTATTATATTGTAATTCCAAGATCATGATATTATCAGGAAAAATCAGATTGACTTCTGAAATTCAAAAAATTATAAATCAATGCATTTTATGAGATGAAACTTTTACCAAAGGGCATACTATACTTTAATTATATACTTTCCACCTCTTTGAGAATAGTTTTTAGTCTCATTCCCATATTATCTTTATTTGTTTACCCCATTTTCTATCTAGATTGATTTTGTTTGATACAGTAATTATTATCAAAAGAGGCTCCATGGCACAAAATATCAAAAAGTAGGTATGGTTTGGTTGGCTTATATAATCAAGTAGCATAGGGATAATCTCCTTTCTGGGTGAAATGCCACACACATAATTCCTTCAAAAAAGTTGCCTCATGGTTATTCTCATCATCCTTATAACCAAGAAAGAAACACAAAATGCTATATGTTAAGAATTTAAATTGTTGTGCCAAGTAGGTGCCATAATAATAAAGATAAATACAAAGACAGCATCCTCTGATATACCCAGAGAATAGATAAAGTAGAAAAGAATACTGAAAATTTATAATGATACATGTTTCAACCTGTGTGGAAGAAGACAAATCAAAAGTCTAATGCAACTCCTGTGACACCAGAATCTCTGAAAAGTATGAATAGCATTCTGTGAAACCAGAATACTAAAACCAGAATGAAATATAAAAGTTAGAAATTTCCAACTGTTAGCACAGCATTTAGCAAGAAAAATAGATAAATTTGCAAGTCAATTTCTTGATTTTAAGAAAAGTTTCACAGGCATATCAAGAATCTGGCTTTGTTATTGTGTATTTTCAGCAAACTATTGTAGAAAATGCAGTCCTTTTGAATCTTGTCTTTCCATGAAATCCCAGTTACATCCATCATATGCAATATTGGTGTGCTGGTGATTATTAGGTGAGGCGATTGGGGGAAAAAAGAAGAATCAAGATATATTATTCACAGATACAAACTCTCTATGATGAATGTTATCATTATCCTTATCTAAAATATAGCAATAAAATTAATGAAAAATACTAGAAATGACATATATTAACATCGAAATGATCAGAGATTTCAAATATAATATTAATATATCAACTTCAGGGAATTGTAGTCAAGGAATTGCACATAGAATACAAAGAAATTTATTTATGGCCTAAGGTTTCCTACTTAAATTAGAAAGAAATGTTATGAACAATTAAAAAGTCTTGACACTTTTTTTACTGTCCTAGGAATAATGATCAGTAATAAGTCCTAGTGAGACATACAGCCTTTATTTTCTCTGGAATGTTAGGTGAATGGAGGAGAGAAACACAGGTAAAGTTGCTTTTCTCTCAATCTTAGTCTGATAATGTGATAGTTAACTGATGTGTCAATCTGAGTAAGAAATGCCCAACTAAATTGGCTCAGCATAGTTCTGAGTGTGGAAAACCCACCCTAGGGAGGATTGTCACCAGAATGGTATAAAAGGGAAATGAAGGAAGTCTTGCTTGTATTTTTTCAGAGGAGCTCCATTCCTCACCTTCAGGACACTACACTCAGATCCAGGCCCTCGACTGGATCCTTTGGATCTCCAGTGCACAGACAGACCTTTTGCACTCTTCCACACCTGCCTCTGAGGGCAGCCACTGTAAGGCATTCTTGTAAATTCATGTGTATTTTTATATATTGTGTTATATCTGTTTCTCTACAAGAACTGCTGATACACATAATAAGAATTTTAGTGTTCTATAATTGATGACTGATGTAGGACCTGAGCATAGCATCCTTGAATTTAAAAAATAAATGTCATTTTATAAACACCACTTTATTGAATGCAATGCTTCAATGAGGTATAAAGGACTTTGCCACATGCAAAGGTTCAAATACACATTTGCATGAAATTCCTTTAGGAAGTTTCTGAGTTATCACATTTTATGTATTTGTCTCAAGAAACTCAGACTCACTGAAGTTAAATTTTTCTGAGTGGGTGACAGTTTATTAGACATAAAGCAAAATTTTCATGACAAGTTTCCCTAATTTATCAAGTCATTTCTCCAGGTTTTACTACTTCCTAATTAACATAATATTCAATATCAATTCTTGAATCCAATGACTTGCTGACTTTAATTATCAGTGAAATCTGTTCCTGTAAATTTGAAAATATTGCCCAGCAATACAAATAGACAAACCTCTTATGAGGAAATTAGGTCAAATACATATCACAAATATCACATAATACCATACTTATACTACATAGCCTGATTGTGTCTACATATTTGATATCTAATATCAATATCCAATAAGAGGTACTGTGTCTACAATTTAAAATGAATATTCTTAATGAAAACACAATATTTATTAAACACAGTAAGAAAATATAAATACTCATTAACTAGTTGTTGAATCTTGACTCTTAGATATTTCACTATCAAGACATTTATGAAATCCATATTTGATAATTGTCTGCATTTCAAAGGAATATTGAAAAACAGTCTTTAACCAGTTTTCCATGGCTTAAATAGGCATTTATATGTGGATGGCTAAGGGGAATCTTGCAATTCAATGCAATTCAATATTTAATCAACTGCAGTGTGTTCAATCTTCTAAAATTTCTTTTATAATCTGATTAGATTCTATTTTGAATTTTTACTGTCTCAGCCATCAGATTTGGATTTTCTTGATCTTAGGGAATGAAAAAGTTAATAAAAGTTAATCTCTGACATTACAAACCTCACACTTGGCATTTGACACCATATTTTTTTTATTAAAATTAGCTATTGAGGTGAGTAAGAAAGATCTTCACCCTAATACTACCCTCTAGTAAATTACTCAGATTGTGTCCCTGTCTACTTCTAGTAGACAGATTTAGGAGGTGCCAGGAGCTAATTAGAGTTCTGTTTATTAAGTTCACTTGCTTTATTATTACCATAATATACACATTCTTCTTCATTAGGTACCATATTTATATATACACACGTTTATAAATGTATTTATGTCTATATGGATATAAATTTATTTCTACAAGTATTTACAGGAAAGCAAATAAAGACATGAATGAACACAAAACTTTGAAAACTTTTCTGAAACTATTGTCAAGAATGAAAATGAAAAGCTGGGGATTTAGCTCAGTGGTGCCGCCACTGAGCCGCCTGCCTTACAAGCGCAAGGTCCCAAGTTGGT
>NW_004624840.1:2294417-2308141 GCF_000247695.1 Heterocephalus glaber
GGTACTTTCTCATTTCACATAGAAAATGCCTCAGAATTCTACAAACGACCTCAATTCATAGAATATTCTAGAAGTACACAATGTGTTTTTCTATAGATGTTTAAAATATATGAAACAAGAGAACTGAGAATAAAATTACTATTTGACCTCCTAAAGAAACAGAAGAAACTTAATCTTCAAATACATTTTTTGACTGATTTTAATGTCATTAGAAATTCTACTCTCGTCTGTAAGATTCAAAATGAGAACTCTAGAACTTCTTGGAAAATGGTGGAGCACAAAGCAGGAACAAATCAACCTCTCAAAAAATTGGAATCCAGACACTGGAAAATAACATCTTGAGGAAGAATAGAATGAGGGAGGTAGACCCACAGGAGCTAGGAAGGATCTGAAGGACAAATTGGATCCCACAGAGAAATTGAAGAGACAGGCCACAATGTAGAAAAAGAAAAGAGCAATCTGCACTTTCTGCCTCGTTCCTGGCTCCTGGCATGACAAAGGAGGACTGAATCAACAGACAGAGTGCACATAGATGACTCCAGTGACCTTCAGAGAGAAACACATCAGTGGAATGGAGGAGTGGGTGCTATGCACTACAAGAGTTAGAGAGTAACTCCTCTTCAAGTGACTGCAGTGTACCCTGGAACTAGTGCTTGGTCAGATGCCATTTTAGGAAGGGGTCAAATGAACCTGGAGTCACAGCAGCCATGAGTTGGTTTCATCTCAGGGATCCCAGTATTAAAATTCGCACTGGGACTCAATAAGGGGTAACCATGGGACTTGTCATGGGCCGGGAAGCCATGATCAGATTGGCAAAAGACATCCAGAGTGCTGCAAGCTAAACAATTCAGTCTACAATTCCAAGATCAGAGGCCCAGCTCAGCCTGAACTTTTGTGCATATTAAAGTACCAGAACCAGCATCATACTTTAATCCTACTGCAGGTTTGTGGATTGTCCAGCAAGGATCTGGCCTCTGACTGTCTCCTTTGTCTACCAGGGAGAGCAGAGTCTTGCCCTGAATGGGACACTGCCACAAAATTGCAGACCCAAGAATATAAACACAGGCTTGAAATCACAAAGAAATTTCCCTCTTTTCTTTTCTTTTCTTTCTTTCTTTCTTTCTTTCCTTCCTTCCTTCCTGGTCTTTCTTTCCCCCTCTCTTCTCTTTCCTTTTTTCCTGTTCATTTGGTGTTTTTATTGTTATTTTTTGTTTTCTCATGAATGTGAACATTGTTTTTAGCTTTTTGTTGTTGTTCTTGTTCTCAATTTTTTCTCCTTTCTTTCCCTCCTGTCTTCTTCACAAGCTTCCTGAGGCTTGAGTAATCTTTCTTTCTCTTTCAGCCTTGCTTCTAATTTCTTTTTTTTTTTTTTCATTTCTCTATTTTCCCTCTTATCCCATTTAAATTTTCTTCTCTTAGGGTAAAATTGCACTATTGAGTGGATGTTTATTGAATATAATTTTCAGATTCATCTTAGATTATTTACATGACTACAAATCCTATTTCTATGTTTTCAGGTAGCAAATTAATAGTTATCACAGTTTGTCATTTTCCAATCCGTGCTTGATACTATTGTTATTACTGATTGTACTACTTTAGCCAAAATGATGTAGCCTTTGTGATCAATATTTCTTCCTTGTATGCCAGTACTTAGATTTCCTGGGAGTCAAAAACAATACTATCATCCAGTAACAAAGAATTGGGTGATAGGCCAAACAGGATGCAAACTTTCATCCTTAATAAATTGAAGAGGTAAGATCCTGGATCAGACTCATAAGCCAAAAGCCAGCTATATCTAGAAGACATCTCTGAAAAGCAGTCACTTCCTAAAGAGGTCTCAATACTAGTAATAAAGCTACTTACCATAAGCAAATTACAACCTTAAATGCAGAAAACAAACAAAAAATAGAAAATGAGAAAACATGGAAACAAGATGGACCTCATAATCCCAAACTCACCAAAGGGAAATCAAGGGAGCATTGGCCTTGAGGCAGAAGAAAGCAAAAGCCACCCACCTGAATTTTCTGAAATCATAGAAGCAGGAGTAACCAAAAAAATCAACAAATCTCTTAACAAAATAAAACAGAGATAAAGACTTTATGACTATAATAAAGGAAACAATTAGTAAGTCTAGAGTAGATAGAGATAAAAAATAGAGGAGTTTAGGGAAGACATGCATAGCATGACTACGCAAAATAGAAAAGAATTGAATTCCTTATAGTAGACTCAAATAGAAATCAAAGAAGTGAAAAATTCTACTGAATGTATATGTGGCAGGGTCATCTAATGTGAAGATAGAATATAAGATCTAGAGGACAGGGTTGTGGTTGGTGATGACCAAATGAAAGACCCCTGAAAAAATAGCAAGAGATCATGAAAAATCAATCCAAAAACTGCTATGTGAAACAAAAAACACTCATGTAAAATTAATTGGAATCAATGTAGAATCAGAAGATAGTCCCAAGGGCAGTAAAAAACCTGTTCTCAGAAATAATAGCAGAAAAATTTTCAGGCATAGAAAAAGAACTTGTTAGGCAGATAAGTGAGACATCTAGAACTCCAAAAAGTTACGATCAGAAAAAAAATAATAAACCTACACCAAGACATATAATAGTCAAGATTCCAAAAATTCAACAGAAGAACAGAATATTAAAAGCTGTTAGAGAAATGAATCAAATAACATATAAAGGAAAACCCATTAGAATCACAGCAGACTTCTCATCACAAACCCTAACTAAAGTAAAGAAGAGCCTGAAGTGAAGTATTTCCAGCCCTAAAAGAAGACAACCTCCAACCCAGACTGAGGTACTTTGCAAAATTATCTTTCAAAATTGATGGAGAAATAAGATATTTCCAGGATAAATTAATACCTGGAGAAATTCATGGCCATGAAAACCAGTACTCCAAAAAGTTCTGAAGAATATTTTGGAAAAAAAAGATAAAAACAACAATTTCAAGAATCACAGTAAAATGAACCCACTAGGAAAGGCAAGAAATTAAATAGAAGGAAAACAAAGGGACCCAGTAACAGGAAAATAATATGACAAGGATAAGTCAATACATATCAGTTATAACAATCAACAAGAATGGTTTTAACTCACCAATCAAAAGAATCAGATTGGCAGAATGGATCTAGAAACAAGATCCAACAGTATTCTCAATACAAGAAACATATTTAAACTAAAAAATAATTCATAGACTGAAAGTCAAAGGATGGAAAATAATACTCCATGTGACAGGAACCAAGAGGATAGCAGGGGTAACTATTATATTGGCAGCCAAAGTGTATTTCAAGTCAAGACCTATCAGAAGAATCAAAGACAGTCACTACATACTTATTAAGGAAACAATCCAAGAGGAAGAGGTAACAATCATAAATATATATGCACCAAATCCTGCGTACCTAACTATATAAAACAAACACTAATAAATATGAAAAATCAGATACACACTAATATATTATAATGGGGGACCTCAATACTGCTCTGTCATAAACAGGCAGATCAACTAGCCAGACAAACAACAGAGAAATGTCAGAGCTGAACCAAATCTTTGAACAAATAGGCTTAGTATTTACAAAGTATTCCATGAACAACAAAATAATACACGTTATTTTCAGCAGAACACAGCACTTTCTCCAAAATAGACCACATACTAACTCATAGAATATGCTTAAGTAAATGCAAATGAATTGAAATATCCCATGCATATTGTCAGATCATGCAATGAAACTGGAATTAGAAGTTTAAATATCCTATTGTTTCTCTTGCAAACCCAAAGGGTTTAATTTAAGGAGCATAATGGAGGATAGAGATTGAGAAGGAGTTACAACATGTTCAAATAGGAAGGGTATAAAGAAGGGAGAGGCAGAAGGGAAAGAAAGGAAAAAAGTATAAAAGAGAATAGAAGAAAAAAATCAAAACAAAACTTTTGTAAATGGGGGGAGGAGGCTTGATGAGAGGTTAAGAAAATGGGAAAAAAGAATTAAAATATATTATACAGGGGTACAAATGTCCTACAATGAATGTGATCATTCTTTATGACAAATTTATAAAAATTTTAAGAAAAAAGAAAAACAATGAGAACTGTGTGGAATCATAGTTAGGATTTCCCTACAAAAGAAAACATATTCTTCTAATATACAAGTGTAGAAATATCAGAAGTACCTCCTCTAGAAATATACTTAAGTTGTAATATACATCTTTGGAATATTTTCTATAATTTGGCAAATTCCAATTACTTTTTTATTTTGTAGTTTCAGTACTCTCTTCATTTGATCCATGTAAAGTTATTTTTTATTGTATCACATTTAATTGTTTCAGGTATCAAATGATAATTACTACCCTTCCTAATCAAATATAGTTAGAATTTTAAAATTGTCCTTCTAAATATTTTTTCAGTGTAATTAGTAAGTCCTATATACCCATTGGAATGTACCAAAATAATTTTTATTATTATAATTTTTAAAAGAAAGAAGAGAAAATGTTTGTGAATGGTTATTTCTTAGTCATGGATAGAGGAAGAATTATCATATCCCTGTTCCTAAGCATGATCCTACTTCTAGTAATGGCAAAACAGTTTATCTGTTTCTGTTGCAATAGTGCATTCAAGCTGGTATATAATTTGCCTTCTAACATTACCCCTGCGTTTCTTTTTGCCTTGAACACAAGTTTTACATGCCCCTTGGATGTGCCAGGTTATTTTTCCCTAGGTGTGTTATGTGGTTTGCATTTTTACAAGCTTACTCTAAGACTGCACAATTGCTTTTATCGCAGCCATATATTTTTCTCTCTCCACTTTAACATTTCCTGACATAGAATAATCTAAAAAAAGTTTATATCTGATATAGCTATTGTCCCAGGGTCTTTACATTTACTTTTTTTAAATTTTTATGATCTTTATTGAAGTCTGTTTTGTTTTGTTTTGTTTTGGTGCACAGGAGGTAAAACCAGGGCCTCATGCATAGTAGGCAAGAACTCTGCAATGCATTCTCAGTCCCAGGATACTCTATATTTAGATATATGATTCATATATATATATATATATATATATATATATATACTTTTTAGCCATACTTGGACAGTTATTTTATAGACAGTCCCAAGACACATCATTGTCAACCACAAATTTTTAGCCAAAACAAGATTACACGATGGTACATGTTGTTTTGTATTTTTGGAAAACGAAGAAAGCTGCTGGAAAAAAAGTTTAGTTGCAGTTTCTACAGGAAAGATAAACCTTAAAATATTTTCTTCAAGAAGGAAAAATTAAGTCAAGATCATAATACAATTAAAATTTAAATATTCAATTCAATCTCACCAATAATTTCCATAAATCTCCAGTTATTCCCATCAATATTTTTAAGGTCATCTATTTTATATGTTTTCCTATCTTCCATGTTTTGATTTTAAAATGGATTCCTTCCATTTTATTAGACTCCTCATACAAGAGTGTCTGCCCCCTATAAACAGGTTTAGGCCTCCCACAGTTTCCCATGAAGCCAAAACAAAAAGGATTGTCTGGTATAGTACATTTCTCATTAAGTCTGATGCTTTTCAGAGCTGCTTTCATAGAGATGTATGTAACTCCATGCCTAGCTGAAATGGTTTGGCTCATCCCTTACAAGTATTATATCTAAATGAAGGAATGAGTACTGTATGTCAATTCCTTTACTTTTAGATAGTCTTCATTCTCTGAACTCTAGTTTTTTTTTTAATAAACAAATACATTTTTGCTCTTTTTATTGTCACATTTCTGTGTTCATCATAGAAGGCCCAGATTTAAAAATAACTTTTATGAAAGTTTACAAATACATACAATTCAACCAAAAAGATAAAATATATAATATTTTTAAAACTTATTTATGTCCTAAATTCTACCACCTGTCACTGAATCTTTACATTTATTGTTTTTTATTCTCAGCACTTTCAGAACACTTCTTGAATTACAATTCTACCTAACAGTTTTGTAATATTAAACTACGATTCTTCTTTTTTTCTTTTGCACATTCACTAGTGAAATTTGTGCCACATTTTAAAAATTTAATTTGTTCTCTAAATTATGGAGACCGGAGATAAGGTCATTTTTAGGGAAAAACAAATCTTCCTTCTAAGGAATTATTTCCTAAGGGTAATGGCAACACTGTGATGTTTTAGGGAAGGAAGATGTGGAAACCATTTTACTCTACGAATTTCCCCTTTGGGGCCCATGTATTATGATCATTATCATTTCAAAGTTGGCTTAAAGAGGAAATCATTCCTAATTCTATTAAAATTTCTATCAGGGAGTGGAAATAATTATGTGTGCAAGACTAAACTTATTCATTCTTAGAAAATTGTCTATTCAGGGAATCAGCCATTTTCTTTTGCTTAAGTGCTCTAAATTCAAGGTCAAGAAGATATTGCATTAATTCAGTAAGGCTTTACTGAGAGCCTCCTTCATGTCAATAAAATATTACATGGTGATGTTGCTGCAAGCCTGTCAAGGTTTAAGGATAGCATTTTTTTCTTCTTTCTTTCTTTTTTAAAAATATAAAACACTGAAAATTCCATCACTCTATATAACATCAGCCTATATTCTAGCATTTAAATGAACAGAAATCACTCAATAAATATCCTTGGAAGAGTTAGCACTCTGTTCATAGATGACCAGCAGTGAGGAGATCATAATGCAAACGTTTATTATTCTTGCAAAATGGAGTAAAAAGATCAATCTGAGAAAATTCAAGTTGATGATACTAGAGCATAAACATTTTCAGGGGAAAGTTTTATAAATTTCCACTATTAAGTACACTGGGCTGGTCTCAAATTTATGGACTTTTTGTCTTTAATTTCTATAGCCATTTTCTTCACCATAGCGTTGTTGATGACAGTTGATGAAATAGAAAACCTCTCTCTCTCAGCTAAAATACTTTCAAATTTAAAAATCACAGTATTTAAGTACAATTATTTCTTAATCATTGCCTTCCACATTACTGTAATTTAGAATCTATGTAGTAATGCTATTGCATTATAAAGCTACCCCTCCTCTTATTAAACTCTTCAGACAAGAAGGGATGAGAAGGAGGAAATAGAGGAGAGCAGAGGAGAAGGGAGGGGAGGGGAGGAGATAGGGAGAGGGGAGCAGACAGGAGGACCTGAGGAACTATGCCTTTAGAGAATTATTCTTTATGTTTTCCTTTGGGAATCTTGAATTGGCTAATTTAAAGCAAACACTTAAGGAACAATTTCCTTACAGGACTTGTGTAACTCATTAAGTTTTATTGTGGTTGATAGCTGTGGGATACATTGGGTTTGGGGCCTGTGGGATGAGAAAGGAGTAGAATGTATTGAAAATAACCACCCAGGGAAGGGAAGTTTTAACTAGGCAAAGGTGACAGGCTAGAACTGGGTTCAAAAAATATTAGCATGGTCCTGGAAAGGAGTACTGAAGCAACATCTATATGAAACAAATTTGTGATAGCTGCTCTCTCCCCCGTAGTGAAATTTGAAGTGTGGAGAGGCAGGATTTCAAAATATGGTTTTGTGTCATAACAATGTCCAATTAATCTTCCAAGTATTGGTAATCTTTCCAATCTGTTCCTAATCTGAACCTAAAGCATTTTTTTTTTAGTGCTGAGGACTGAACCCAGGGACTTCACATTGAGCTACAACCTCATGACTTTTTAATATTTTATTTTGAGACACAGTCTTCCTAAGTTATCCAGGTAGGATTTGAACTTCTGTTTGTCCTGCCTCAGCCTCCCAGAGTGCTGAAATTACAGGTTTGTTTTCAGTCTAGTCACCAAAATCTGCCCAGATCTCCTACCTATTATGCCTTTTCCAACTGGAAAACTTCTATTCCTTCTGCAAATAATTTCTCAAACGCCACCACTCAATTAATAATGTAATTCTCTGCACCAACAATCCTTTTGTTTATTTAGAGTGAAATCAAGTGTGAAATACCATTAAAGTTTTGAAAACTAGTCTCATTCCTATCCTCATTATATGTCCCTTCTTTCACTCTTCTATTGGCTTATTTTGTTTTATGTTGTCATTTTATGTGTATTCTTTAAACTGAATTAAATACTTATTTAAACAGAGGGGTTATAATCATATTGCTGAATATTAAGTGTTTTCACATTGTGCTTATTACTCAATATACAATGATGAGTAGAATGATCTTTACTCTCAAGAAATTTATGCTTTCAATAAAATAATGTCCCATACCTGTATTATAGAATTTTGCACAATTCATTTTAATTTAGCTTGTACACATATATGCTTCCTTAACTGGGCAGTAAATATAAACAAGTGAAACATTTATAATCCATCTGTTCACTTCTGAAATCAAGCACATTATCTGGAATAGTAAGTACCTGCTGAAAGGAGAAAAGAAGATCTAATAAAAATAAGATAAATTTCCTTCTCAGAAAAAAATCAGGTAGATAATTTGCACATTCAAGTGATCAATCTCTGACGGATCAGAATATGAACATCTGATTAATTTAGAGAGACATTTGAAATTACAGAAATTCAAGTTCTTTATCAGAAGTTATTTTATCTGATAGCAAAAATATTCTACATTTAAAATATATATATTAAACTCATTTATTCCTCTTAAGTTTTAGGAAAAGAAAGCTTTCAAATGTAGGCCATCTACTGTAGTCTCATTCAAAAGGTCACTGTACCCCTGCATACAGTAAGTAATTGGATCAAGGATTTCAGTCAATGGTCAGTACTTAATCACTGTCACTTGGCCTCAAAATATGTCAATTTATCTCCCTCATTCAATTTCATTTTGACAAAGGATAGTGTGATTATCCAAGAGCTTGCTTTCTGTCATATTTTAGTACATTATAGTCAAGAGAAATGATGAATGAGTTTCTTGGTAGTGCTTCTTACATGTTGTCAGTCCTCTGAGTTCTAATTTAATCTCTCTCCTCTTACTCTCAACTTAACTCTGAGTACTCTCACCTCCTCTTGAATTCCGTTGTATTTTGTATACAGATTATCCCCAAATCTAAATCTCCAACTAAAACAATACACTTTACATTTGAATCTAGATTCGACTTCTTATTGCTTCTTTCCTCCTGAATATCCAACAGAAATAGCGAGCACATATTCTTTGGCCCTATTAATATGCTCATTTCTACATTACCTCTCTCAGTCAATGTTACTAGTATCATTATTTTAATGGCTGATTAACTAGTCTTCCATTCTAACTCCCTGCTCAACTATGAATCACTATCCTTTGTGGGACCAGTAAGAGCTTCCTAAAATGCAAAGCTGAACATTGAGTTCCTCTGTTTTAACTCTGTACAGGCTTCACTGTTTGCAGAATAGTCTAAATTATTTTGTATAACTTACACTGCCTTGTAAATTTAATCACTGCTCACTTCTCCATCCTCTATTCTGACATCCATGCTCCAATTCATATACAGGCATGTCATACCTATAATACACACACGCGCGTGTGCACACACACACACAATCATTTATTCTTGTGCTCACTGCAAACAAACTCAAACTGAGTTCCAGGATGGTGGAGGGTTGTCTGTGTCTTCAAAAGTGCTAGGAATTTGGCACAGAAATCCCAAGCTCTCTAACTTCTACTTATTTTCAGGTCTAAGATTAGACTTCCCATATTGTGGGAAGAGATTCTTCTACGTGAGATACCACTTAATCTTCTTACTATGCAGTGTTTGCTATTTATTTGTGCTGTATTAAAAGCTTCCTACTTTTCATTTTGGCAGAAGCTTTTCTGTTTGGTTCAAAATTAAATTTTAAGTATAATAGATAATGTGAAATAGGAAGAAAATGTCCAAAGGGAAAGTGGGAGGGTTTGGGCAAAGGAAAGAAGAGAATAGAATTAATATGAGATAAAGAAAAAAATGAAAACAAAGTCTTTGTAAATAGAGAGGGGTGGGGGTTTGAAGGGAGGGCAAGGGAATGGGGAAAACAAAAGAACCAAGACATATTATATCAAAGTACAAATTTCCAATGATGAATGTCATTATATTGTACACCTAAAATGTACCAATAAAACTTAAAAATTATATTTTGAAGTTTTTGACTAGCAGTATTTATATGTGATAAAGTAGATACTTTATATTTATTTGTTGGAAGTTAATTGAATGAAGGACATACACCTGGTTTAGGGTAGACTTATCTAGATATACAGAACTTGTTTAAATTAACAGCTGCTCAACTTCACTCTTCTTACTAAGAAGCAACTAAACTGGCTTATAATTTCATATCTCCATATGAAACTGTAATCAAATATATTTGTCATTCTTATCTTTCCATGTAACTAAGTTTGGCCTGTGATTATGTGGTAGCTACTGAGACATGAGTAGAATTTTGCTTTGAGACTATAATAATTTTTTTTCTTTCTTGTCATACAAAATAGAGTGCTAGAAGAAGAAAGCTGTCTTGTTTTTGTTTTTGTGTGTTGCTGCTAATTCTTTCAATTTTATTTCTGATTTGAAAGCAGGAATGTTTCTTAGAAATGTATATGTAACATCCATGCTATAGATCTGAAATGATGTTCACTGAGGAGGAAAAAAAAACTATGCTAAAATAAATAAAGGCAAAATAACATTTAGTTTTTAATGAAATTTTTGAGCTACTAGCATAAAATTATTATATTCAGTCTTTCTATCCAATGAACTATTAATAACATCAGTGGTATAAGCCACTGTCTATAAAACATCTTTGAATTGTATTTTCTAATGAATATACTGGTTGTGTTAATCAGCTTTCTGGTACTTTAACAAAAAACTTGTAATAATCAACTTAAAAAAGAGAAAGGGTTTATTTTCACTCACAGTTTAGGAGGCTTTGGTCCTTGTTCAATTGGCCCAGCTTTTCCTCAGCCTGTGGAGAGGTAGTACAGCATGGACAGAGTATGGTCAAGCAAACTGCTCACCACATGACTGAATCAGAACAAAAATAGAAAGACAGTGAGGAGGAGTCCAGGGTCATACAGTTATCTTGAAGGGCACGCTCTCAATGATTTAGGAACTGCCTACAAGGCCTTCTGTCTCAAAGGTTTCACCACCTCTCACTAGCCTCTTCTTAGGGACCAATCTTTAACACATGAACTTTTGGGGGACAGTCAAGATGTGAATAACAGCACAACTTCTGACCATGTTGGATATAGAACCTATCAGAATGCCTATATTTAATATTAAATAAAATACGTCAAGTAAAAAAATAGACAATAAATACTTTTTATGCTTCTGTATACATTCATTGAAAAATCGCATTACCCTCAAAAAGTCAAATTGGTTCAGTGTAAAAAAATTACAAATTTTCTTTGAAATCTCTAAAATGTGATATAGACACATGATTTCCATCAAATCATTTTATTGATATTTTATTGATTTAAATACTAGCAAGTAAATAAAAACAACCAGGTGACCATGTAATGGTTAATGACACAATAGTTTGCAAAGAGTAATAAAACTCAATTTGAAATAAATGCATATTCATGTTGATGATTGTATTAACCTGTTATTAGGTACTCTTAATTATTTGTCATAATTTATATGTAATAAATTCACTGTTTTAAGGCATATAAGTCTGTGTTCTCTCTCAAGGCAAGGAGTGACAAAATGTATGAATTTATATTTTCAAAGGACAAATTTCAAAGACAACTATATGGTAGCATATAAAGGAATAATACAAAATATTTTTCAAAATCATCATAATTATTAATAATCTGCTCCACCTGTCAAAATTTTATTTTTTCTTTGTTTTTCTGTATTTTTAAATTTATCTGAAAAATCATATATTAGATACATATTTTTAATTGTATGAAAATCACATAATGTTTGACATGTGGAGAAATTTAAAAATTAAGCCTATTTTAAGTAAAAAATAAATATTATGGAGTTTTTTGAATTGATACCAATTATTAGCCAATTTGTATCAATGGCAAACCAAAACCAGATACTGTCATATACACAGATAGCTGTTAGTCAGAAATACAAAGTTTAAATTAGATATACCTGACCTACCTCACACAGCTTTTACCTCTGTGCCATTACAGCTTTGAAGAGAGAAGAGTTACCTTTAAAATATTATGAGGCTGATCTTCTGTGTTTCTTTTCCATCATTAATAATGATTTTATTCAGTTACTTTTTTCATTTATTTTCAAAGTTATGCTAAAAGCTATGACCTCTGGATATTTACTGCCAGTTAAGCAGCAAATTGGGTTAATGATTACAAAGACTAATTCCAACTTTCCTAGAGAAAGACATGCTAACAAATTATGTGCCAAGATCACAAGAGAAATTGCATTTTAGCAATTTTAGATCTTTATATCTTTGAAAATAATTTAAGACATTTTAATATCTGCCAAACTTTTGCAAAGATGCTATATATACAATTTTCACATGAATATTTCCATATATAATAACTACTTATATTTACCAAAGAGAGAGATTTAAACACATTAAATAATGTTATGTATATAAAAATATTTTATGCATGTTAGTAATTATAGTAGTTTAACCTGGAAATAAAAAATCTTTCATAGTAGAAGTGTAACAGCCTTAAGTCTTTGAGTTGTTATAATTCAAAATCCCAAACCTAAAATTTATAACTCTTGAAAAGTAATATAATACACATTTTTATAAAGTATGCCTAACAGGGCATGATGGGGTATCTGAAATTTTAGAACTTTTGGAAATTAAGGCAAGAGGATTACAAGTTTCAGACTAGACTGGGAAGTTTTGTTACTTAAAAGAAAATTCTCTCAAAATGAAAAAGTAAAGAAAGAGCTCGGGTTGTAGTCCACTGCCAAGGCCCTGGTTTCAATGACCAGTACTAGAAAGAGAAAAAAAAAAAAAATAGCATGCCTGAAGAAGGAATTCACAGTGGTAATTCCAACTATTTGAATATTAAAAAAAATATTATTTGCTGAGTTTTTCATTAGAAAGCGAAACAAAGAGATTTTTAGTGAACTGGTTTTGACCCACATTAAAAAATGTTTTTTCCTAAACTCAAAATTCTGTAGCCTGTCTTTAAGCATGTCTTTCACAGTGATATAATTTCTTTCTTCAATGAACATTATACATTGCCTAATTTAAAAGATTAAAAAAATGCATTATTCTGTAAAAGACAAAGTGAAGGTATTTCAATGCAAATGTCAAGTTTCCTGTGTCTAGCATATGAAGATATTGTAGCTTTGTATTTTCTTTTCTTTAAATGGATTCATTAATTAAAGATAATGTTTAATCTGCTTCCAAAGTCCCATCTGATTTTTTGAATAGTTCTATCAGGGGCACCTACAAGCTGTACTTAACATTAAATACAAAGATAGGATCATCAATTACAAGGTCTCGGAAAAGAGCCAATCTGCAAATGTAGAGGTGATTTTATAAATACAACTGGAAAAAATGGGACAAATTCCAGAGTTAGATAACAGTAGAATTGTTATGGAAGTGCACTGGGTGGAGGGAAGAAGGTTTATCAGAAAGCACTTGTGTTTACCCTCTTTAAAGTCATGACATCTAATAACAAGTGATATATCCATCTGTTTTTTCATTCTGATGACATTCAAGAGTTAGATATTTCCAATATCTAGATGTAAGTTAGAAATACAAAAAACCCTGCACTCTTCAGTCAATAATTCATTGTCAGAAGTTTTAACAAAAAATTAAAAATCACACACTGCTGAATCTTTAACTGAGAGCTGCCATTTTCTTTACATACATAAATAAATAAATAAATTATAC
>NW_004624840.1:2308258-2322979 GCF_000247695.1 Heterocephalus glaber
TAATATATTAACTTGTTGTTTGTATTATTTACATTAATATTTCATATACTTATATCTGTCTTTGTTCTCCCAGAACAGTAAAGATGGTTTGCCACAGCACAGTTTTCTATGGAAATAGCTACACATTTTTGAAAGACTTTATTACCTTGACATGTTGTCAACAATTTTATCTTCTTGGCTCCTTGGATCTTGGTCCAGTCTCTCTCCCTCTTCTTTTCCTTGTTTTTCTCTCTCTTGGTGATAATCTGGGGATGAATGGCAGGTGAGATGCCTCTGAGTGAGTTCAGAGCAAAAGCTTCTGGTACTTGGATCATAGTTTAATAAAGCCTTAGGATTGAAGGAAGTAGATTTAAGGAATATTTCCGAAGTCATCCTGAAGCACAATATCAACATCCCAAATAGATGGCTATTTATTTCTTGATTTATAATCTTTGGCAGTGTTCAATCTACAGATGGCTTCTAAACTTTTATCGAAGTCAGGAACAAAACTTTCTGTGTCAAACAGACTCAAGTGTAAATCACTGCGCCTCTTAAGTTTGACAATGAGATGATGTTTTCAAAAGAGTGGAAGACAAATAAAGGGGCAGTGAATCATAGCAAAGCTGATCGCGTAGCTTTGTATTTGCACTTAATACATTAGTGAGAGCTTCTGGGGTGTTACTGCATTTTACACTGGCTCATAGCTTCTCTCATGGAAAGAATTAGTTATCCTTCGTAGAGTCCAGGACAATCGAATTTTCCTCCTGCCCACTCTGACCATTTAGGCTGCTTATCCAACAGTAAATCACTTTGCCTTTCAATAAATAATCATTAATTTAGGCTTAAGAATAACTGTGACTTTTCTCTTTTAAAAGTCCCCCAAAATTTAGACTGTCATCATAGGTACATTAATTGTAGTTAACCTTCTTGCCTACAATTATCTTGTCACTTATTAATATTATTAGAAGGGCTGGGGATTTAGCTCAGTGGTTTCGTTGCCTGCTGCGCAAGTGCAAGGACCCAAGTTCTAACTCTGGTACCAAAAAAAAAAAAAAAAAAAAAAAACTATTAGAAAATTGATCTGGCACTTGAAATTAGGCAAAAGGCATTCCTGATTGTACTGGCAGTATAATCCTGGACTTTATTTCTCTTGGGTAGGCTGTTTGGCAGTTTCATAGGAAATATAACTTCTAGATTTTTGGCTAGTATGAATAAAAATAATTTTGATTAAGTAAACAAACACCTCCAGAAATCAATATTTTTTCATCCATTTGGATGACAACAAATGTTGTATTGTTGCACACACAAATCTGATCATCTTATAAATATTCAAGTTTCTCAAAGACTTTTGGAATTAATTTTAATCTTTCTTGTTTCTTTAATTAGATGAATAAAATAATATAGACAGTGTGTGTTATATTTGCATGAGTTGTAAGGAAGGATACCTTTAAAATATATTTAAGAATATTATTTATTAAACTATGCTCTACGAAAATAGGTGAAATTATTTTTTTCAAATATATTCAGTGTTTAACACATTGATGTATATTAGTCAAATGATAAAAATAATTTATTAAATAATTGAATAAATTAGGTTCAATATAAAAAATTAAGTATAATATAAAAGAGGAACTTGTGATTACTAATGTGTTTTAGATTGCAAAAAAGTGCTGTGATCAATTCTATGTGTCACAGCACTTGTGTCCTAATAAATTGAAGGTTCCAGAATCTATGAAGTGGAAAAAAGCTCAGTTTATTCAATCAATCATAGTAAAAAACACATAGAAGGAAATTATAATTGACTTACTGATGAATATGTGCATACAAATTCAGAATCACAAGATCACAGAAAGTGCACTATGGCATATTCGCACAGTGCTGTGTTACACAACAAACCCATTATATTTGCATATTTATAAACTCATTTTTCTAAATACTACATTAATTCACATATATGTGCTATTTGTATTTCAAAGTAAAGATTAATGGAGTAAATATTTGAGAAAATTTATTCTGGATCTCTGTAATGTTAAAATAAATGCAAGAAAAAGAAGTTGCTACTTAGTTTGGTAAATACAGGACAGATAACTTATGTTATTCTGAAGTACAATGATTAGTTACTAGCATATTAGTGAGGTAAAATGACCTCATATTATGAAATTTAGAAATAAAGACAGTTCTAACTTCATTATCTAAATTCTGATAATCATCTATGGAAACAATGTTAAGTAACTATATGAAATAATCTGTTTTGTTAAAATTATTATAGTATTATTAATAACATAAAATTATATGGCATATATGTAAATTTCCTTATGTGGCAGTGTGACATAAGTTGTAAGTATATTTACTAATATAGGCAGGTAAAGTCAATGTCAATTTAATGGTTAACCTATGTAGAAAATATAAATTTAGAAATAGTCTTTTATATTTCAAATTGTGAGTAAAATTTCACAGAAAAAGAGTTATGTGCAATATACACATGAGTTACCTGTTCAGCCTTATTAAGTTATTTGTGAAATGTTGCTAAAACTTATTTGAAATTTTGTTTTACACTCATTCGACAAAAAATCCCATGCAATAAAAATTAAGTCTAACAATAATAAGCATTAGAAAGGATGTGAACTCAAAAGGTGTATTGTAGTACAATCACTTCAGAACTAGTTTTACTTATGCTTTATGATGGACCATTTCTACTTTAAGGCAACACTAGTCATAACAAAACAATCTTCAAGGATACCGAGGGTCCAGCCCCAAGACAGTGGCTATGCACACTGTGGCTGATTCCCACAATGGAGAGTCATACAACATGCAAATGAACCATAGCATCATGCAATAACAAGGAAGAAACTTAACAATAGGAAATTAAAATTTAAAATATCCCTCAAAGATATTTTATATTAACATTACACCATAAATCCTCATAGTGTCCATAATTACATATAGCTGAGATAAATCTACAAACCAGAAAAAAAAGAAAAAACCAAAGAAACAGAGAAATCATCCATTCAGATGTCATTTTGTAGGAATCCTTAACAGGTTTCAATATTACTAAAAGATTAATGAAAATAACCAAAAATAATGTCTTAGCTTCAATTTGTCAAGGTTTTCAAATTGTTTTCCTAATCTCACAAAGTTTTCAGTTAAAAACACCTTTTCTCTATCTGCAGATCATATTAGCAAAGAAACTTGAATATATAGACACATTTTAACTACTAAATTAAAATTACAATTCTTAAATGGGAAAGCAAAGTATATCGTACTTTGCATTAAAATAAATAAATAAATACATAAGCAATAAAACACTTATTTTAATTAGGTGTGTTACTATGGAAATGTAATAGGTTAATGTCTATGGATTCCACAGATTATATTTTTTAATTGTCAAAAATACATTTGTATGGCCTTTAATACTGATTTGCCTTAGATATAATCATGAAACTGAATTAATTTTGAAGTGACATACCCAAATTATAATCAACCATCAGAATTATTTATTCACTAACCAAAAAAATCCTTTGTGTGAAAGAGACAGATAAATTCACCTTTTATTTTAGTCATGAACCATTTATTTTGGAGAGTTCATATTGTTTTCAAGAATAGAATTTTGAATCTTAAAATAAGAAGATTTGCCAAAAATAATTTGGAGATTTTAAAGTAAAACTTTCATTTCAAAGTACCATTAAATCTATTTTTAGCATTGCTTACAAGACATATAATCTTTCCACACTTTTAATATTGAAATGTAGTGCTTATTATGAGTAAAGATTAATCATTTTTCAAAGAAAGGTCACAAAAATGAGGCACACTCGCAATTCTCATAATGCCAACCAGTGAGATAACAGAAAAGCAGTGAAACAGGGCAGTATGTCAAGACCTTTGTTTAAAAGAACAATTATTCTGCAAGTATATTAGAAAGAATAATACAAATGTGGCTTTACTTTAGTATTTTGATTCCCTTTTTGCTAGAACATTTCTTTAAGAAGATTTAATAATCTAATATACTCAACTCAAAATTCCTGAAGCTGTCAGGACCCAGTGCATTAACGGAAGTAGAATTTGTTTCTTTGCACAATGTAATGTTCTTCATTCCTGTCTTTGCCCTTTGTTCTGGAAATATCAGACAGGGAAATGTGAGGTACATAAAAAATGAGTTGGCATTCTATCATATGAATATATTTTCATGTTGTCCTTGTGAAGAAGACATGAAAATAAAATTGAAACAGGTAAGCAACTTACACTTCTTGTTAATTGGAAACACATTTAGAGTCTTCTGAGATTCCTCTCATAGTACATTTTCCACAAAAGGACTTTTGTGTTAATTTCCTCACACATATTTAGAAAACATTATTCTAAATTTTCTACTGCTTTCTGTTTTTAGAGAACAAGGAAGAAAGTCATGGCAGCAGCAACTTGGACAGTTAACACATTGGTGATCAAACCTCTTTGCCATATTTCTGTAGTCATACTTGGGAGGAAAACTGCATGTTTTCACCAGAGTCAAGCAATGCCTGAGTTGCTACTGAGTTCCATCTGGGTGAGCAGCCAACTTATAACAATCTTGGAAAAGCTTGCAGCTTGCTCAAAAAAGCCTCAGGTACTTTTTTTGCAAAACCCAGGGCTCTACTAAGATTTGTTTTCTCGGGTTTGTTTGTCTCAAAACTCATTTTTCTGGAATCTGTTACAAGATTCACAGTGTGTCAAAGAATCAGAATTAAGATTTTTTTTTTTTTGGTCTGTTAACTGAGAAAATATGACACCAAATATAAGAAATTTATTTCAGGATAGCAGTATACAGTTTTTAAAAATTGCAAGAGTATTTAAAAAATCATTCATAGGCAACCATTTTTTAAATTTATTTTTAGAATTGGTTGTCAATACAAAAAGACTGGGAATGATTTGCTAAGCAAATCTTGCTTAGGAATTAATATGTATATAAAGGTTTATAGTTTCACAAATATATAGTAGGAAAAAATTTGTTCTAAAATGATTTTTAATATAATGCAAAATGTTACTAATTTCAAGATGAAGTTAATAATGCTTTCCACTAAAACAAAACAAAATAAATACATGAAATTATGTTGTTTCTTCAGTAACGTTAATATTAGAACAAAAGTTACATAAATGTTCATAAAATTCAAATGGTATCACTACTTAAAAGATCTAGTTTATGGTTTTCAAAGCATATTACATCATTTATTCCAACCATGAAATCACTTTAAATTTATAAACATAATCATGTCTGTTTTATGTCCTTTTCAGCATCTCACACACACACACACACACACACATACACAAACACACAACTATAATGTCTTGAGTATATAACTCCTTTTGTAACTCACACTGAACATAATAAATAGATTAAAACTAGCTACAGCATTAGTTGAGCACAGATATAAAACCATAATCCCAGGGTTTAAATATTGGCTCTGTAAATTACTTGCTTTAATTTTTTTCTTGCACCTTAAATTTTTAACTACATATTTTAATTCTTTAAATAGTTTGAATTACTTAGTATCCCTGAATTTCATGTCTTAGTTAAAAATAGGTCATAATAACACCTATTTTACATGAGTATAAATCAAACAATATCAGAAGTTTATACTCAAATATGTGATAAGGTATAACACAGAAAGTATTTTTTAATTTTAAAAAATGTTTCTTATTTAAATATTATCTTACAAACTCTAAGTAAAAAGTAATTCAGAATAATGTAAAATAGAATAAATGTTTATCAAGAAAATTTAATTTGTTTGCAACAGAAAAAATAATCATATGAACTACTCCAGTAGTAAGACAATTTAAGGCAAACATGGCAAGAATGCACTTCCCACCAGTGATAAAGCAACAAAATGTTACCAAAATAACAAAAGTACCAAAATATCAAGGGCCTGTGGACTCAATGTGGCATAAAATACACAACTGTAGAGCTTGGGTGTAGATACTGATTTGTGCTGCTAAAGTATCATTATTTTGGGTCAGAAGGATCTGGTAAATATAGTAAAAAATATTAACTGAGTTAATTTCCAAGCTTGAAGAGCAAATTGATAAGCTGTATTCTTTCAGAAAGGAATTTTTTCTCATTGTGGTTTTCTGACAAGGGAAAATGTAATGATACAATTAGGTCCATACACACAAATGAATCAGACATGAGTACGGCAGCAGAATGTATCAAGAAATACAATACAGGGGCCGGGGATTTAGCCCAGTGGTTTCACTGCCTGATGCGCAAGCGCAAGGACCCCAGTTCGATCCCCGGTACCAAAACAAAACAAAACAAAACAAAAAAATAGAAAAATGAGAAAATTGCTTTCTAGCACAAATTTCTGTACTCAAAATTAGCTCTTTTTTTTTTTTTTTTAGTTTTTCCTTCATCAAATACATTTAAATTCACATTTAATTTTAGCTAAATTGAAAAACACTACTCATCCTGCCAAAAGTAACTATATGTCTAGAGGTGAATGATGCCTTTATGATATATACCACACTGATTAATGATTAATAAATTTATAGGGTTCTACTACTTTGTAATTTTGTTCTAGTTCTACTTAATTCTCATAAACTGGATTACTCTTGCAGTGCTCGGACTTTAAAATGATTATTAATTTATTTTAGATGAAATAGGAGCTATATAGTCACTCTGTTGAATGAGAGATCATTCTAGAATAGAGATGTAGCATCATACACACCTGAATAAGTCAAAATTAGGAAAAGAGTTGAGCAACTTTTTTTTTTGTACTGGGGATCGAACTTGTGACCTTTTGCTTGTGAGGCAGGGGGTGGAACCACTGAGTTAAATCCCTGGCCCTAAGTAACTCTTTCTACATACAGGAAGTGTAAGAAAAACTTAAAAATGAGAATAGACACAAGAAAGATATTTCTAGGAAAAAAAAACATTGGCCAGGATTATCCAGTCATTCCAATACAGTGCAGAGCTCAAAATACAAGATAAACATATGTAAACATAAAAAACCTAGTCACATGCAGCAAAGTGCATTCTCTTGTACAATTTTGTATACTCTAAAAATGATTCTATATAACTATCAAAACAATTTTAACATCTTAACATAAAATTAAGCAGGTGACATTCATTTAATTTTGTCTAATATAAAATATCTGTTAATTGTTAAGTATCTTCTGCATCCTCACAGTAAGTGATCATTATATGTAGTTCTATAAAAGTAAGGTAAAAATTTTTATATCTCACTATGTGATGGAAAACTTGTGGTATAGTTGTTCTAACACTACATTTCTAATAATTTGGTGTAGGCTCATTTTAAGTAATCAAGATTTTCTTAAAGCACTTAACCAATGCCAAAAGGTGAAAACTCATTTTGTTATCAACAATCATGGTAAATATTTCTGATGTAAAAACATTTTAAGGCTGTTCCACAGATGGAATATAACAGAGTTTAGAATCCTCTGAAAAAAAATCATTCTTCGGTTATCAACCAGAGATATACATAAAACTGAAATTTTTTTTTTTTTATGGTTCTATGCTATTTTGTGTAGAAAATCTGCTTTTCTCTCTCTTACTATAGTTGAGCTTGGAAAATAATGTGTCATGGTAGAAGACATTTATGACTAAGTACTTTTAGATTATATCTTTAGAAAACTATAGGGTGTGTGAACATTGGGACAGTCTATCATACAATTCACCCCTAGTGAATTACATCACTTCTTCAACTGTAGTGTACAAAGGAACCAACTGAACATAAAGTTACAGAGCAGATTCTGATTTACTACTCTGGTATGAGGATCTTTGAAATTCTTCATTTTAGCAAGCTTCCCAGTGATCAAACACTGATTTTTAAGGCTATTCTTTTAAATATGCTTTTTAGACAGAATGCTGATTATTTTTGAAAGAATTTTTAAGTTGCAATTTTTAAACAGAAATATAAATTTCTTGAAAGCCAAACAATTGTGTATCATTATGACTCTTTAATCTTGCCTTGGAAGTCTTCAATACATATTCTTTTTTTTTTTTTTAAATTCTTTTATTATTGGTACATTGTAGGTATGCAACACAATTACATTTCTCATTGGGAATTGTATCTTTACATAATGCATCTTGCTTCTTATTTTTTTCCCATTCCTAGCCCTCCCTTCACCCCCTCCACCCTTCCCTATTTACAAAGACTTTATTTCCATTTTTTCCATTTCTCATCATTTTTTCCTTTCC
Source organism: Heterocephalus glaber (assembly GCF_000247695.1). Next base: position 2,316,423 of record NW_004624840.1, read on the forward strand.
CTTCTTTCCTTTCACCTGCCCCTCCCACTACCCCTACCCCTTTGGACCTTTTCTTCCTATTTTACATTATCGATTATTCATTCTAATCATTGGTACGTTTTAGGTATACAATATAATGAGATTCATCATTGGAAATTTGCACCTTTTCATAGTCTCTCTTGGTTCTTATTTTTCACCCTTGCCCAGCCCTCCCTTCAACCCCTCCAGTCCTCCCTATTTACAAAGATTTTGTTCCTATTTTTCCATTTTCTCATATTAATCTCATTCCCTTCTATCCTTTCCCCTAGCCCTCCCACTTCCTTCCCCTTTGCCATTTTTCTTCCTATTTCACATTACCTATTATTCATTTAGTCCTTATTTACACTTTCACTTTTTCACACCAGAGAAACTATTCGGTATTTATTCATATGTGTCCTATTTATTTCACTTAAGAGTATTGCCTCAATGTGCATCCACTTAGCTATAAATGTCTCTAATTTCTCATTTTTGATGGCTGAGTAGTACTCCATTTTATAAAAAACCCACATTTTCTTTATCCAGTCTCCAGTTGATGGGCATTTGGGCTATTTCCAAGTTTTAGCTATTACAAACTGTGCTGCTATGAACCTGGGTGCACATATATCACTGTGGTATGATTCCTTTAATCCTTTGGGGAAGATCCCCAGCAGTGGAATAGTGGGGTCAAATGGGACTTCCAGCCCTAGTTCTTTGAGATATCTCCATACTGATTTCCACAGTGGTTGCACGCGTCTACACTCCCACCAGCAGTGGAGCAGGGTTCCTCTTTCCCCACAGCCCCACCAGCATTTGTTATTGGTTGATTTCATGATAGCAGCCATTCTTTCTGGAGTGAAGTGGAATCTCAGAGTTGTTTTCATTTGCATCTCTCGAATGACCAGTGATGTTGAACATTTTTTCTTCAATACATATTCTTAATAGTGGTAATGTGAACTTACACATAGGAATTGTTTTGGATTCTAGCTTTATAAATCCTATAGTAACTGTTGCACTTCAGTTTTATTTATTTTTTTGTTAATGATTACCTATATATCTTATCTTAGTATAAAAGTTGCTTGAATCCTTGCTTTTCCACTTTTGGGTTGTGTGACCTTAAGAAAATGGTCCATCTTCTTTTTACTTTTCAGATAAAGTAAAAATAAAAATGGAGCCCTTCAAATAGCTGTTTGGAGAAGAATAATATTTGTTACATGTTTAAAAGCATGCATAACATTTTAAGATCTCAATAAACACTATTTATTTTGATTCCTCTTATTATCTTTTATGTTGCATGTATATATGTATGCATATGATATATGTATATTTGAAGTTATCACTATAGAAGTTTTTAAAAATTATAAAAGGTTGATCTCAATTGTATATAAATTCTGGTGTATGAAGCTGTACAAATTTCTATTAACTTATCATGATCAAATAATATTTCAACTTTCTACTCTCTTAAAAATATATAATACTTATAAAAATAAAATGAACTATAATGCTTAAATAATAATTCAGTATGTAGCATGGCATGCAGAACAGTGGCATTGATATTTCATTGTTCCTAATATTAGCAGAACATTTCCATGAGTCATACCCTTTATGTAGCTGAACAGCATGTACTACTCTAACCAATAAAGTATAGCTTAATCATGATAGCTTTATATGTAGTACACCACTCACATCCTCACAATTCTGATTCTTTATATAGTTGTAACTATCAGGTTGCATATAAATAATGTTACTATTACATTAGTTCTATGAAGAAAAATAGCAGTTTAAAATTCTTTAGAACTGAAAAAGGAAAGACACAGGAAGAAATTTCTAAGTTCCTTATATTCTTTAGCCTTTTAATATCCATTTAAGGGAACAATGAAACACATCGGCACATAGAAGATTTAAGAATTCTTCACAAACATAAAATAGAAAATTTATGTAATTCAAGTTTGGAATTTATCATAATCTGTTCAAACAAAGCATTTATCCTTCTGAAATATATCTAGTCATTCACTCAAGAAATAATTACTTAGCATCTATTCTATTCTACAAATTCAATGTGAAATGACCCATAGAAATGAAAAGAATTAATACCTGGTAAGTAAAGAATACTGAGAGCACAATGTATTCGTACATCTCTTAAACTAGGCTTTATAGAAAAACCAAATATGGACAGCATCTCTGTTAAGTGAAAAAGTGGAAAATTCTATGCATTTTATTTAACTGTAAATCATAGAGGAAACTTGGTGTTTCTTTTATTCATTACATCTAAATCTTCAGTTTGTACCTACATCAGTTTGTTGTCAAAGCAATTGGTAACAAATTTATATGTACCTCTTATAAGCATATAAAATAAAGAAATATATGCACAAACTGCCATGCATCAGCTCCTAACCAAGCAAAGGTAATTTTTTTTACTCTAGGAAGGTCAAAATTTTGGTGATTAGCGTGCAATAATTATTAATTTCCATGACTGAAATTATGTTTAATGGCATTTTTATGTTTTATTTACTCATTGAGTGTTTGGATTATTTCACACTTTTTTTGATGATTTATTAAACAGCCCAAATAAATTATTTAATTGATTATTATTCATTAACCACTGTTTTATTATGATAAGAATATGTGCATACCCGTATTTATCCTTGTACCTATAAATCATATGACAGTGGTAAGACTGTAGTTCTACTATCCTTTTCTTCTGCTCTAAATTTTATTAAGGGAGGAGGGTTCTTTTGGGATAGTTCTGAAATGTTAGATTAAAAAGCTGTCATTTCACTCTACACTTCCCTCCGTAGAACTGGAAAGGGGAAACTTCAGGTACTGCTCCCTCAGAATTAAGCAGTTGCTCTGACAGTGATATAGGGCACCAAGTAATCCAAAAATGGTACAGAGCAAGCAAGTAATCCACATAAGCAAAAATAATCCAAACAAGGGAACTATTATAACTCTCAACCTGCCAGACACCTGAAAAGCAAGTTTGTGTTTTCAGAAATCAATGAATGGATTCCAGGAACAACAGAGGTTAAAGGTAGAAAACATTGATTGAGGGAAAGCTACCTTCTGACTAAGAGAGATGGAAGGGGACCAGAAAGTGGGCTGCCCACCCACCCCACTTCTCAAAGTACCAGTAAGATTACAAGGTCTCCCAATAAGATTACAGTCACTCCAGTAATACTGATTTAACTGGGATCAAATGGGAAACAGGTCAAGAACAAGGAATTTCCAGAAGGGAAATGGGCTATTTAGAAATACCTATTTAGAAATGCCTATTTAGAATACCAATCGTATTGCTATTTATTCTCAGGGGAAGTGGCTGCATGCAGTATCTCTTCTCATTTTATAATGCTAACCAATGAATGTGCCTCATGTGTTTTCTACGCCGAGGCCCCAGCTTTGTCTAACTGTGTTATAATTTCTAATTAACTTGGCTATCTGCCAAATGAGGTTGACTACCCATGGTGTGGAAAATGGGACCTTGGTTAGCTTTCACTGTAGAGGTCCTCACATGGTTCTATGCCACTTAATGAGAGTGTGAGAGAAAGTAAGAAGGGATGGTGAGCAAGTAGGCTTTCATTTGAAAATCTCTCAGTCTGAGATGCCACCTGGATGTGTAAAATGGTAATACTCTATTTTTTCAGTCACTAGTGAGATCTTGGGTGAAGCCTCCTGTATAGTAATGAGTTCAGTTTCAGATTCTGAAATGTTGACTGTTCGGGACAGTAGTATGGCCTATGTTGTCCATGTTTCTGTCTTTACAAGGAAGTGCTGACATGTAAATCTAAGGACTTCTACTTGATTCTAACTGACTCTAATTTTTTAGTGGATTATGAAGAATGCCAGCCACAAAAATTATACTTCTTCAATTTCATTTTTAACCAACGTAACACTTAGGTCAAAATGCTTCCTCTTCCTGACCACATGGAAGTTTTCCCACAGGACGAGTGGTGTTGAGTGATCTGGACATGAACCACAGACCCATGTGTGGTATTTCCTGATTAAACATGTGGGAAAACTTCAATTATTTAAGGTCACTTAGCATTTCCACTTCCTTTGAAGAGCATAAAAAGTTAGAGAACTTTCTTTTTCAGAATCTGTTTGCTGCACATAAGAAACCATATTTTTACTACTTCTAGTCAATTTGGTCTATCATCTATTTCCAATTATGTCAGAAAATAAACTTTTCCAAAAGATTATTTGTAAAAAAAATTCACAGATAACTAGGCCATTAGATATTTAGTATTCATGTAAAGTAACACAGGAAGGCTGTGAAGTCACAGTAATTAGCCATCAAGTAATAAGTACTCAGTCAACTACCATACTCTCTCTTAGAATTTGAATGTATACCTCATATTGCCATTTTTCCTTGTATATGTTAATGCAAATTAATAATTTTGAAAGATAAATATATTTTATAATTATTTTCATGTTAAATTTCTGCATTACTTCATTCTTGTAGCAAAATGCCATATAAGCATTGGCAATTAAATTATGACACTTTCAGAAAATTTTAAATAATTTTTATTAGAAGCCAAGCAAACATAAAGTACATTAATCTTCAGTGTGCAACTAGGTAAATTGTTGTAGACATCCATGCAATTTCATTAATCATAATTTCATATTTTTATTAGGAAAGAAATACATTTTTAAACTTTAATTGGCAGGCAGAATTTCAATGAGCATGTCATTCAAAATCATATGTAGAAAAATGTGACATTTGAAAGGGAATATTACAATATTAACAAAAATCCATATGAGATAACTTGTCAGTATAATGGACCTTGTTATACTGATTACATGTTAGCCTACATAATTATAAGATTATAATTATACCAGAAACTTGAGGATTCTACTAAAAATTTGATCAAGTATTTTCTTTTGATACTTTTTTATGTTTTTCATCTCTCTTGCTTACATTATATATTTGCTCTTACATGGTTTTTTTTTTCACTTAATCCCTTAGCATATAAGTTTTTAATTTCTTGCTTTGATAATTCTAATATTCCTGCCTCATTTGAATTTGACTCTGATGTTTATTCTACCTATTTTTGTCTTTTAGTATGCCTTGTAATTTTTGGGGAAAGATGAACATGATCAACATAAATAGGCTTTTAGTAATATAGTGGTAGGGTGTGAAGAAGAAAAGTGTTCTGTAAACCTGAAGTTAGGTCTCATTCTTTTTTGTGCCTGAACTGTAAACTAGTTTTATCTCTGTCTCACTAGCACCCATATCTTTAGGTGCATCAGGCTGGTTGCAAGGGGTTACACTTGGTTATTTCTCTTCTAGGTAATTTAGGATCTAATAAAGCCCCATTAGGTTAGGTCCTAGTAAAATGCTTTCACTGAAACCAGGTCTTGTTGTGGATAACATGCTCTGGCATTTTAAAAACTCACCTCCTTTCCCACTGTTGGAAGTAGGAGATTTGTCCCTAGGGAAACCTCAAAAAACTAAGAGACCTCTTAGATTCAGTATTCCAGAGTTTTAATTTTCAGACTTATTTATTCTGAACTTCTAGCAATTCATCAAATACAATTCAGATTTTTCTGCCCAGGGACTGATTTCCAAGGAAGTTTCTACTCATGAATTCTTTCTTCAGTAAGTTCTAATATTCTATATCTGCCTGTTTTTCTGTCCAATTCTCAGGCCACAGTTTTCTCTATGACCTCATTTCTTTGATGGATCTAAGAAGAGATATCGATTTTTCAGTTTATTCAGGTTTTTACTTTTGGTAACAATGGAATGAGGACCTCTAAGGTACTTATATGACTGCTGAATGGACTTTGGTCAAAGAGGAATTACACTCACAGGCTAAAAAGACAAGGAAGATGTTATTTAAGGCCATTGCAAAATGAGGAGTCTAAACTCTCCTGATACTAATCTTAGACCTATTTTTAAACAGTGGAAACACAGAAGAAGCTAATAGGAAAGTGCTAGAGGACATTGTGGAGAAGGTGGTCAATGTGATCCATCCGTGTTCACAATCCTAGCTGGCTAGTTTGGCCCTTAATTTCCAAAAGAGAATGGAACAGAGGGACACTTTTACTTAGATGATTATATTTGAAAGGGATGAATCCCTGGTCTTCAAGAAAGGCATTTCTGGGTTATATGTGATATATATTTTGAAAGGGGAGAGGAAGAATTTACAACTGTTGAGTTTCCTAAAGTGCTCTAATGCGAGGGACAACAGGTCCTCAGAGGGAGGAAGGAGCTATATAAAATGTAGGAAAACTATAATGCTATTTTGGTCACTTTCAACTCCATTGTTTGGTTTAAGGAAATACAGTTAATACAGCCAGGTCAGATAGAAATTCAACACTTCATATTTATAAAAACTGCACATTATAGACAAGCACACTTAGGTTTCAATTCATCATTATTGTCTACTAAGTATAATTGTTCAACTTCTCAAAACCCTTTATCTTCTTGGTTATTAAGATTAAAATAATGAAGAAAGTCACTGTAATTTTCTGCCAGTTATCTTCATTTTTTTAAAATAAATTCATTTATTGGTACATTGTAGGTATGCAACACAATTACCTTTCTCATTGGGAATTGTACCTTT
>NW_004624840.1:2344770-2355387 GCF_000247695.1 Heterocephalus glaber
ATACAATGGAATTTTGAATATTTTTTGCATTATTCTCACAGAAGTATGCTAATAGCATTCACCAATTCTCAATATGCAGAATGTTTAGAATCCATTTTGAGGAAATAGATCTTTAATTTCTAGGAATATTAACAATTCTGGGATAACTTTCAAAGAATTAAAAAAAAAACTAGACAGTGTGAATACATTTAATTCAAATTACTCATAAGACTCAGGCAGGAGGATAACAAATTTAAGTCAGCCTGGGAAATTTAATGAGATCCTGTCTTGGATATAGCTCAATGGTAGTGTGCTTTGTGTTCCACTCTTAGTAACACATACTCATGGAAATAGTATATTATCAGACTATACACATATTAATATTTGCATAATTCTCTTTTTAATTTTAAAAAGTTTTCTATTTAGCCAAGTTTTAAAGTAAATAGGTTTCACACGACAATTTAAAGTAATGACAATATTATAACCAGCTAAGTAAGATAGGAATTAATATACAATCAGAGAAGGATTGTGCTCTCAAAACAATCCAGCACAAGAAGTCCAGATAGGCATCAGTTGCCCAAGTGGGAGGCCAGAGCATCTGGAACCATCCCTTCCCAAAAACATATTTGGTTTTTCCATACACATTGTGTGACTCATTTCCATATTAGATCAACTATTTGCTAAGCACTTATGCTTATAATTCTATAGGTTGACCATAGTTTGACCCACGTTGTACCCACATTGTTAACTTTGCTGTATAAATTACCCCTGTCAAAGGGCCTTAGTGGCAACCCAATTTTGGGACCACTCCTGTCCCTCAGGAGCTATCTCTCAAAAAACCTTTGCTGCTCTTATCCTCCTTTGTTCCTTAAAATTCATTCTTTGACATTCAAGAGAGAGAAGCATGACAGATCTGATGTCAAATGAGTTGAGTTATATTTCTCCTACATCAGATTGGAGGTTTCAGCAAGATCTTTGGAAGGAGGTAAGAGCTTGCTTTTGTTTAAGGACACCCCTGAAATATTTCAATGGGATTCTGGATTGTGACTCATTTAGGTAATCAAGAGTTGCCATCTTTTGTTCATCAGTTGCTTGTGCCTTTTTTTCTGTTGTTCTGACAATGATGATAGACTTAAGTTGAGAGCATGGGAAGAATGTGATGTTTTCATATTTAGGTTTCTTTGATGGGTCATTTTTACTTTTGCAGTCTGGATCTTTTATTCCTGTTTTGTATATCCTGTGTTTAGAATTATTTCTACAGTCGTTCTTAAGGGATCTATAAAATTTACTTACATTTGTGTCTGAAATTTAATATGGGTTCATGACTGTAATTTATTGCATCCTTTTTTCAAGGAAAAATATATTTGTATAAAATTTGTATATTTTCTGGTTGAAATAAGATGTCTAGAAATACATTTTTAATTAAGATTTGAAAATTACATGAATAGATTTGGGCCAAGGAAAATATTAATTTCAAAATATTTTTAAAATAAGGCTATAAAAATTAATAAATGAGAAACTAAAGAAAATGATATATGTAAGCTATTATATTTTAAATTAATTTGACAGAATATGCTGAGGGAAATAATTATCAGATTTTCTAAATTTAGCCATGGGAATAGTTTATACATTTTGTCTTGCTTTGTGGACTTAAAAACTTAACTATATAAAATATAACATTCTACAAAATTGAAGTCATAAAATGTTACAATCAGATAAAGAAATTGGTTTAGCACTTCATACCCTAAATACATATTTTATTTTTAAAATGTTGTCTGTACAATCAAAATTACTTTTAAATAATTATTTTTTTTAAAAAATACACAATTTAAAATTCAGAAACTGAAAGTTATGCCTTGGAGATTGAGTTCCTGGAAAGTCAGATTTGCAGATACAGATAATTGTACAGTAAATTAGGACATGCTTTCAGATCAAGTACTTTTATAGAAAGGATGGAAAAAATTGGGAGAAAAAGAAATCAGATGGCAATGTTGTTTAATAAAGACTTTGCATGGTCCTACATGAAAGCCTGTTCCTTTGTGGATCAAGGAAGCAAAGCTTTGTATTTCAGTGATCAGCAGTCATAGGACCCAACTACCTAAAAAACAGAGGCATTGTGAGAGGGAGACAGCTCATTTCAGTGGAGAACAATGTGGAGAAGGTGGAATATTGAAATATGTCAATGAAAAATGGGAGGAATCAGTCATTCTATTTTGAAAACCTTTTTGGGAGTTAGTAGAGCATCTTCCACAATATCTTACACTATTTTTCATGTTCCTTCACTGTGTTCAGTGTTTAACATATGTACTTCATTTTATCCTCAAGAAATCTCTGATTCTGTCTCTGAGGATCAGAAAATTAATAAAACTGCACAAGCTACAAGGAAAAAAGTCAGATGCCTAGAATATTAGAATTTGTAAGAGTCAATATTTTGCAATTGTGCTTTCATCAATAAATTCAGAAAATAATTTTTTCATCAGATTATATTTTCTATTGTTTCTATCTGTAGAAATTGCTGGGGAAAAGAGAGGAAAAGAACCAAAGGTATGAGCTCAACAGGACAGGTTTATTTCAGAACAAAACTAAGAGGGACCTGCTCTGGAACTTCCAGATCTGTGGTACAGGGCATGAGGTCTTTTATAGGGTCATGGCTGGGTGGAGTGGGGCATTCAGTGAAAGGAGTTTGTGGCTACCTGTCAAGAATAGGGCTTGAGAAAGCACAAGGATTAATGGCTGCCCATAGATGAGGATTTGAAAAGTGCAAGGAGGAGTGGTTGCTATCAATAGCTGGGCTGATAGTGATGATTCACAGATTGCAGCTGTGCTCAGGGAGGTTTAGCGTGATCTCTGTCAGGATAATGCTCGTTGGATTCCTTCAAGAATATGCAGATAGATTCCAGGGCTGAGTCAGGAAGAGGGTGGCACCCCACACAGAGTCCTGGAAAGTCACCACAAGGCCTAACTTCCCTAAGCAAGACATGGGCCAGGAAATGGAGTCCCAGGGCCCAAGTGGAAGAGAAGATCTAGATTACTGCACAGAGGGCTGCAGATGGATAGAACACTACAGAGAACCAAACAAAAGGCTACAAAAAGAAACATTCTACTTCCACTTTGAAAACTTACCGTATGGTGATCACCGGAATAAGACCTTCCTGTGTTATGAAGTAAAAAGAAAACAGGACAACAAAGTCCTTCACAAGGGAGTCTTTCTAAACCAGGTCAGCCCCTACACAACATTGCATTCAGAACTCCGCTTCCTCTCCTGATTCACCTCCTGGAAGTCACCTTGTGAGTCCTACCAGATCACCTTGTATATGTCCTGGGGTCCCTGCTCAGAATGTGCCAAAGAGTTGGCAAATTCCTGGCTGGTCACCACAATGTGACTCTGACTGCCTATGTCGCCCACCTCTACTACTTCCAGGACTTCCCAAATAGGGAAGTGTCTAAAACACTGCTTTGGAAAGGTGCCAGGTTGCATGTCATGTTTTATAAGGAATTTTTATACTGTTGGAGAAACTTTGTGAACAATGACTACAACTATTTCAATCCTTGGCCCCACCTATGTGAAAATTCCAAGTACTACAACGCAATCCTGCATAACATTCTCAAGTGAGTGGCCTCCATCACCTCTCTCCTGTTGCTCCTGGCTCCTCTGGCTTTTGCATTTCAGGTTGGATGGGCCTCTCTATGCCCCCTCTCCCTCTGGCCTCCTGTACACCTGCCCCAGTGCACACCACCTCCCTTCGCTCCTTGCTTCCTCTACACCATCTTCTATCCTTGTAGAATTTGCATCTCCCAGACAAGAATCTCAGACTTCTCCAGCACCAAGGCAAGCTCACTGTCCTATGGCCAAAAGAAAATGCTATCTGTATGTTCCTGACAACTCCCTGAGCCCCAGACTCCACTGCACCTGGATCTTGTTCTTAAACTGAACATAAATGTGTATCCCTAAGCATGAAGATTGAAAGGTACCTCAAGGCAGACTGGAGTTCTCCTGTATCCTCTTCCTTGGCAATGAAGTCTTTGCCTGGGGAAAAATAAAAAAGAATATGAAGATAAAGACTATTTCTTAGTTATAAACTCAGGATCCACAATTTTTCTGTAAATCAGAGAGTCTCTCTCTCTCTCTCTCTCTCTCTCTCTATATATATATATATATATACACACACACATATATACATATATCTGCAACATATATTAAAGTTTATTCTGAAGCCTATCATATTATGAGGTTGTCTAAGTTACTTTTCTCCTTGCTGAGACAAAATTCCCAACACCCAAAGTTAAAAGAGAGGTTTATTTAGCTCATAGTTTGTAAAGGTGCCAGCCCATAATTGGTTGGTGCCAAGGGAGTATGGCCTCACAAAGGAGAAAAAAATCATGGTGGGCAGAAGTTAGCAAAACAACAAAGGAGGACCACAACTCTTTCTATCCCTTATATCGGATCTACTCAGGATGGGTAGTATTCATACCCTTATTCTAATGCCCTTGGCACTACTATTCCACCATAAATCAATTCTAGCTCCACACACTTTGGATACAGTCACCTGTATCTAAAAAGCCCACCGGTGGCCTCATGAGGCTCTGGGAGGACATCTAAACACAGGACATAACATTTCATCGCTGGCCCCCCAAAGGCTTCTGCATATCCCTTTATGCAAAAGGCATTTAGTCCATTTACAAGAGTTGCCAAAGTCCTAACAGTTTCAGCATTGCTGAAGTCTAAATCCAAAGTCTCTGAGATTTAAGGCAAACTCTTATCTGCAAGCCCCTGTACAAATGAAAAGAAAGCTAAACATTTACCACACTCAATAGAATGAGATAGAGATTTCCATTCCAAAGTTACAAACAGGAGGATAGCAAGGGATGGGAGTAAAGCAAGACCAAAATCCAATAGGGCAAAATTAAATCCCACAGTTCTACTTCCAACAATCTGCAGTAAGTTGTGAACTCCAAAGGCTTTGGGTGGCTCCACCACTATGGTATTGGCAGTGGTGGTTGTAACTCCCATGGCTTCTTTCTGGGGCTGGCTCTGCTCCTTCCTTGCAGTTTTCCTCTGATGATCCACACTCCTGCCCTCTCCAAACTTCTGGGGTTTCCACCACACCTTAGACTTCACACTCACAACTTCACATACTGCCCTCTCAGGGGCACACTGTCTGGATGCCCAGGCCTTCTTATGTAATCTAGGTGGAGCCTTCTTGACCCCACAACTCTTGTATTCTGGATGCACCTAAAACCAGCAACATATGGATAATGGCAAGATCTGCCACCAGCTGGAGCCATAGCCACGTTTGTTTCTCTCTTGGCTGTAGGGGTCAAGTGCCTATGACTCAAAACCCAAGGAACAACTTCCCTAGGCTGCCACCATTCTGGAACATGGGGCTCTCTTCTCAAAGCAGTCTTTCATCTTTGGAACTCTGAGGCTGCAAAGGCTGGAGTCCTGCTGCTTTTTCTAATGTCTTCATGTCATCTTTCCTATTGTCTTCTTTGGAAATACTTGCCTTTTGCTTGCTAGTCCTTTCAGTGACCAGTTTCTCCTCTGTTCCATCTTTCCAGGCCATGACTTTACTGGATCTTCCTTTCTCCCAAAATCAAAATGTTTTAAATCATTCTGATCAGCTCTTTACTCTTAATTCTCAACATAAATCTGGCTAAAAGCCCCCAACAGTAGTCATGACACCCCCTCAACATTAGATTGCCTTGAAATTTCTAGTGCAAGATTAATTAGTCTACCATCCTTAATCTCAGTCTCAGGCAAAATTTCTGGACATGGGCAAATTGCAGACAAACTTTCTTCCAAGGAATAACACAGATCTGTAGCCCAGCAGCCAATGCAGTCCTTCTTCCCAGAAGATCCCTCTGGACCTGGGTTTTACTGGCAGAATTTCTATCAGTATTCTCCTCTTCTGAGCTCTTACTGGAATCTCCCATCAAATATAGCCTCAGGAGTTCCAGCTCTATTTTTTTACCCGGTGTCTCCAAACCTTTCTGCACACTTCTCCTTTGCACAAGTCAGTTCCAAAGGCTTCTAAATCACATAGTCAGGTACAGTCATAGCAAGACTCCATTATTCTGGTACCAAATTCTGTCTTAGTTACTTTTCTCATTGCTGAGACAAAATACCCAACACAAAAAGATAAAGGAGAAAATGTTTATTTAGCTCACAGTTTGTAGAGGTTCAGTCCATAATTGGCTGGCTCCAAGACATGGTGGCATTGCAGGCAGACATCATGGAGGAGAAATAGTTCATGATGGGCATAAGGTAGCAAAGCAACAAGGGACAATCACAGCTCTTTTTATCCCTTTTATTTTACTCAGGCTACTTAGGGTGATAGAACTCACACCCTTAATCCTACTGCCCTTGCTCCTAGAATTGCACCGTGAATCAATTCCAGCATCACACACTCTAGATCCAGCCACCTCTGAACAAAGCCTCACCTATGACCACATGAAGCTTTGGGTGAACATCTAGACACATGCTATAACAGAGGTTCCTCTGCCAAAAATAAAGTAAAATAAAAGCAAATAAATAAAAAGACGGAAGATCATGTCTTTCTCTTTCTCCAACTAGTGTTTTATTTTTTCCAAATGTGTGTAAAAAATCTCATTTGTGCATATCACATAAGCCTATCTTCTACAAATGATTCCTATCATTTTAGTAATATTCCACAAGATTTGGAATTGTTATTTAATGTATTATCCAGATTTTAAACATACATTTATTCTTTTTTAATGTTCTTAATGTGTGTCTATTTGTGTACATGTTTATTTATGCTTACAAAACTTAAAGAATATTGCATAGCTGCATATTTTTGGTATTCTCTTATTTTTAAAAATCTGTGTATAATTTTTCTAAACCATTCTCATATATATATATATATATATATATGAAATATATTTCTTTTTTGATGTTACACCCTCAATGTGAACTTGTTTAAACATTTGATATTTTAAAGTTTTTTTAATAGATATACTGTTTCAATAGATATTTCAAAAACTCCTGAACCAAATCAAGGAGTATTTGATACAATAGATAATATAGTATTAGGGAAATCTAACATCTTTGATTTGAATCCTAGGCCTGATTTTTCACTAAGTCACTGCAGCTTATTTAATTCCATTTAAAGTAAACCAGAAATTAATATCATTTTCTTTATGACTTTACACTTTTTCTTTAAAATAAAAGTTTGTAAAGGAATAAAGAAGCTATACATTACTTAAAGATAATTAATAGAATTATAATTATTTTTAAAAAATTTTTGATTTATTTCTTGTCCATTTTTAAAAATAAATATTGACTATGTCACATCAGCCAAAATTATCTAGAATCATGTTGCTTCTACCTTGTCTTAATGAATTTGTACTGCTCAGATCCATTCAAATGCTGTCACTCACCCAGTGCTGGCTTATACATTTAACCCTGTCATATATGGGTATCTGTTTGTACTTCATGAACATTTTTGTTTAAAACTTCTGACTTAGGTTTCATAACTGTACCCAGTTGTAAATTAGAGTCCTGAAACTATAAGCTTACCTAATACTATGCATGATATTTACAAAATGTAATTTAATAAAGAACAATTAAAAATTTTGCAATTGATTTTTACACTGAGTCGGTGTGCCTTAAATCTTCGCTATTCATTATAAATGCAAATATTAGTAATGAATATATTTCCTTCTTTCTGTTATGACTAAAATTTTTACAAAGATCTTTCTGCTGTAGTTTTAGGAAAAATAACTAGTTAACATATGATCATTTAAAATGCTTCCTTTATTTATGAAATCTGTGTAATTTATAAAACTTTTACTCTTGCTTTTGGTATAATCCTCAGGAGAGACTTTTAACAAAATTATCCATGGGATTTTCACTGGGACATGATTCTCAACTCATGTATCTGTATTCAGTTTCCTCTTTTGTATTTATATTTTAGAAATTCTTTTTCCTTTACCCAATTTAGATGAAATCAACAAGGGAGAGGGAAGGAGAGAGACTGAGAGAGAATAGAGAGGGAATAAAAATAGAGAAACAAAGGAAGAGGAGATGAGAGAAGATGGGGGAAAAGGAGCAAGAAATAAAGTGAGCATTGTATCAGTTCCATTGTGGAATGCAAGCTCTTCTCAGTAATAAAATTCATCACCCTTTCACAAAAGTAACTTCACTGTGAGTGCTTAATTCTGACTTTATAGCTTAGAAAATAATAATAATATAATTATTAATGTTGAAAGAAAAATTAAACATCATGCTCAAATTTCATATTGTATCCAGAAATTTGAATAACTTGCCCAATACTGCTACCATAGCTAAAGTTCAAGTAATGTTTTGCTAAGCTCTATGTCCTTAGGTTTCTAGGATAGTTTCTTTTCTACTATTCAATAACATGGTCTTTAAAGTTACACAAATTCAGTAAAAAATATATTAAAGTTTTATGATTTATTGTCATACTTAATCTTATTAACTAAAAATTAATTCAAGTTGGCAAATTCTTATTTTACCATTTTTATAAAGAAATGAAAAAGAGCTTTGCTTTCATCTTTGAGATAATATCATTTGCTTGAAAGTCATGTTTCTGTGTAAAAAAGCAGTAAACTTTTCCTGAACTTGCATTATTTTACTGAATGCACAAATGTTAATAATCTGTGACATATAAATTAGTGATTAGTGATAATTACCAATAACCTAAAATATCTAGTACATAATGTTTCTGCTGAAATTTTGATGCTATGTTGATTAAACAGAACTCACCTGTGACATTTAGCTGACTTTGAAACACATATTGTATATATTTGTTTTTACTGAGGCCTCTAGAATGTATTCTTGAGTGATAAACACCTGTAAACAATCATATTTGTTGAAGATAAACAATAAACCTCCTGGTATAACAAAAAAGCAAATAATTTACAGAATAATTTTTATTTTGTTGCTTTTCAATATTTTTGGTATACAAATGTAACTGCTTATATAATACATGTTTCTAAATATATGATAAAGGACATAGCTATAGGCTTGTGCTGAGGTAATATAAAATAATTCTGTGTATCATCTATTAAATATATTTCTACTTCTTACAAAATTCTATGCAAATAAAATTAAGTTATATGATAGTGACTCTATGATATTTATTAAACAAATAAAAAATATAAGATATCAATGACCATAGGAATCACATTTTGAATTAAGTGGTTATATATTCTAGGAGATAATATAAGACATAACTGTAAACATAATTGCAATACAGATCTGATGATATAATAAATATTAGTTAAATATTATATAATAAGTACTTGATAAAAAAACTCAATATATTATGATCAAAGCTGTGTAGATTTAAAATCGTATACTTGAATAGCAGAAAACACAGCCTGGAATCTAATGACATAGGAGTTAGAAGAATATTACCTGAGCATTAGTCAGAAAATGCTAGAAGACTGTGGGAAAATGGATCCCTCTAATTTGTTGGTGAGAAGATAAACCAGTACAATCATTATGGAAATCAGTATTGAGATATTTCAAAAAACTAAAAATAGAAATTGCACTCAACCCAGTTTTTCACCTTCTGGTATCCTCCTGAAAGAGCTAAACACATTATATAAGAGGGATGCAAGCACACTCATGTTTACAGCAGCAGAATTCATAATAACTAAGTCTTGGAAGTGTTCTATATTCATCAACAGATGAATGAATAGAGAACTATGGTATTTATACAAAATGCAATACTACTCTGTCATAAAAAGGATCCATTGAAATTATTTTTAGGAACATGGATGCACCTATGAGATCATAATGTTAAGTGAAATAAATCAGACACACAAACTTAAATAATGAATAGTTTCTCTTATATGAGAAATCCAAAGTATAATTAAAGAGCAAAATAAAAGACAGATGACAGAAAACTGAGAGATAGATCTTTTGACAGAGACATGACAGAAAGGGAGGAGGGTAGGGAGGGAAAGGAAAGAGGATGAAAACATATTTAAAATGTATTATGTATATGCATCAAATCTCCATAGAAAATGTAATGTTGCTATATATACTACAGAATCACAGAAGAAATAGTAACTAATTCTGCTAAAACTAATGAGATGAAATATATTTGAATACATGTCTAGATATATATTTAAACTTCACCAGAATGATGAGTATAATTTATAATATTTGTAAGTACCAGAAAGGCATAAGTATATATAAACAGAAAAAAATCACCTAAAATACTTAAAATCTAATTAAACAAATCCTACTTTATATTAAGATTTTTTGGTCATGAGGAACACTCCGAATCACCCCGCTGCAGACAGGCAGGTCTGCCCACACCCTGCCAAGGTCCCCAGTTGCAGGGAACACACGCCACATCAGCCCACTGCAGACAAGCAGGTCTATGCATGCCCTACCAAGGTCCTGAGTCACACGAAACACACCAAATCACCCAAGTGCAGACAGGCAGCCACCTGATTCCACATTACCAAGGTGCAGAGGACACCAGACCACCAGGCCAAGGTACAAGGTCCCACTGTTCCCGGCCCAGAGGTAGGGGCTTCTGAGCAGTCGTCCCACTGCTCCTGGTCCAGAGGAAGGGGCTTCCCGGTCACCATCCCTACCGCTGCTCCCAGCCCAGAGGAAAGGGCTTTTGGGCCACCTTC